>ML779341.1:425873-464184 GCA_009831015.1 Picea engelmannii
AATTTTATGGTATGTATAAGTTTTCATTATCTGTTGGAGCGTTTACTTTAAACTTTTTTTTTATTATTACTAATTTATTAATAAAGTCAAGGTTGGAGAAATGACTATGTGGGACTAATATAATGCTATGGTTTTTTGTTCTTGGAATTTATAATAACATGAACAAGAACATCAAACATCCAATCACTTTATATCTAGAACATATTATGAACATTGGATTACATAACTACAAATGCATGTTAATGCATACTAAAGAACCACACTTTTATCTAAAAACACATTAGACCAAGTTGAACTTAACTAAATTCTAAGGGGAGGTATGAGTTACCTCATGTATATTCTTGTTCATTTGAATATACATGAAATATTTATGCTCTTTTTCCATTTATTTACAGAGTCTTATTCAACAAGACATGGTATTTCCATGTAGAAAAAACACCTTAAGAAACTATTCACACAACTATACCAAAGATCCTATTCAACAAGACATGGTATTTCCACGTAGAAAAAACACCTTAAGAAATTATTCACACAACTAGATCAAAGATCAATACACTAGTGTTTTACGTGGTTAAAACACTCAAAGAGGGAAAATCTCATCCATTGAGGCAATATATTAATGCAAAAGAAGGATTGTGTACATAAAAGTTCCTCACAATTGATATTTTGTAAATGACCATCCATTTTTTTTAAATAGAGTTCATGGACTAATGAGGTGTTAAGCCACACATAAATATAGTTGTTAGTATTGACAAGAACATGAACCGTCCAATCACTTTATGTCTAGAACATATCATGACCATTGGATTACATAACTAAAAATTCATGCTAATGCATATTAAAGAACCACACTTTTATCTAAAAACACATTAGACCAAGTTGAACTTAACTAAATTCTAAGTGTCTAAATATCCTAACCTGCCCCCTTAAGAAAAAAATGGGATAGGATTGAAGGATTTACAAAGGTGATACAATAGGATAAAGGAGGCATTAGAGCCTATTCCCCCTTTAATGATAACTTCCTAAACCCCTAACATAGATGGAAGTTTGAAAAACTATGATTCTATAAGAAACTTTGTGAAAAATCATGGAACTTGATCAATTATAGGGAAAAAGAGAAGTTCGAGAAAAATGATCTTGCTAATGAAGTGCATTTTAAGCTCAATGCATTTTCTTCATTAATGTTGAAATACATATTTGGTGGGTTTGATCGTACTTTGATTGTCACACCAGAGTGCAGTAAATTTGCTACTACTAAAATCCAAACTTTGAAATGAACTGTCGAAGCCACAAGGATTTTCAACTTTCATTAACCATTTCTCGATACTCTGCTTCTACTGAAGAAAGAGAAAGAACTTGTTGTTTCTTACAATCCCAAGTGATAGGTCCAAAACCAAGATTGAAAAAATATCTTGTAGTAGTCTTCCAATCATCATGGTTGCTAGCCCAATTAGAATCAGTGAAACCAACCAACAAAGGAGTTCCCCTTGAATTGTAATGTATCCCAAGCTAAATTGTACCCTAGATATATCAAAGTATCCTTTCTTTTTTCTTTCCAATGGCTCTAATGGGGTGTTTTTATATATTGAGAACACAATACCAACAACAAGGGAAATATCAAGTTGGGTATGCATCAAATATAAGAGGCTACCAACTAACTTATGTTACAAAGTGGCATCTACTTCAATTGTAATACACGTAGGAGCTAGTTTGACTCTAGAGTAGAAGGGATATTGTGTTAGTTTACAATATTCCATGTCAAAGAAACAAAGAAAGTCATATGCATGCTTAGACCGGGAAAGGAAAATTTCTTCCTTGGTTTGCAATACTTGAAGGCCAAGGAAATAATGCAACTAACCTAAGCATGTCATATCAAATTTCTTCTTAAGCTTTAATTTCACACGGTTTTAGAGTTTGGGGTCACTACCAATGATCGTACAATCATCACTGTAAAGAGCATGTATTATGAGATGGTTTCCTACTTTTTTGGTATAGCCATTGGGATTAGAATGACATCTAGAAAATTTGGTGTCAAGAAGAAAGCTATCAATTTTACAAACCAATTCTAAGGAGATTGCTTAAGATCATGAAAAGATTTTTTAAGGAGGAAAAGAAGGCTAGAGTCATTACAAGCATAGCCATGAGGTTGTTCCATGTATATTTCATGTAATACCTATGAAACACGGCATATTTAAAATTCATATGATGCACCTCCCATTTATGTTACATGGAAAGGGATAGACAAAGGAATATGGGATTTATTTTGGCTAAGGGGGGAAATGTTTCATTATAGTCAATTCCTTCAACTTGAGAAAATCCTTTAACAACTAACTATCTCTTATGTCTTTCAACAATTCCATTTGATGCACACTTATTTCTATACACATAGTACATCTAACAATTTTTCTTCCTTTTCAGAATATTTTCAATATCCCAAGGATCATTCACCATTAAGGAATGCTATTCTTCATTCATTTTTGTTTCCTAATCTAGATTTCTAGAAGCTTCTACAAATGTTTATGGATTGTGAGTCTCTAAAACTTGAGCTAAAAAAGAGGTTCACTAGAAATGTGAATGTGTATGGCACCGATCTATAGGATTGTTGACAAGATCACCATTTGCTTCTCTTGTTGTATGGACCCATGTATAAAGATATGGTGCTAGTGTAGGTTGATGTTCAATGGACTCAACTAGAGGAAGGTGACCAGGAGGAGGTGGATTTCCATCCTCATTGTCATTATATGAAGAATAAATCATAATAGCATAACTAATAGAAAAATTGGGAAGAGAATTTGGCATAGACATCAAATATGGATCGCAGGAAGAAGATGACACAAACACCAAATTAGGATCGTGGGATGAGATATTTTCAAGAAACTTAACATCTCTCATAATAATAATTTCATTGGGATGAGGTTGAATAAGTATATAACCTTTGCCATCTTCATAATATTCAACAAAAATGCACTTCTCACTTTTTGGCTATAATGATTATCTTTTTCATAAGGAATATGATCATATGTGACACTACCAAATACTCAAGTGTGACTTACATATGGTTTAATTTTACTCCATTCTTCTTCTTGTGTTATATTTTTTAAATCTTTTGTGGGGGTGCAATTTACTATGTAATTAGAACAATTAATAGGTTCTGCTAAAAAATGAATAATTAATCCCTTAGATTAGATCATAACATTTTCCATTTCATTTAAGGTTTGATTATTTATCTTAGTAACACCATTTTTATGTGGTGTATATGGAACAATGTGTTTCATTTGAATGTCTTGCGTAGTGAAGTAATTTTTAAATTTGATGTTAAACATATTCACCTCTGTTATATTTTGTTAACCTTTGTATTTGATGTCAATATTGTTTTTCTACAAGAGCCTTGTAGGCCACTAACATGTCCAAAATTCACTCTTCAGTTTTAAGGAGTAAACCCAAGTGCATATGAAGAAGTCATCAATGAAACTTAAGAAGTATTTGCACCCATAAAAATAAAGAGAAGGAAGCATACCACACGAATCACTATGAATAAGTTGTATGGGGGTTGAGGTGTGCCAAGAAGAATGTTTGTCAAAAATTCCTCGATGATGTTTGTTGAGAACATGGTCGGAACAAACACCATCTCTACCATAAATGAGGGGAAGACTAATTACCATATTTTGATTACAAAACTACTACAATGAGGGATAGTTTAGATGACCAAATCACTCATGCCAATGTTTGAAAACACAGGTATTCCAACAGAGGATGAACGCCTTCAATAACCACTCAAACAACGAGATCAAATATCAACTCATTGATGTTTTGAAGTGGTAAAAACCCTATGGGGAAACATCCATGGCCCCATTCTCACAATCGATCATTGAAAAATGACCCTATATTCTCTTTAAATAAAGATAAAGGACCAATCAGGTAATAAGACACGGTACACATAAAAATGCCACACTTAAGTATCTCACCCTAAGTGTTGCAAGTGTCGTAAAAGTGTCATATGCACCTTGGTAAGTGTCGCAAGTGTCGTCAAGTGTTGTATGCACCTTACTAAGTGTCACATGCAATTTTATATGTGTTTTAACCACTTTAAACCATCAAAGAACATTTTCCATGATCGCTAAGTCATATTGGAGGAAGAACCCCATCATTTCAAGGCCAGAAACACACTTTTTACTTGAAAAATCGACCCTTTTTGGGAATTTTTGAAAGGTAGAGCCCCACTGGCCATGTTGGGGGAGTGATACCCTATAGAAAAACTCCCAATTTAACTTATTTAGGGATCACTAATATAGTATCAACACTTTGTGTTTAACTATAGGGGAGCACTGATTTTGGTTGGAAGAAAAATTGAAGATTCCCGACTCTTTCTGAAGGCCAAATCTTGGAGATGAGGTTGGTTTAGATAGAATGATTTCCTATGGCAATATCCTAGGATCATATCCTAACATAAAGGAGTCATATCCTCAACCAATCCCCAAATCTAATCATGGTGGTTGAGCCTCCAAAGCCTATAAAAGGAGGCCATTCCAAGGTGAAGAAAGGACAGATAGAGATATCAAATTTATGATCCTGGGATGCAAGAAAGGGGTTGGAAGAGGAGGAATTGGAGAGGTTTTTGGAACACCATAATTGATTGGAAGTATCTCTTTAAAGTTCACGTCAATATACTTGGCCTATTTCCTTCAAGCTTGTGTATTATTTCATGCACTTGTCTATTGTTCTTTCAATCCTTGTAGATGGATTTGTTTATTCTAATCTTGTTGAGTAGGAGTTATTTGTTTATTTTTGTTGTCTATTGCATTGCAGGTATCAAGTTGCGCTAAGGAGTTTGGAGATCATGTTCAAATTGGAAGTATCGGGGACAAACTTTGAAACTAGGTGCATCACACCTTTTCTCCTTCTCTCTCTTTCTGATTAGTTAAACTAAATTAAAAGGGATGTTAGTGTCCACTTATGTTTTTTTTCTTGGTATTAGGGGTCTTTACTCCAAGGGAAGATTCACCTGTCCTCAGGGGAATTTTTCTGTAACAAAAATTGGCGACTCCATTGGGGAAGGACATTGACTTGTATTTCCTTGGATCGTCTAAACCTTTGCCTAGTTTGATCTTGTTTGGTTGATTGTTTTCGAGCCATCCCTCTTTCCTCTTCTTCATCAAGTAGTAGCCATAATTACCAAGTCAGTCTCGGTTGAGTTTTTTATTTTTTATGATTATTTTCAAGAATCTATAGGACTTGAACCCCCCTAGAGTGGCTACCAAGGCATTGGTTATATGATCGATGCTCCTCATTGGTCTCTTAAGGAGCACTATAACGCTCTACCTCTTTGTTTTAGGGAGCGTTGATCTCTTGTTTTGAGAAGATCCATGAGAATCTACCCTGTTTTGCTCAGCCCTTTGTTGGAGGTCTTTTGCCCAAAGTCTGTAATTTTTCTTGTGACTTTGTTTAGGTTGAGGCTATGGCTCCTTATCACTATTTTTGTTATCTTGTTTGAGCTTGCAACCTTTTCCAAATTGCGATATTGATTTTCCTTGTTTTTTTTGGTTTGGTTTGAGTCTTGCGAAGTTTCTGGTTATCTGACTGATTGCAAAGGTCTGCAAAGGTTTGTTGGTATTAAGTTAATTTTTAAATATTTCCTCTTTGAATGATTTGAGACTTTATTCTTACCACAACCTATCTTGGATCGCTCTTTCTTGTTTCTTTTTTTGTCAAGACATTTGATTAATTTCTCTTTCTTCCTATCATTTTTTGGATTCTTCTCTGAACTTTCTTGTATTCCTTGAATGCTTGTCGATTTTTGAGTCCTTGATTGAGGGACTTATCATACTTATTTCTTTTAGTTCTCTTTATCCTGTGAGTGCATGGTTTGTTTGAAATCCTTTTTTCTTCGTGTATTTTATATCTTCATTCGACTCTTTCATTTTGATTTAAAGTAATGGAGCGTTAAAGGATTTGCATTTGTTATCTTTATATATTAGAATCAAACAAAGAAGATAGTTGTGTTCTTGCTTTTGGGTAGTGTAGTACATTAAGAATGTCACCAATGCAACTGATCCACTCACTCTATCCCATCCCCTTCCTATATTGATATCGCGATGTTTTATTTCATCACCAACTAGTGGTTTAATTGTGGGAAGGTTTGTTTGATTGTTTGATTCTTAGATTTATAGCATGTGCTATTTTTTTTCCTTAGTGGACCTTAGGTCGAGTCAATGTCATTGGTGTCAATTCCTGGGAGTACCAACGAAGGAACTCATTTTCCCAAGGAACCTTTTACCTTTCCTTATTTTGGAAACATTGGTCCTCTGTGCATTGCCACACATAGTCTTTTGGGACTCGCCATCGGGTTACCGGTTTGGTTGTTCCCCACTTTGGTGATCTCAACTTTTTCCCTATGCTTCAAATGCACCTAATTCTTCAGATGTAAGCACACCACCCAAAAATTAACCCCATGTCGACCTTTCTCCTTCTACACCCATCAGATCTCCTTCCCTTTCTCCTTCTTCTCCTAGTGAAATATCTAAAGCAAGTAGCAAGGTCGATAAGAAGAAGAAGAAACGAAGGGGGAAGAAGAAGAAGAATCAGAAAGAGACCAAGCCTCCAACTGCATCAGGTCATGTTGGATCCAAGAAAAAAACTATTGTTAATTGTACTGGGAGTGTTGATAAAGTCAACAAGTCTAAAAAGAGGAATATTAAACCCAAATTCCCTTGCAGGCTTTGTAAGGGTGACCACTTTCAGAGGGATTTCCCTGGTCTCCCCAAGGTCTTAAAAATGTGGTCTTCCATGTCATCAAATCCTACTGAACATGATAGTGACACCCCATCAACTAGTGACATTCAGGTTTGTAAGAATAATAGAACTGTCAATTTTCCTTATATGTTATGCAAAGGTGATAATTACTATCACCTTTTCCCTCATATGGATGAGGCTTCTTATCTTTTTGAAAAGATTCAAATTCCAACTGCTTATCATAAAATATATCCCAAACCGTCATTAGTTAATTGATTGGTCAATCTGGTTCCATCCACAATCAGTCTAGTTGATCAGGTGGTCAATCTGGTTTCATCCTCGATTGAACCACTAACCCAAGCAGTTGATCCAATTTCGTCATCGATCAACCTGACTCTTCATCTGAAAAGTTAAACCCAAGTGATTTATCTGGTTTTGTCATCGATCGATCCCACTCCTCCCTTGAAGAGTACAACCAAAGTGGTCAATCCAGTTCTTTCATCAGTCAATCCCACTCCTCATTCAAAGAGTTAGGATGTCACTCAGGTTTTCCTTGTTAACACTGATTCACCCGGACATGGGGGCACTCTACATGTCCCTATGGAAACCCCTTCAAGCAATAAAATGATTTCTATTAATTGGAATCATTTGACAAAATCTCGTCTTCCTTCTTACGTGCCTTTCCAAATCACTGTGCAGGTTTCTGATAGGAATATTCCTAATAATATAATAGATGAAGGTTCTTCTATTAGCATCTCATCGACAAATGCTTAGCAGGCTTTTGGTTCCCCGCAACTTGCGCATGTGACTCAGAATATATTGACCTTTTACAGAAGAGTTAGTCAACCTTTAGGGATGCTTCCTCATTTTCCAGTTACTTTGGGAGGAAAAATAGTTTACGTCGATGTGATGGTAGTTCATGACCCCTTGTAATTTAACCTGCTCCTCGGGTGAGACTATGTCTATGTTATGAGAGATTTTGTGTCCACTCCATTTTGAGTGATATATTTCCATCACAAAGGAAACATATTAGTGTTCAACCAAATTTCATTCATTGACCCTCATATTATGGTCAATCATTCGCCTTTTCTGAATGGTCCATACATGCCAACGATGTTCTCCCCACCACAGGTCAATTATGTAATGACTATCCCATGTGTTCAACCCCAAATGAGAGGGAATCTCCCCCTTCTCCTGACTTAGATTCGGTAGTTGACATGGTCATATCTTCGATAGGTCTATTAGAACCATATCTCCCTACCCTTATCGAGCTAGTCAATATGTATTCCTTTCAGAGTGCTTTTCTTCCATCTATCGAAGATCTCTTGGAAGCCATGGCTAACATTTTTCCCTTGAGATGTATTCCTTCCAAAGAATTATCCTCTTGGAAGCCATGATCAAGCAAAGGTTTTGAGCATAGTTTTTCTTCTCTGTGGAAAGATCGTTAAAAAATAAAATAGAGGTCTTGAGCATAGTATTTTTTCTCCGTGACAAGTTCGTTAAAAAAATGAAACAAATTCTATGAGCATAATTTTCCTCTCTATAACAAGATCAATAAAAAATGAAAAAAGTCACCTCTCCTATCAATTCGAGTCTTTTCACTAGATCTCGTAGATATCGAGTCTAATATTTAGCTAGATCTCGTAGGTGTCAAGTCGAGTATTTCATGGGGATAGATTCATGATGGACATAACTAATAGGTTGTTCCATACGAATTTCTTCTTGCAAATCCCCATGAAAGAAGGTGGATTTAACATCCATCTAATGGACCTCCCATTTATGTGAGGCTGCAAGGGCTAGAACAAGGTGGATGGAATTCATTTTGGCTACAAGGGAAAATGATTCATTATAGTCAATTTCTTCAACTTGAGAGAATACTTTTGCAACTAACCGAGCCTTGCATATTTTAACACTTCCATCTGATGCATAATTAGTTTTTTATATCCATTTACATATGACAAGTTTTATTCCTTTCATAAGCGGTACAAGATCCCAATTATCATTTTCCATTAAAGAATGATACTCTTCATTTATTGTTGTATCCCATTTTGGATGACCTAAATATTCTACAAATGTCTCTGGATCACAAGTCTTTGAAACTCGAGCCAAAAGAGAAGAGGATTGCTAAAAATTTGAACATGTTTGGTGTTGATTTGAAAAATACCCGACAAGATCACCAACTGATTCTCATGTTGAATGGACCCATCTAGGAAGTGGTGGTATTGGTGTAGGTTCATGTTCAATTAAATCATCTAGAGGAAGGTGAGTAGGTGGAGGTGTATTTTCATCCTCACTATCATCACATGAAGATGAAAAAAATCATAATAGAAACATAATAAGGCACAAACACCAGAGATGGATCGCAGGACAAAGAAGGCACAGACATCGAATTAGGATCTAAGGAAATAAATTTTCATCAAATTTTATAATAATGATTTCATTACAATGTGGTTGAATAAGTTTTTTATATTTGACATCTTCAAAATAACCAACAAATAAACAGTTCTCACTTTGAGGCTGCAATTCTCTATTTTTCTCATCAGGAATATGAGCCCATGCTACACTGCCAAATACACAGAAGTGACTAACATCTGGCGTAGGTTTATTCCATGCTTCTTCTAGTGTTATATTTTTAAGAGCCTTTGCAGAAGTGTGATTTACTATGTAATTTTCACAGTTAATGGATTCCTCCCAAAACTTTAGATTTAATCCCTTAGATAAGGTCATACAATTAGCCATTTCTTTTAATGTGTGGTTCTTTCTCTCAACAACGCCATTTTGTTGTGGTGTATATGGAACAATGTGTTGCATTTGGATGCCCTATGTAGTGTAGTAACTTGTAAAATTATTGTTCACATATTCTCCTTCATGATTTGTTCTTAACCTTTGAAGTTGATGTCCATATTGATTTTCCACAAGGGCCTTGTAGGAAATTGTTTTTTCAAAAAATTCACTCATAAGTTTTAAGAAGTAAACCCAAGTGCATTTGGAAAAGTAGTAAATGAAATTTAATAAATACTTGCACCAGGAAAAATAAAGAGAAGAAAGTGGACCATACAAGTCATTGTGAACAAGGTGGAAAGGGGATGAGGCATGCCAAGAGGCATGTTTGTCAAAACTGTTCAGATGATGTTTTCCAAGAACACAACTAATACAAACACCATCTTTGTAATAAACAAGAGGAGGACGAGTCACCATCTGTTGATTACATAGTTGATTCAATGATATATAATTTAGATGACCAAACCGCTCATGGCAAATTTTTCTCAAGTCATTGCTATGAGAAAAAAAAATGGAAAATATGATGATCGAAAGTTTTCAAACTTGTACAACTTGGTAATATCATCAACAAATCCAATTGCAAGAACATGCTTAGGATATTTATATCCTCGATTAAAACTTGGTGAGGTGAAAACTCTACCATTGTACCTTCACCTAAATGAGTGATTTCATACACTGATAGAAGGTTGTAGGAAATATTTGGAACACATAATACATCATTGAAATTACCATTGTCTACCTGAATTGTTGCAGACCCTACAACACTAAGATATCTATCATCACCAACATATATTTTCTTGGTGTTACATTCATATAGAGAAGAAACTATGGATTTATCTTTAACCATATGATAAGATGCTCTAGAATCAATAAGCCACTCATCAAAAGAAGAAGTAGAAGTTGCATTGAAGAATAAATCAAAAGTAGAAAGTGTTTGTCCATAAGAATAAGAAGAAGGCGTAGAATCAATTTTGATGTTGTTCTTCTTCATCGTTGTTTCTAAAGCTTCCATCTTCTTAAAACATTTGGACCCCTCATGACCATCTTTCCCACAAAAGTTGTAATTTTTGTCAGTGGTATTCTTACTTTAATATTTTTTTCCTTTATCATCATCAAGTGCAAAGGCTAATGTAGAGGGTTTGGGACCCTTGTTTTTCTTGTTATTTTGGAAAGGATGTTGCTTCTTGTGATTCTTGGATTTATCTTTCTGATAGACCAATACAACTTTGTTGGATGTACCTCTATTTCTTATTAGTCCAAGTTGCACAAGCTTATCTTTTTATCAATCCATCAATCACAAAATGAGTCCATAGTGGGACTTTTTAAGGCATTCCCTAGAGATTCTCTAGTGGCATAAAATGTAGATACAAAAACATAATATGCACTACCTAGCTTAGTAACAATAACATATATGCATCGATCTTCCTTCATATCTAGTTCACATTATATCTACAAAAGTATAATTGTTTTGAATTTAGACAAGTAATCTTCAATGCAAAGAAAATCATTTGGGATAAAATTCATTAACCGATTTTCCAACTCGTGAGCTTGAATAATATTGTGTTTACCAAACACAACTTCAAGGATTTCCCAAGCTATATTTGGGATCTCAATTTTTTGAAGGTTAAACCTTAAATCAAGAGATATGGACATTCTAATTAGTCCACGGGTTTCTACATTCCTATTAATCTATTTAGCATACATGTCATCATTAGTGGGTTCTTGTTCTTTTCCCAAGGTATTCCAGTACAATACTTTACTTCTTAATACATCCTATATATGGGATTTCCATAATAAGTATTTGGTATTGGTAAGAAAAATACCATTCGGATATGACATATTAAAATATGAAAAAAGAAGAAGATGAAACTAATGGTTTGGATGGAAAGATATACAAAAGATAGGTTGTTTAAAGAAAATGACATTGAAAACGGACTTCGGATGTGAAAGCTATGCCCTTTTGAAAAAAGGCATAAATGGCAGCCAAAGAGACATGTGGAAAGTAGAAGATGGTCCATGTGGTGATTCTCCTCCTCATTGTCCCTATAAGATCACTTTTAAATAAATTATGAAGTGACCCACATTTATAGAATAAGAGGGAATCACTTTTGCAATGAAGTTACTTTGTAGATGAAAGTTGTATGTAAAATTTAAGTGATAGAAAATAGTTTGAAATAGGATGATAATTTCAAACTCTAAAACTCATCACATGAATGAGAAGGATTTTTTGTTCAGGTTTTGATAACTCAAAGAGTCAAGAAAGACAATCAAAGCAAGGGGTATTGCATTTGTTAAGAAAGGAGAAATGTTAATCAAGGCCAGGGGTATTGCATTTGTTAAGAAAGGAAACAATCTGACATCTTACCTAATACAAATTGGGTAAGACTAAAAGTAAACGAGAAACATTATATACTTGAAGTCCAGCTGAACTGCCTCATTGTATTGTGTTTAGAATCAAAACGTCGTACTTCCATTCCAAATATTACATCCATTTTGACATATTTATTAATCATCAGCTTTGCTTAGAATTGTTTCACTGAGAGACAAGATGTTCAAGTAATGTTTTTGAGGAAGATAACAACCAAATTTCATAAGCTTTCCAATGCCGGGAGGCATTGAGTGAGGCATTGGGATACACCTGTTGTCATTTAAAAAAAATAACGGATGTGTTGTTTTATAGGAGAGTAATGAGTGGATGTGTAACTTGCATTGAGAGTTCTTACATAGTGGGAAAAACTATTATAACTTACTTGTTAATCAGTGATGGGAACAATCATTAGTGGCAATGATTGTTGTTTGTGAATGCATCTTAAATCATCACCCATATTATTCAAGGAAAACCACACCACTTGGAATAACTCACTAGTGGTTCATAAGGATCATACTTTCTCTAGGTGTTAGGATATTAACTTAAGAAAAACAAGCTCTTTGCCAAACAAACCCAATTTTACATCATCACCCCTAATGTGCACTGGGAATTGATAGATATATAAACTTTTAGATGTGAAAAGTTTGCAAGATAAAAATATTAAATTGAAAGAAATTAAAATCCAAAAAAATAAAATAAAAAATATAATATATTTAAAATAAATAAAAATATAATGCTTTATAATAAAATAAAAAATATACTTATTAACTTATTTTATAATGTTAGATAAAATACAAAATATTTTTTTTGTTTGTTTGTTAATTTGTGCGAGACGTTGGCTAAGCGATTAACCCGTGGCTTGAGAAACCGTGACTCAAGGGCATCTAAGCCGTCAAAAACTATGTAAGGAATGACACCCGGCCTGAGCCACACCAACCCTTAACATGGTTGGATTTTTTAAACAAAATACAAAATATTTAAACAATATATTTCATCCCAAAAAATAATCAATAGAAAATACAACATATTTAAAATAGATAAAAATTAAATGTTTTATAAGAAAATAAATAACATATTTAAAATAGATAAAAATTAAATGTTTTATAAGAAAATAAATAATATACTTAGTGTAAAATAAAAACTTAAAATTTTTAAATTAATTGGGTTTAGCTTGAGTTGTTTATGTTGTGGATGCTTTCAATCTACTTAGGTTCAATTCTTGCAAGTGATATGATGAGTTTTTTTTCGATTTACTTAGTTTCAATTCCCACAAGTGTCATGATGAGCTCTTAAATGAGTACATAATCTAAAAAGCATTCTCACAAATGGTATGATGAACTCTTAAATAAGTACATTATTTAAAAAGTATAGGCTTTCTACAAAATCTAAAAAAATGCCTCTTAAAAATAAAATATTTATTATTTTAAAATAAAATTAAAAAATATTTATTGATTAAAAATTTAATATTTTTTAAAATATAAGGATATGGTTATTTTGAATAACAATGAAGGGGCAATTAATATCAAGAAAAGTAACTAACAAAAACATTGACAATTAAATTATAAAATAATCAATTAATATCAAGCAATGTAGCTAACAAAATAATCGTTAACAATTAAATTATAAAATAATCATATTAAAAAAAATAACTAATAAAATCATTAACAATTAAATTATAAAATAATCTTATTAACAACTTAATTATAAAAAAATACTAACTTTTTAGTATTAACAAAAATATGACAACTAAATTATAAAAAAAATCTTTAAAATATTTTAACTGCAGAATATTAAGATAATGATTTATTGACAACTAAATTATAAGAGAATCCTAACTATTGAAAACTAAATTATAAAAGAATCTTAACTTTATATATATATATGGAAATTTGTCTTTGAATCTTTTATTACTGGTAAAGGAATTATTCAACGAAGTATTACATTCGAAAGTAAAATGATTTTTTACTCGTCAAAACATCTTTCGCTATGGCAGCATTTGTCATTAAAAGAAACAATAATGCTGACGTCTTATCTGATAGAAAGAATAAAAAACGATAATGCCGACGTCTTATCTTATAGAAAGAATACAAGATTAATTAAAAAATAAACCACAAACATTATATGCTGTACATTAGTTTAGAACACACAATTCTTTGCCTTCACGATTCCTTCACTAACAAACGTCGTACATTGAATTAAGCCAAGTGCCAAGCATTACCTCTTAATGTTCTTTGTTTTACTCCCTCGGACTCTATTCTGCCGGGAATTGAACGCAACCATCTGCGCTATATTCCAGCCGGGTTTTTCATGCCATGAATGTGTCACAAGGCCATTACAATCATCAAATAATCTAAGCACATCCCATAGGATCTTTTTAAAGATTTTCAATCTCAAGAGACTTGAACCAATTCACATCCCAAATAATCTAAACACATCCCATAGGATCTTTTTAAAGATTTTCAATCTCAAGAGACTTGAACCAATTCACAATAAGGTTTTAGGGGATTTTTGGCTTTTGAGTGGGATATAAGTTTCATGTGTAGGTTTTTTGGGTTTTGAATAGGTATTGATGAAGAAACATGGCTAGGAAGGAAATGATGATCTTATGAAGCAATTGAACCTTATCAAGCTTAAGAACCATCAACAACACCTAGATACCATGACACAAACTATTTATAAAGAGCTTTTGACATCCAAGTTGAATATAGGTGCCATTATGAGATATTAGGGATAATGAATGGGTCATGGATCCTTAAACATAGTTAAGGGAGGGAAACATAATAATTCAATTCTAAATATTTATTTTTAGGCTCTAAGTGCCATGGATGAGTCTTTGAACAACCATATATGACTTATGTATAGTATCAATTTCCTCCAAGTAGGATACATGAAGCATGACTAGGTTAGTTGCAATCCAAGAATGAGTCATAGAAATGATTCGATGAGGAAAAAAAAAGACCTTGTACCCTAAATGAATATTTTGTTACTCAATCTACATGAACAAACCCTACAACCCATAAAACATTCCATCTTTTGAGGATATTTCAACTATGCGTGATTTACCTATAATGTTGATGGATCTTTAGGTCTTTAAAATGATTATGGAAGGATCCCAAGGACCTTAGAAATTTAGAAATATTCTCAAGGTTAGGGATCATGAAAGATGAATTGAAATGTCATATAGAACATTTTTATGGGCTCTTGGGCCTCTAAGTGGGATATGTCTTTCATTAATTTTTTTGGGATGTAGTGATGGGTATAGACCTTAGACCATAGTAAAAAAGGAAAACATGGACTTTATGTAGTAAAAAAAACATTGTAGGTTTTAGGAACTATGATCTTTTCCTCCAACCATGACACATGCCGTATATATGGGTTCAATCTCTTCAAGTGACATGTTGAGTGAGATGTTGAGCTCATAACCAGTATATTGTTGCAATGGCTTCAAGTATACAGATTATATTTTAGAGGAAAAATAACATACAAGTGTTAGAAGCACACGATATTATAATAAGTTGTTCAACTTATTAATCAATTAATTAGTTAATGGATATAATTAAATGTTGTTGATGTTACCATACATTGAGATACACATTGATCACACCTTAACAAAGTGATATGTTTCTTTCTTCCAAGATCAAATAGTTTGCAATAGATATTAATGAGCTCACTTTGGTTTTCATGGGTTAATACATCATAAATATTAGTGGTATCACAAATGTTTTGAAAATGAAATCTAATATTTGTGTAGGCTATACACTCAAAGAGAAAATATATTTCATATTTTACCTTGTTAAAATTGCAAACTAGACACATAATAATAATAATCAAATTAATAAATATAAAGAATTATATTATAATGAAATAATAATAATGGATAAAAGGGCCTATATATATATATAGATAGATATATGATTTTATAGAGAAACATGCCACATAAATACATAAATGAGTCACTAACATGAATTTTTCACTATGTTGTGTGGAAATGAGAGATGCATGCACTACTACATGGTTATCCTACCTTACATGAATAACAACATTTTGAATTGCACTATAAGAAAATAAATATAACTGAATTACCAAGTGATCCTAATTTTTTAAAGGAAATAAATCAAGATAGAGATAAAAATAAACCAACAATACACACATACACAAAAAAAATACATGAGATTTTAATAAACCAACTTTCAGGCCCTAGCTATCATTGATCACATGTAATCCTAAGGATCAATACCATGGGTCAAGTGGCCACTTCTTAGTGTGTACCACTCACCTCGAGGTCCTAACCCCCTCAAATTTTATAACCAAGATATGGGGAAATCTAAGTCAAAACTTTACCCGTAAGTTATCAAAAATATGCCTAATCAAATCTTACAATTGCATGCCCATTTACATATAATAAATATTTTTAATCTCATTATAATAAAAACAATTTATTATTATTAATACTATCTTAATATTTATATTTATAGTAATTAATATCAATTTACATAAAATAAATATTTTCAACTCTATTATAATAATAACAATTTATTATTACTATTATTGGTATTTCAAACACTTATGCTGCAATCCTCTATCTTATTGCTATTACTTTTACTTCGAAACTTTGCACTCATAGTTTACATGACTTAATATGCATCTTGTACAAACCCCAAGAACAACTTCCCTTGTCCTCCACAGACACTTGAATTCCATCACACCCACTTCACTTTATCTTAGAGTATGCGGGATTTGATGTCGTGTCCGCATTCTTGGCCTCCATCCATGTATTGCTCCTCGTGGGATTTTTACCAAATCGGTATTTATCCTTATTAAGTTCATCTCTGCCTTTAACAGCTTCAAATTGACTATGCACTACATCGTTGCCTTTGCCTGCCACAACTTCAATCTGATCTCGCACTCCCTTGGCATTGCCATTATAGGTGGAATAGGAATTGCTTGATGTGAAAGGTGTGGGGTAAAGTTCAACCATGATTTTAAAGGTTGGGAGCTTGCATTCTATGGGTAATATGGCATTGATGCCATAAGTGATTTGAAATGATATAATCTTGATTATAGTTTTATCAAAGTTTGATGTGCCATAATGCTAGAAAGACTTGCAAATACCAATTAGTTTTGTGACTATTGGTAAGAAACAATTTTTAACACCTTATTGACATCCTTGGCTTGACCATTTTCATGGGTATAGTAGGGTGTGGTGAATTCATAGGTGAAACCTAACATGGCTATTAAAGATTTAAAAAATTGATTTTCAAAATGTGATCCATGGTCTGACAATCTTGAAAGTGGGTATTTTCTACATCCTTCCTAATGTTACGCATTGCTCGAGCCATTTCATAAAGTAGTTGATTGCAAAAATGATATATTTATGGTTATTGATATAAAGGGATGTCATTCTATGATAGCAATGCTCCATGGAATAATATTAATGATTACATATCTAGTCCCATTCACAATGTAATGTCCCTTTCCAAAAAAGAGCTCCATAGAGGAGGCTTAATGGTCTAAACCACCCCGTTAGACTATAGCCAGGGCCAAAGAGGGGTAAATAGGGTTACTAGAGGTCACTCTAGTCACAGGTGTTATATTCAGAAAGTGACATTGAGCTAAAAAGGGTTAAGAGCGCTTTTAAGTCATTATGAGCTAAAAATAGAAGTCAACAGTGAATTAGGGTTTCAACAGTGATTTAGGGTTTTGGAAGTCAACAATGAATTAGGGTTTCAACATGATTTAGGGTTTTGGAAAGCTATAAAGGAAGGGTCAACAACCCAATTCATCATTATGCAGATTATGACTTGTCATTGAGGAGAAGAGGCACATCTCAGGAGAGATAGTTTAGTGTATTCCAGGAGGAAGACACCAGTTGGTTGATTTCGGTGTTGAAAGACACACCCTAGTCACCGGGAAGATCATCCAGGTCTTCCATCATTCTTCATTGATTCCGCAGTGATCCAATATTCCGGGTATTATCTTTTAGTTTCTTATTTGTATTCCGGCTAAGATCCTTTTGTCTTTTGATCTAGACGAGTGTTGTTATTTTATTCAACCATAGTTGCTTATTTGTATTCCATCTAAAATCCTTTGTCCATTGATCTAGTTGAGTATTGTCAGTTTATTTAGCCGCATTCGCCCATTTTGTAATAAACAGAGATATCGTAATACAAACTTTGCAGTCCTTTGTCACGTTTATTATTTGTATGATCATTTATATGTTGTAAACCTTTGATCCTACACACACATTAGCAGGATTTCCTAGACTAGCCAAGTCAGGAACATTACAGTGGTATCAGAGCTTTAGTCCTGCCAGCCTGTGACTAAAGACAATGAGTGGAGCAGAAGACCCAGAGGGCCGTGAACATGTAGGTGACAAATATGTCACTAACAACATGCATCAGGAAAGAAGGCATAGGACTGATTTTTCCCCTTTTCCTCCTAGATTAGAGGAAGAGGAAGAGACACACATATAAGTAGAGAGAAGGGCAGAGCATGAGGATAAGCACGAGGCAGAGAGGATGCTAGGAGACAGATAAGAGCGATCAGAGGATAGTGGAAAGGCCCCCGTAGATCCAGAGGCAACTTTCATGCAGGTTATCAATGATATGTTAGCTAGTCAACAGACCATGTCTCAATCCTTGGCACAGGTGGTTGATAAATTGGCTAGAGTGGGCACCCCAGATACACAAGTCCCGCATGTAGCATAGGGGAACTTGAGAGTAGGCAGTAAACCCCAGTCACCCTCTCTCACATACACATCTGCGAGTAGGATTCCCAGACCCTTGTTTCCCAGTTTCCAGAGGGCACCCCCGTTAGTAGCACCGCCACCAATAGCATAGAGGCCACCCACTCCTACCAAAGACATTTCAGAGTATAGGAGGGAGTATGCAACATTGGGTCGTGAATTCCAACAGGACACGACCTTAGTCGAGTACTATGGACTCAGACACAGGAACCTCCCCAGAGAGCCACAGAGGGGAGGACCACAACAGCAGCAGGGGCATAACCTCGACTTCATCCGAAAATTTGGGAAACTCACCATCCCTTATTTTGATGGATCATCCAAATACACTACCATAGCTTGGGTACATAAGCTAGAAACGTATTACAAGCTCAACCAGATGACCGAGACAGATGCCATCAGTTTCATGACCTTACACTTAGAGGGTGAGGCACACGAGTGGTGGTATCATGGATTGGTGACATTGGGTCACAGTCGCATCATCTCCTATAGGGAGTTTAAATATAGGCTCATGGACAGGTTTGACAGGAAGGATCCCGAGATACACTTCAGGGATCTAGCCCAATTGAGACAAACTTGCACAATAGAGGCGTTCATCACAGAGTTTCAGCGGGTAGCTGTGGCAGTGATAGATATATTAGAGCCCAGGTTGATCATGCTATTCACAGAAGGACTTACAGAGCCTTTGAGAGGATGGGTGAAGGCATGCATGCCTCCCACTTTGTAGGATTCCAACATTCGCACTTGAGATCTGGCGGACTCAGTGCTAAAGACTAAAACTTTCTCGAAACCATTTGTGCCCCAGAGGGATCGATACAGGAAGACATTCCAGAGAGAATGGAAGGAAAAGGAGAAGTTGGATGATGAGACTAGGAGAGAGCTTATGAAGAAAATATTTGCTTCAGTTGTAGAGATCCTCGGGTCCCAGGCCACAGGTGCATGGGCAAGGGAGAGATGCATTATATTGAGGTAGAAATAAACAACGTGGATAGTGGGGAGGAGGAGTAGGATAGTGGATCCACTATTTCAGAGGAGGAGTCAGCACTAGTAGAGGAGAAGCCTCCTCTTAGACCACCGACACCAGCAGGAGCCCATTCTCCAATAGTCCCACAACCGCCAGATTAGGCTAACAGGAGGAAACCAACAAAGGGAGGTGTCATAGCGACCCTTTCTAGTGTTCCGACGTATGATACCCTCTGTATCAGAGGGATTATTCAGGGGCAATGGGAAATCTCCGTGATAGATGGTGGGGCCACCCACAACTTCATCGATGCTTCACTAGTATAGAGATGGGCACTTCAGAGAGAGGAGTTTGAGGGGTTTGATGTTGTGATAGAAGATGGCCACACAATGGAGTGTCTAAATAGAGTTCCAAACTTAGAGATGAAGTTAGGTAACTACACTGTGAGAGACACATTTTGTGTTGTTGACCTATCGGACACAGATGTAGTGTTAGGAGTTCAGTGGATGATTACCTTGGGAAAAATCATTACCAACTACCAAACCTTGGAAATGGGTTTCAGAGATCAGGATGGGACGAAGGTTATTCTAAGAGGTATGTGGACAGGAGAACCCAAGACAGTTTCAACGAATATGATGGAGAGGATATTTAGAAATGGGGAGGTAGAATATGCCGCATAATGATTGATCACTACTCAGAAGGATTCGGAAGGTCAACAAAAATACCATACAAAGATCAATAATTTATTGGGACGACATCAAGAGGTCTTTGAAGCAATTCCACCAGGGAGACCACCTGACAGGGGGTTTGAGCACACCATTGAGTTGGAGGAGGGGGCCAAACCTATGATCACCCCACCCCCCCTATCATCATCCTAAGAGGTTCAAGGATGAGATAGAGAAGACAATCAAGGAATTGCTGGCGATGGGACACATCAGACTGAGCAATAGCCCATTTGTTTCTTCAGTTGTCTTAGTTCTGAAGAAGGAATGCACCATGAGGATGTGCATTGATTACTGAGCCTTGAACAAGAAAACCATCAATAACCGTTACCCTATCCCACACATTGACGAGTTGATGGATGAACTGCATGGGGCATTTTTCTTCTCAAAAATTGATCTACGCTCTGGATATCATCAGATCAACATCCAACAATAGGACATAGAGAAGATGGAATTTCGATGTCATTTTGGACACTTCGAGTTCCTGGTTATGCCATTTGGGATAACCAATGCACCCGCTACATTCCAGTCTTGCATGAACCATATATTCAGGGATCAGTTAAGGAAATCAATCTTGGTTTTCTTCAATGGCATCTTGATCTATAGCCGGTCATGGAAAGAGCATATGAGGCACTTGGATGAGATATTGAGCATCATGGAGGCACAATCATTATGTGACAAATATTCCAAGTGCGAGTTTGGTATGATAGAGTTGCTTTACTTAGGCCACATCATCAGTGCACAGGGGGTACATGTGCACCAAGAGAAGATCAGGGACATTCTGGATTGGCCAATGCCCAAGAACATGATAGAATTGAGGAGCTTCTTCAGGCTATGCAACTATTATAGGTGGTTTGTCTGGGGTTTTTCTCACCTTGGAGTACCGCTGACAGATCTTACCAAGCATGGGGCCTTCATATGGACCTCGATATCACAAGAATCCTTTGATCACATGAAGGAAGGCATGGGCACTTGTCGAGTGTTGGCACTACCAGACTTCACCTTGCCATTTGTACTAGAGTGTGACGCATCCGATGAAGGGATCGGTGCAGTTTTGATGCAGGGAGGACACCCCATTGTCTTCAAGAGCCGGAAACTCAGTCAACCTGAGAGGTTGTACTCCATTTATGAGAAGGAAATGTTGGCAATCATGCATGCCTTGACCAAGCTCAGACAATATTTGGTGGGCAACAAATTCATGGTCAAGACTGATCACAATAGTTTGAAGTATTTCCTTGAGCAGAAGGACCTCAGTGAGCACGAATAGAAATGGGTGACGAAGGTACATGCATTCGACTTTGACATAGAGTATGTAAAGGGGAAGAAGAAAATTGTGGCCGATGCACTATCGAGGAGACCTGCGGCATGTTCTTTGATGGAGATTTCAGCAGATTGGAAATCCCACTTGTTAGTGGAATATTCCAAGAACAAGTTCACTTGTGAGGTGATGGATGGGCAGATACAAGATGACTGTTATAGGGTCATTGACGATGTCATATTTTACAAGGATAGAGTCTACTTGGTGCCATATTCAGGGCTTAAGAGGAACATCCTCACTGTAGTTCATGATTCACCTCTAGCAGGCCATCAAGGGTTTTTCAAAACCTACAGACAGATCAAAGAGAGGTTCTCATGGAAGGGCCTCAAACAAGATGTTATGAGACACATCAGTTAGTGTGTGACTTGCCAGCAGAGCAAGAAAGAGCATTCTCTTCCAGTAGGGCTACTTCAACCACTCCCCTTTCCAGAGCAGAAATGGGAGAGTATATCTATGGACTTCATCACAGGTCTACCCAAGGTCTAGGGTAAGAATTGTATCTATGTAGTGGTCGACAGATTGACCAAGTTTTCTCACTTATATGCCATACCGACAGAGTACAACGTAGTTCAGGTAGCTGAGAGTTTCTTCAGGGAGGTCTTCAGACTTCATGGGTTGCTGAAGAACATCGTTAGTGACAAGGATAGTCGGTTCATAGGGACATTTTGGAGAGAGTTGTTTTGGTTGGTGGGGATAGAGTTGACATCTAGCACCAGCTATCACCCTTAGACAGATGGGCAGAACGATATTGTCAACAAGTGGGTTGAAGGGTATTTGAGGAACTATGTAGGAGGACAACATAGAACATGGGTAAAGTGGTTACATTTAGGACAACATTGCTACAACACCACCTTCCACATGTCCATTGGTATGACACCCTTTCGAGCATTGTATGAATATGATGCTCCCACTTTGGTAGACTTGGTCTTTGGGGAGAGCAGAGCTCCCAAGGCCAAGGATTGGATCATAGAGAGTCAGGAGATTCTCAAGTTATTGAAAGAGAACCTGCAGACAACGCAAAACTGACAGAAGATAAGTGCGGACAGGCATAGGATAGAGCGTAGCTTTGAGTTTGGAGATTTGGTTTTCTTGAGATTCCAACCCTACAGACAATCATCTCTAAAGAAGAGTGAGGATGAGAATATGAAGCCCATATTTTATGGTCCTTTCAAGATCACGCGCCGAGTAGGCGAGGTTGCTTACGAGCTAGAGCTTCCAAAGGGGAGCAAGATTCATAACGTGTTCCACGTGTCTTGCCTAAAAAAGGCAGTGGGACAATTCATTAGCACATCAGAGGAGCTTCCCCCGTTGGATGAGGAGGGACAGTTGGAGTTAGTTCCGGAGGAGGTTTTGAAGTTCCGGGAGTGGAAACTGAGGAGCAGGGTCATCAGAGAGTATTTGATCAGATGGAGAGGGCTTCTAGTAGAGGACACTACTTGGGAGAGCGAGCAAGTGTTGCAACACCCTGGATTGTTATTACTTGAGGACAAGCAATTTTGGGAAGGGAGGACTATAATGTCCCTTTCCAAATAAGAGCTCCAGAGAGGAGGCGTAATGGTCTAAACCGCCCCGTTAGACTATAACCAGGGCCAAAGAGGGGTAAACAGGTTTACTGGAGGTCACTCTAGTCACAGGTGTTATATTCGAAAAGTGACATTGAGCTAAAAAGGGTTAAAAGTTCTTTCAAGTCATTATGAGCTAAAAATAGAAGTCAACAGTGAATTAGGGTTTCAACAATGATTTAGGGTTTTGGAAGTCAACAATGAATTAGGGTTTTAGCATGATTTAGGGTTTTGGAAATCTATAAAGGAAGGGTCAGCGACCTAATTCATCATTATGTAGATTATGACTTGTCATTGAGGAGAAGAGGCGCATCTCATGAGAGATAGTTCAGTGTATTCCAAGAGGAAGACACTAGTTGGCTGATTTCAGTGTTGAAAGACACACCCTAGTCACCGGGAAGATCATCTAGGTCTTCTATCATTCTTCATTGATTCTGCAGTGCTCCCATATTCAGGGTATTATCTTTTAGTTGCTTATTTGTATTCCGGCTAAGATCCTTTTGTCTTTTGATCTAGCCGAGTGTTGTTATTTTATTTAACCGCAGTTGCTTATTTGTATTCCGGCTAAGATCCTTTGTTTGTTGATCTACTCGAGTATTGTCAGTTTATTCAGCCGCATTCGACCATTTTGTAATCCATAGAGATATCATATTACAAACTTTGCAATTCTTTGTCGCGTTTATTATTTGTATGATCATTTATATGCTGTAAACCTTTGATCCTACACACACATTGGCAACGTTTCCTAAACTAGCCAAGTCAAAAACATTATACACAACCACACACACAAAGAGAACACTTTCTTAAGAGAAGACAGTTTCATGGTAAAACCATGTTGGCAATCCCAAAGTTCCTTATTAGTAAACTATTTAAGAGGAGACCTTTTAATCATCCACTTTGCTTAGAATTATTTCAGTGAGAAACAAGACAAGTGAGAAACAAGACAGGCCATGTAGTGTTTTTTGGGAAGATAACAACCAAGTTTCATATGCTTGCGAGTGCCAGTGAGAAATTTGGGATTAAAAAAGGACGTGTTATTTCATATTATAAAGAATAGGATGTGTATTTGCATATAGGTTCTTATGGAGGGGAAAAACTTATTTTAAGTTGTCAATGGGTAATATAGATTCTTATAGAGGGAAACACTTATTTGAAGTTGTTAATTGGTAGTGGGACTCAACCTAGAATAATTTTTGTGGATCATAAATTTGTTTCATTTCTTTCTAAAACATACTTTTTACCGAGAAAAATAGTTTTAGGTCATCACCATTAATTTGTATTAAGAATTATAAATACACAAAATTTGAGTAAAAGAGAAAAGTTTGCAATATAAATAAATTACACTCAAAGGAATTTAAATCTAAAAAAATACAATAAATTTAAAATAAATAAAATTGTAATGTTTTATAATAAAATAAATAATTTATTTATTTTATAGTATTAAATGAAATTTCAAATATTTAAATAATATATTTAATGTGAAAAATTAGTAAATAAAAAATACAACTTATTTAATAATAATAATAATAATTTATTTTTAAGGTTACGACCAAGCCACACCAAATTGGTGTATGAGACCCCCTTGTTTGTGGGACGAGAGGTCAAGCCCCACCAAATTGGTGTATGAGACCCCACTAAAGACCCCTTCAGAGTCCCCTCTGCCCAACTCTTTGAGTGGTAAAGTCTACAGAGGTATACATACCCTACCCCCCTTTGGATTTGAAGTTGTGACCTCTTAAGAGGAAACACATGTTCTTAACCATTAGGCCCAGTGAGACTGTAATATAATGCTCTATAATAAATCAAAATATAATGCTCTATAATAAACAAATAATATTTATATATTGTTAATTTTTTTTTAAAATATTTAAAGAATAGATTTATTTTATAGATGGTTTTGAATTAAAATTGAAAATTACTTGTTAGTTAAGAATTCAATTTTTCTTAATAATGATAATGATTGAATTAACATTAGTCTAGATCCAGAGTTAAATATATTTAAGATAACAGACTAATTGTTATTCATTGAATATATCATAGTTGCATAGGAACGACTCCCATCATTTTCAACTTCTAGTTCCCAAGTTCCCCAAGTTCATGGAGCTTGGGAACTAGTTGGGAACCTCCCCGATTGGCTGGGAACTATTTTGAGAACTTGAGAGTTTTTTGGGAGTTTCAACATCAAAGAAATGAGAACTTGAAAACAGTGTCCTAAAAGAAGAGCTTTAAATTAGAATTATATTAAATTAAAATGTAAATATATTTATTCTTTTATTACAAATACATAATTTCTTACAAATATTTTCATTATATTTATTCAAAATATCACTATAAAACTAAGACTAAACTACACATAAATATTATTTCAAAAATTAGTAAAGTCAAAAACTTAATAATACTCACTTTATAGTTGTGGATATGAAAAACTTTTAATGCATTTATGTTTTCCTTCAAGCCCAAACTAAACATGAAAGTCTAATAAACCAATACCCTATCCACTACAAGCATTTGCTCCACTCTGTAGTTGATATCAACCAACCATATCATTGACTTTTATTGTATTTTCATATTAGAAGAGTAGTACTATTTTGTTTTTTTCAATAAAAAAAGAATAATGCTTCAAATCTACAAAGATGTTTAAAATTTATATATGTAAAGTTTAATTTTAAAAAGATGTTAAAATTATATATATGTATTTTCAGTTTTGTTTCTCATTTTCTAATGGATTATTTATGGATATTAAAGTTTCATTATTGTGTTAAATATATTCATATAATAATTAACACGATTTAAATTAGTGATTTTAATATTGTAGTTGTTGCAATATGAGAAACATTGTCCTCCATTCAACTTCAATTTTATTGAAATCAATATCTCTATACATTGTAATAATATTATTGCCTCTCCCAAATTCAAGTTTCTGTAAATTTGAGGAAAACTTCAACTAGTTCAAACTTCTACTAGTTCCGGACACTAATATAAGTTTAGACATGATGAGTTTTTTTCAATCTACTTAGTTTTAATTCCCACAAGTGTCATGATGAACTCTTAAATGAATACATAATCTAAAAAGCATTCCCACAAATGACATGATGAATTCTTAAATGAGTACATTATCTAAAAAGTACAGGCTTTCTACAAAATCTAAAAAAATGGCTTGTGAAAATAAAATATTTATTATTTTAAAATAAAATTTAAAAATATTTATTGATTAAGAATTTAATATTTTTTAAAATATAAAGAAATATGACCTTAAGGGATATGGTTATTTTGAATAACAATGAAGGAGCAATTAATATCAAGAAAAGTAACTAACAAAAACATTGACTATTAAATTATAAAATAATTATCTAATATCAAGAAAAGTAGCTAACAAAATAATCATTAACAATTAAATTATAAAATAATCATATTAAAAAAAAAAAACTAATAAAATCATTGACAATTAAATTATAAAATAATCTTATCATTTTATAATTTAGAACACAATTCTTTGCCTTCACGATTCCTTCACTAACAAACGTCGTACATTGAACTAAGTCAAGTGCCAAGCATTACCTCTTAATGTTCTTTGTTTTACTCCCTCGGACTCTATTCTGCCGGGAATTGAACGCAACCATCTGCGCTATATTCCAGCCGGGTTTTTCATGCCATGAATGTGTCACAAGGCCATTACAATCATCAAATAATCTAAACACATCCCATAGGATCTTTTTAAAGATTTTCAATCTCAAGAGACTTGAACCAATCCTTCAACCAATTCACAATAAGGTTTTAGGGGATTTTTGGCTTTTGAGTGGGATATAAGTTTTATGTGTAGGTTTTTTGGGTTTTGAATAGGTATTGATGAAGAAACATGACTAGGAAGGAAACAATGGTCTTATGGAGCAATTGAACCTTATCAAGCTTAAGAACCATCAACAACACCTAGATACCATGACACAAGCTATTTATAAAGAGCCTTTGACATCCAAGTTGAATATGGGTGCCCTTATGAGATACTAGGGATAATGAATGAGTCCTCGGTCCTTAAACATAGTTAAGGGAGGGAAACACAATAATTCAATTCTAAATATTTCTTTTTCGGCTCTAAGTGCCATGGATGAGTCTTTGAACAACCATATATGACTTATGTATAGTATCAATTTTCTCCAAGTAGGATACGTGAAGCATGACTAGGTTAGTTGCAATCCAAGAATGAGTCATAGAAATGATTTGATGAGGAAAAAAAAGACATTGTTCCCTAAATGAATATTTTGTTACTCAATCTACATGAAAAAACCCTACAACCCATAAAACATTCCATCTTTTGAGGATATTTCAACTATGCGCGATTTACCTATAATGTTGATGGATCTTTAGGTCTTTAAAATGATTATGTAAGGATCCCAAGGACCTTAGAAATTTAGAAATATTCTCAAGGTTAGGGATCATGAAAGATGAATTGAAATGTCATATAGGACATTTTTATGGGCTCTTGGGCCTCTAAGTGGGATATGTCTTTCATTAATTTGTTTTGGGATGTAGTGATGGGTATAGACCTTAGACCATAGTTAAAAAGGAAAACATGGGCTCTATGTAGTCAAAAAAGCATTGTAGGTTTTAGGAACTATGATCTTTTCCTCCAACCATGACACATGCCATATATATGGGTTCAATCTCTTCAAGTGACATGTTGTGTGAGATGTTGAGCTCATAACCAATATATTGTTGCAATGGCTTCAAGTATACACATTATATTTTAGAGGAAAAATAACATACAAGTGTTGGAAGCACATGATATTATAATTAGTTGTTCAACTTATTAATCAATTAATTAGTTAATGGATATAAATAAATGTTGTTGCTATTACCATACATTGAGATACACATTGATCACACCTTAACAAAGTGATATGTTTCTTTCTTCCAAGATTAAATAGTTTCAATGAATATTAATGAGCTCACTTTGGTTTTCATGGGTTAATACATTATAAATATTAGTGGTATCACAAATGTTTTGAAAATGAAATCTAATATTTGTGTAGGCTATACACTCAAAGAAAAAATATATTTCATATTTTACCTTGTTAGAATTGCAAACTAGACACATAATAATAATAATCAAATTAATAAATATAAAGAATTATATTATAATGAAATAATAATAATGGATAAAAGGACGCCAATATATATATATATATGATTTTATAGAGAAACATGCCACATATATGAGTCACTAACATGAATTTTTCACTATGTTGTGTGGAAACGAGAGATGCATGCACTACTACATGGTCATCCTACCTTACATGAATAACAACATTTTGAATTGCACTATAAGAAGATAAATATAATTGAATTACCAAGTGATCCTAATTTTTTAAAGGAAATAAATCAAGATAGAGATAAAAATAAACCAACAATACACACACACACACATAAAAAAATACATAAGATTTTAATAAACCAACTTTCAGGCCCTAGCTATCATTGATCACATGTAATCCTAAGGATCAATACCATGGGTCAAGTGGCCACTTCTTAGTGTGTACCACTCACCTCGAGGCCCTAACCCCCTCAAATTTTATAACCAAGATATGGGGGAAATCTAAGTCAAAACTTTACCCTTAATTTACCAAAAATATGTCTAATCAAATCTTACAATTGCATGCCCATTTACATATAATAAATATTTTTAATCTCATTATAATAAAAGCAATTTATTATTATTAGTAATACTATCTTAATATTTATAATAATTAATATCAATTTACATAAAATAAATATTTTCAACTCTATTATAATAATAACAATTTATTATTGGTATTTCAAACACTTATGCTGCAATCCTCTATCTTATTGCCATTACTTTTACTTCGAAACTCTGCACTCACAATTTACATGGCTTAATATGCATCTTGTACGAACCCCAAGAACTACTGCCCTTGTCCTCCACAGACACCTGAATTCCATCACACCCACTTCACTTTATCTCAGACTATGCGAGATTTGATGTCGTGTCTGCATTCTTGGCCTCCATCCATGTACTGCTCATCGTGGGATTTTTACCAAATCGGTAAGCCAGGGCCAAAGAGGGGTAAACGGGGTTACTAGAGGTCACTCCAGTCACAGGTGATATATTCGGAAAGTGACATTGAGCTAAAAAGGGTTAAAAACACTTTTAAGTCATTATGAGCTAAAAATAGAAGTCAACAATGAATTAGGGTTTGAACAGTGATTTAGGGTTTTGGAAGTCAACAATGAATTAGGGTTTCAACATGATTTAGGGTTTTGGAAAGCTATAAAGGAAGGGTCAGTGACCTAATTCATCATTATGAAGATTATGACTTGTCATTGAGGAGAAGAGGCACATCTCATGATAGATAGTTCAGTGTATTATAGGAGGAAGACACCAGTTGGCTGATTTCGGTGTTGAAAGACACACCCTAGTCACCGGGAAGATCATCTAGGTCTTCCATCATTCTTCATTGATTCCGCAGTGCTCCCATATTCTGGGTATTATATTTTAGTTTCTTATTTGTATTCCGACTAAGATCCTTTTGTCTTTTGATCTAGTCGAGCGTTGTTATTTTATTCAGCCACAATTGCTTATTTGTGTTCCATCTAATATCCTTTGTCTGTTGATCTAGTCGAATATTGTCAGTTTAGTCAGTCGCATTTGCCCATTTTGTAATCCACAAAGATATCATAATACAAAATTTGCAGTCCTTTGTCATGTTTCTTATTTGTATGATCATTTATATGTTGTAAACCTTTGATCCTTCACACACATTACCAGCGTTTCCTAGACTAGCCAAGTCAGAAACATTACAGTGGTATCAGAGCTTTAGCCTTACCAGCCTGTGACTAAAGACAATGATTGGAGTAGAAGACCCAAAGGGTCGTGAACATGTAGGTGACGAATATGTCACTTACAACATGCGTCAGGAAAGAAGACATAGGCCTGATTTTCCTTCTTTTCATCCTAGCTCAAAGGAAGAGGAAGAGGCACACAGATAAGCAGAGAGAAGGGAAGAGCGTGAGGCTAAGTGTGAGGAAGAGAGGATTCTAGGAGACAAATAAGAGCGACCAGAGGGCAGTGGTAAGGCCCCTGTAGATCCAAAGGCAACTTTCATGCAGGTTATCAACAATATGTTAGCTAGTCAATGGACCATGTCTCAGTCCTTGGTACAGGTGATTGATAGATTGGCTAGAGTGGGCACCCCAAATACACAAGTCCTGCATGCAGAACAGAGGAACTTGAGAGTAGGCAATAGACCCCAGTCACCCTCTCACACATACACCTCTGTGAGTAGGATTCCCAGACCCTTGTTTCCTAGTTTCCAGAGGGCACCCCCGTTAGCAGCATCGCCACTGATAGCAAAGAGGCCACCCACTCATGCTGACGACATTGTAGAGCATAGGAGGGAGTATGCAACATTGGGTTGTGACTTCCATCAGGACATGACCTTAGTCGAGTACTGTGGACTCAAACTCAGGAACCACCCCAAAGATCCATAGAGGGGAGGACCACAACAACAACAGGGGCATAACCTCAATTTCATTCGAAAAGTTGGAAAACTCACCATCCCTTCTTTCGATGGATAGTCCAAATACACCACCAAATCTTGGGTACATAGGCTAGACATTTATTACAAGCTGAACCAGATGATCAAGACAGATGCCATCAGTTTCACGACCTTACACTTGGAGGGTGAGGCACATGAGTGGTGGTATCATGGAATGATGACATTGGGTCATAATCACATCATCTCCTATAGGGAGTTTAAATATAGGCTCATGGATAGGTTTGACAGGAAGGATCTCGAGATACACTTCAGGGATCTAGCCCAGTTGAGACAAACTGGCACAACAGAGGCATTCATCACAGAGTTTCAGTGGGTAGCCGTGATAGTGACAGATATATCAGAGGCCAGGTTGATCATGCTATTCAAAAAAGGACTCACAGAGCCTTTGAGAGGATGGGTGAAGGCATACAGGCCTCCCACTTTGCAAGATACCATCCATCGCACTCAAGATCTGGCAGACTCAGTGCCAAAGACTAAAAATTTCTCCAAACCCTTTGTGCCCCAGAGGGATTGAGACAGGAAGCAATTCCAGAGAAAATGGAAGGGCAAGGAGAAGCTGGATGATGAGACTAGGTGCGAGCTTATGAAGAAGAAGCTTTTCTTTACCTGCAAAGATCCTTGGGTCCCCAACCACAGGTGCATGGGCAAGGGAGAGATTCATTATATTGAGGTAGCAACAGATAGCGTGGATAGTGAGGAGGAGGAGCAGGACAGTGGATCCACTATTTCAGAGGTGGAGTTAGCACTAGTAGAGGAGAATCCTCCCTATAGACCACCGACACCAGCAAGAGCCCATCCTCCAATAGTCCCACAACTACCAGAATAGGCTAATAGGAGGAAACCAACAAAGGGAGGTGTCATAGCGACCCTTTCTGGTGTTCCCAGGTATGATACAATCTGTATCAGAGGGATTATTTAGGGGCAACAGGAAATCACCGTGATAGATGGTGGGGCCACGCACAACTTCATCGACGCTTCACTAGTATCGATACAAGCACTTTAGAGAGAGGAATTTGAGGGGTTTGATGTTGCGGTAGCAGATGTCCACACAGTGGAGTGTCTTGACAGAGTTCCAAACTTAGAGATGAAGTTAGGTAACTACACAGTGAGAGACACATTTTATGTGGTTGACCTATGGAACACAGATGTGGTGTTAGGAATTTAGTGGATGATTACCTTGGGAAAAATCACTACCAACTACCAAACCTTGGAAATGGGTTTCAGAGATCAGGATGGGAAGAAGGTTGTTCTAAGAGGTATGTCGACAGGAGCACCTAGGACAGTTTCAACCAAGAGGATGGAGAGGATATTTAGACATGGGGAGGTAGCATATGCCATAGAATGCTTGATCACTACTCAGAAGGATTCAAAAGGTGAACAACAATACCATACATAGATCAATAATTTATTGGGACGACATCAATAGGTCTTTGAGGCAATTCCACCAAAGAGACCACCTGACAGGGGGTTTGAGCACACTATTGAGTTGGAGGAGGGGGCCAAACCTATGCTCACTCCCCCCTATCGTCATCCTAGGAGGTTCAAGGATGAGATAGAGAAGGAAATCAAGGAATTGTTGGCGATGGGACACATCAGACCGAGTAGCAGCCCATTTTCTTCTTCAGTTGTCTTAGTTCTGAAGAAGGATGGCACCATGAGAATGTGCATCGATTACCAAGCCTTGAACAAGAAAACCATCAAGAACCGATACCCTATCCCACGCATTGACGAGTTGATGGATGAACTGCATGGGGCAGTTTTCTTCTCAAAAATTGATCTACGCTCTGGATATCATCAGATCAACATCCGAGAGAAGGACATAAAGAAGATGACATTTCGATGTCATTTTGGACACTTCAAGTTCCTGGTTATGCCATTTGGGCTAACCAATGAACCCGCTACATTCTAGTCTTGCATGAACCATATATTCAGGGATCAGTTAAGGAAATTAGTCTTGGTTTTCTTCAATGACAAATTGATCTATAGCCGGTCATGGAAAGAGCATATGAGGCACCTGGATGAGGTATTGAGCATCATGGAGGCACAATCATTACATGCCAAATATTCCAAGTGCGAGTTCGGTATGACAGAGCCGCTTTACTTAGGCCACATAATCAGTGCACAGGGGGTACAAGTGCAGCAAGAGAAGATCAAGGCCATTCTGGATTGGCCGACGCCCAAGAACGTGACAGAATTGAGGAGCTTCTTCGGGCTGTCCAACTATTACAGGCGGTTTGTCTGGGGTTTTTGTCAGCTTGGAGCACTGTTGACAGATCTTACCAAGCATGGGGACTTCATATGGACCAAGAAATCACAGGAATCCTTTGATCACATGAAGGAAGTCATGTGCATTTGTCCAGTGTTGGCACTACCAGACTTCACCTTACCATTTGTACTAGAGTGTGACGCATTCGGTGAAGAGATCAGTGTAGTTTTGATGCAGGGAGGACACCCCATTGTATTCGAGAGCCGGAAACTTAGTCAACCTGAGAGGTTGTAATCCATTTATGACAAGGAAATATCGGCAATCATGCATGCCTTGACCAAGTTCAAACAATATTTGGTGGGCAACAAATTCGTGGTCAAGACCGATCACAACAGTTTGAAGTATTTCCTTGAGTAGAAGGACCTCAGTGAGCGCCAACAGAAATGGGTGACAAAGATACAGGTATTCTAATTTGACATAGAGTATGTCAAGGGGAAGAAAAACATTGTGGCTAATGAACTATCGAGGAGACCTGCAACATGTTCTTTGATGGAGATTTCAGCAGATTGGAAATCCCACTTGTTAGTGGAATATTCCAAGAACAAGTTCGCTTGTGAGGTGATGGATGGGTAGATACAAGATGAACGGTATAGGTCATTGACGATGTCATATTTTACAAATATAGATTCTACTTGGTACCATATTCAGGGCTTAAGAAGAAGATCCTCACCGCAGTTCACAATTCACCTCTAGCAGGCCATCATAGTTTTTTCAAAACCTACAGACAGATCAGAGAGAGGTTCTCATGGAAGGGCCTCAAACAAGACGTTATGAGACATGTCAATGAGTGTGTGACTTTCCAGAAGAACAAGTAAGAGCATGCTCTTCCAAAAGGGATACTTCAACCACTCCCCATTCCAGAGAAAAAATGGGAGAGTATATCTATGAACTTCATCACAGGTCTACCCAAGGTCTAGGGTAAGAATTGTATCTATGTGGTGGTCGATAGATTGACCATGTTTTCTCACTTCTATGCCATACAAATAGAGTACAACGCAGTTCAGGTAGCCGAGCGTTTCTTCAGGGAGGTCTTCAGACTTCATGGGTTGCCGAAGAACATCGTCAGTGACAGGGACAGTCGGTTCATAGGAACATTTTGGAGAGAGTTGTTTTGGTTGGTGGGGACATAGTTGACACCTAGCACCAGCTGTCACCCTCAGAAAGATGGGCAGACCGAGATTGTCAACAAGTGGGTTGAAGGGTATTTGAGGAACTATGTAGGAGGACAACAGAGAATGTGGGCAAAGTGGTTACATTTAGGAGAACATTGCTACAACACCACCTTCCACATGTACATTGGTATGACACCCTTCCGAGCATTATATGGATATGATGCTCCCACTTTGGTAGACTTGGTCTTCGGGGAGAGAAGAGCTCCCAAGGCCAAGGATTGGATCATAGAGAGTCAAGAGATTCTCAAGTTGTTGAAAGAGAACCTGCAGACGACGCAAAATTGATAAAAGATAAGTGCAGACAGGCACAGGATAGAGCACAAATTTGAGGTTGGAGATTTTGTTTTCTTGAGACTCCAACCCTACAGACAGTCATCTCTGAAAAAGAGTGGGGCCGAGAAGCTGAAGCCCAGATTTTATGGTCCTTACAGGATCACGCGCTGAGTAGGCGAGGTTGCTTATGAGCTAGAGCTTCCAAAGGGGAGAAAGATTCATAACGTGTTCCACATGTCTTGCCTCAAAAAGGCAGTGGGACAATTCATTAAAACATTAGAGGAGCTTCCCCCGTTGAATGAGGAGGGATAGTTGGAGTTAGTTACAGAGGAGGTTTTGGAGTTCCAGGAGCGGAAACTGAGGAGCAAGGTCATCAGAGAGTGTTTGATCAGATGGAGAGGGCTTCCAGTAGAGGACGCTACTTGGGAGAGAGAGCAGGTGTTGCAACACCCTAGACTGGTATTGCTTGAGGACAAGCAATTTCGGGAAGGGAGGACTGTAATGTCCCTTTCTAAATAAGATCTCCAGAGAGGAGGCTTAATGGTCTAAACCGCCCCGTTAGATGATAGCCAGGGCCAAAGAGGGGTAAATAGGGTTACTAGAGGTCACTCCAGTCACAGGTGTTATATTCGGAAAGTGACATTGAGAAAAAAAGGGTTAAAAGCGCTTTTAAGTCATTATGAGCTAAAAATAGAAGTCAACAGTGAATTAGGGTTTCAACAATGATTTAGGGTTTTGGAAGTCAATAGTGAATTAGGGTTTAAACATGATTTAGGGTTTTGGAAAGCTATAAAGGAAGGGTTAGTGACCGAATTCATCATTATGCAGATTATGACTTGTCATTGAGGAGAATAGGTGCATCTCATGAGAGATAGTTCAGTGTAGTCCAGGAGGAAGACACAAGTTGGTTGATTTCGGTGTTGAAAGACACACACTAGTCACCGGGGAAGATCATCCAGGTCTTCCATCATTCTTCATTGATTCTGCAGTGCTCCCATATTCCGGGTATTATCTTTTAGTTTCTTATTTGTATTCCGGCTAAGATCCTTTTTTATTTTGATCTAGCCGAGTGTTGTTATTTTATGCAACCGCAGTTGCTTATTTGTATTCAGGCTAAGATCCTTTTTCTGTTGTTCTAGTCGAGTATTGTTAGTTTATTCAGTCGCATTTGACCATTTTGTAATCCGCAGAGATATCATAATACAAACTTTGTAGTCCTTTGGTGCATTTATTATGTGTATGATCATTTATATGCTGTAAACCTTTGATCCTACACACACATTAACAACGTTTCCTAGACTAGCCAAGTCATGAACATTACACACAACCACACACACAAAGAGAACACTTTCTTAAGAGGAGACCTTTTCATGGTAAAACCATGTTGGCAATCCCAAAGTTCCTTATTAGTAAACTATTTAAGAGGAGACCTTTTAATCATCTGCTTTGCTTAGAATTATTTCAGTGAGAAACAAGAGAGACCATGTAGTGTTTTTTAGGAAGATAACAACCAAGTTTCATACGCTTGCCAGTGCCAGTGAGAAATTTGGGATTAAAAAAGGATGTGTTATTTCATATTATAAAGAATAGGATGTGTATTTGCTTCATATTATAAAGAATAGGATGTGTATTACTTGTGACCTCTTAAGAGGAAACATATGTTCTTAACCATTAGGCTCACTCAAGTTGTAATATAATGCTCTATAATAAATCAAAATATAATGCTCTATAATAAACAAACGATATTTATATATTGTTAAACAAATTTTTAAATATTTAAATAATATATTTATTTTATAGATGGTTTTGAATTAAAATTGAAAATTGCTTATTAGTTAAGAATTTAGTTTTTCTTAATAATAATAACGATTGAATTAACATTAGTCTAGATCCGGAGTTAAATAGATTTAATATAATAGACTAATTGTTATTCATTAAATATATCATAGTTGCACAGGAACGGCTTGGTCATTTTCAACTTTTAGTTCCCAAGTTTCCCAAGTTCATGGAGCTCGGGAACTAGTTGAGAACCTCTCTGATTGGTTGGGAACTATTTCGGGAGTTTTTTTGGGAGCTTCAAAATCAAAGAAATGGGAACTTGGAAACCGGTATCCTAAAAGAAGAGCTTTAAATTAGAATTATATTAAATTAAAATGCAAATATATTTATTCCTTTATTACAAATACATAATTTCTTGCAAATATTTTCATTATATTTATTCAAAATATCACTATAAAACTAAGACTAAACTACACATAAATATTATTTCAAAAATTAGTAAGTAAAAAAACTTAATAATACTCACTTTATAGTTGTGGATATGAAAAACTTTTAATGCATTTATGTTTTCCTTCAAACCCAAACTAAACACGAGAGTCTAATAAATCAATACCCTATCCACTACAGGCATTTGCTCCACTCTGTAGTTGATATCAACCACCCATATCATTGACTTTTATTGTATTTTCATATTAGAAGAGTAGTACTATTTTGTTTTTTTCAATAAAAAAAGAATAATGCTTCAAATTTACAAAGATGTTTAAAATTTATATATGTAAAGTTTAATTTTAAAAAGATGTTAAAATTGTATATATGTATTTTCAGTTTTCTTTTCATTTTCTAATCTAATTAAAGTTTCATTATTGTGTTAAATATATTCATATAATTATTAGCACGATTTAAATTAGTGATTTTAATATAATAGTTGTTGCAATATGAGAAACATTGTCCTCCATTCAACTTCAATTTTATTGAAATCAATATATCTATACATTGTAATAATATTATTGCCGCTGCCAAATTCAAGTTTCTGTAAATTTGATGAAAACTTCAACTCGTTCGAACTTCTACTAGTTCTGGACACTCATATACGTTTAGAAAACTCGTGCACCACACACACACACACACATATATATCGTGCACCACACACACACATATATATATATATATATATAATTTTTTATAATTTATTTAATTTTTATCATTATTTTAATATTTTAGTATTATTTAATATTAACATATGTCGCCTTCTATTGTAAAGCCTCCCAAAATAATTAACAAAAGTAATTAATAATTTTTTCCATTAGAAATTAACACTAACCATTTCAAATTAACAACAAACCATTACAAATTAACAACAAACCAAAGTACTTGATGATTCTTTCCCTACCAAATCGACAACTAAAGTAATTAATGATTTTTTCCGTTGCAATTTGACAACTAGATTATGCAAGAATCTTAACATTTATAACTAAAGTATAAAAGAATCTTAACATTTATAACTAAAGTATAAAAGAATCTTAACAACCAATGTATACAAATCTTAACTTTTTATAGATTGAAATTTATCCTCGAGTCTTTTATTAAATCATTTAACCTAAAAGTATTACATTCGAATTTTTTTTTAATTTTTTACTCGTCAAAACATCATTCGCGATTGCGTTTATCAATAAAAGAAACGATAATGCCGACGTCTTATCTTGGAAAAAGTATACAGGATTCATTTAAAAATAAACCACAAACATTATATTAGTTTACGCCTCATAGTTTTTTGCCTTCACGATTCCTTCACTAAGAAATGTCGTACATTGAATCAAGCCAAGTGCCCAGCATTACCCCTTAATATTCTTCGTTTTACTGCTATATTCTGCCGGGAATTGAACGCAACCATCTACGCTATATTCCAGCCTGAATCATACATAACTGAATCCAGTTTCGCTCAGAATTGTTTGAATGGGAAACAAGATAGCCCAAGTAATGTTTTTGAGAAACTTAACAAGAAAATATCATAGGGTTTCCAATCCGAATAAGGCAGTCGGGTACACCTGCTTTCCTAGAAAAAACAGG
>ML779341.1:537949-570256 GCA_009831015.1 Picea engelmannii
ATGATAGTTTTGATTATTAGTACATGCACGAGACTTGTATGTACTAGCTACACATGCATTTCTTGTACATATACACTAGTATGTATGGGTTTTCTTGACTTACTTACTGATAATGTCGGTTAATTTTTATGAATGTGTGAACCATGCTTCTTTTCCTTGTACCATAAGATACCTTAACTTCGGGACGAAGTTTCCTGAAGGGTTGGTGTATGTAACAACCCTAGTTGAATAAAGGTTTAAGGATTATTAAGTAAAAATTAATTAGGGGATTAATTTTCTTAACATGGTATTAATTAAACAAGAGTGGTATAATGATACTAATTAAATATTAATTAATTAATTAATTGTTATAATTTTAATTAATTAATTAATTAAATTAATTACCTATCACATTGAATGAACAGGGTAATAAATTTAAAAGAGTTAATAAATTTATATTGTTAAAAAAAAGGGGTTATGTATACGGAAGGGATAAGGGGAATTAATAAACGGATAGGGAACATTAACTATGTGGATAAGGGAATGAATGCCATGATAAGGAAATAAATGAGGAGAAAGGCCGGTGAAGAAGGATATGAGCGGGGGAGGTTATGAAGCAAGGGATTACCATTCTACGGGAAATTTTTTGCGAGGTTTTCTCTGGGATTGCACAGAGGAGAGTTGGAGTTCTGTAGTCGGGAAGGGTTAGTATAGGGGACACCGGTTTGCTAGGGGTTTTGGGCACAGGGGCCAAGATATCCATATGGTATCCTAGAGCTAGGTAGTTGTCCTAGTTGGTAGGGTGGATACTCGGTTTTGGGCAGAGTTGGTCCGTGGATTCAAGCTGGGAAAGGCAACAACAGGAAGGTCAACAAGAAAAACGAAAAACGGAGGGTTAGAATCAGACCCAGGTATTTTAAATTACGTATTTGTTTATTCTGTTATGAATTTTATTATTCGTTGATCAATTTATATGCATATGTGCTGAATTTATAAGAAATTACCGAGTTTCATAAATCAATTAGAAGTTACTGTTTGTTTGATTAATTATTTGACGTTAAATTTATTCGGCTACTACATATTTGAAATATGTAAAAAAATAAAATTTTGTTACATACTATGGAAATATTGTATGCAACATGTATATCACGGAACATGGGGAATAAGTAAATGACGCTTGGCATATAAAAATTGAAATGCATTTGTCAACATGGGGCATAAGTAAATGTCGGTTGGCATGTAGAGCACCATTTATTTTGAAATATATATAAAAAATAAAAGTTTGTTACATATAAAAATTTAAATGCATTTGTCATACAGACTGGTGAAAGATAAAAATGTATGAAGACATAAATTTAAAAGGAGATAAAAAAACAATTTTATTTGAAGTATGTCAAAAAATAAAAGTTTGTTACATACTACTGGAAATTTTGAAATATACAAAAAAATTAAAGTTTGTTACATATTAATGGGAATTTCAATGTGTTTTTCATGTAGACTGGGATTGGGGCTCCCGTAGACCATTAGAGAAATATGTACAATAAACGAGACTGTAGAAAGAAGATAGAGTGCAATACCTGCAAAAAAAATAAATTGAAAGGTATAACTGTTTGCGTACACATCTCTATTTAAGAAAGTGGAATAAATGGGTTGATAAACAAAGCAGGATGCGATCAGTAGACTTATAGTGAGGGTACATATGAGCCCTTTGGCTATTTTCTTGCTGTTTTTGTTTCATTGATGTCGCCATTGACTGTGGTTTCAATGATCTTGTCGATGAATGCTTGAATCCTGGCAAATGCCTGTTTCCTTTCATCGGTGGCCTGCTTCAATTGCCTTTCGAGCCATTATTTAATATATATTCTCATTGGGGCGATGTTGATGCCATTCCATATTTTTATGTTGAAAAGATCATTTTCTAATTCCCGAAAGTTGATAGAAAGATTACACAGAGCCTGATGAATTTCCTCATTCTGTACTGAATATTTGACTAGCCAGTCGTCGATGTGAGCTTGATCAAAGTGAAGGATGCCGTAAAACTTTTCCAGAGACAGGGCCTTAAACCTAGCAGTCTGTTTATCTAACTCTTGCCTGGTTAAGGGCAAGGAGTTTGTGATTAAGTCAGGGTCTTGGAAGTCGTTGGTTTTTTCGGATAAGTCTATTCTTGACAACCTTGTGAATAATTTCTCTTTCTTCGATATGGATTGTTCACATGACTGAACATTGTGATGCAGGTTCTTCGCTTTTTCTTTCCAACATGCATTCAATTGGTTGATCCAATTTTTGGATGGAAGATCTTGTTCTCTTCTTTTTGTTTCTGTAATATTGTTGACAATGGTGCCAAAAGGAAGGACCGTTTCTAAAAATACATTTTATTCATCTTTTAACTCTGCCTGCAAATGTTTGAGAAAACTTTGTCCCCTGCTTCCAACGGAAGTGATGGTTTGTGATGTTTTCCACACCTCCGTAACCAGTTCCATTCTTTTCTTCATATTATTCTCCACATATCCTATACAAGAATTATAGCACGGTAGAGGATGCTTTTACGTTGGCTACAGGGGTGGTAGGCATGGCTATTGACAAAGGATTGACAAGCAATGGCATAGGAACAAAATCCTCTTCCAATTCCTTTACCCGGTCCTTCAGTCTGGAATTATCAGTCTCAATGCCTCCAATGGAATCATGAAGTGCTTCTCCAGTTGTGGTGTGAAGTTGACAGACTTGGGACAACCACATGTTGAGAAGGGCAACCTCTGAACGAGATTTCCCTTTCTTAATTTTAACATCTTTTTTCTCAATTATGGATTTTTTAGACTGGCTATCAAAAACAACGCTCTGGAACATGAAGGATTCATCTTCATCAAAATTTCCAGTAACGGATATGTCCATTGGATGGCTATGCTGGATGACATTTCTGGGCTGATCAAGGAAGTGGAACATGCTATCCATATCATTGTCAAGTTCCATGTTCTCACTCTGAATTTTCGTCTTTTCTGCCTATCCACATCATCAGCATCAGAGGCAGGAGCGTTGTCTCCACTGTCTCTAATTTCGGGCAGGCATTTTTTTTAAAAATAATCGCCGATGCCAAGTGTTTGTAAATGTTGTCGAAAAATATTATAGGGGTTGAAGCCTCTTATGATTTCATCATATTTGAGGTTGGAGATGCTAGAATCCGTTGTGAATTCCTCAATTTTCTTGACGTTTTTCAACACAAACTCCCCTAATTTCCAAGGCAAAGGAATAAACTATTTTTTTTCTTCTTTTGCAACATATGCAACTAGTAATTGTATTGCCATGCTACCTCTGCAACAAAAATTTTTTCTGTAATGTGACATGGAAGGAGATCAGGTATTTCCATGGAGCCAAAATTTCCTATGAAAGTGCAATTATCCAAATGTTCGAGTGTCCCCTTCCTGTGCAAAAAAATGGTTGCTTGTTCAGATATGCGGGGAGCATCTTCTCCTAACAAAAAAACTTTGAAAATAGACACAAAGCCATTAAAAAATTCATAGAAATAGTGGGAAGCCTTGTGCTTCCACAAGACCTGGTACCCGAACATTATTGGATGGAATTCTTAGTTGAAATTCTTGGAGAGAGACAGTTGTGGAAACCGACAGGAATGCACTATCGCAAAAACTAAATAGGATGACATATAAAATTTATTTTCCCTTTTGAAGCTTGACAATTGGGAACAAATTTCATGGGAAATTAACTTGCCCCAATAAAAAATGGCTTGTTCGTTGACTGTGAAATAAAAAATATAAAGAGCCATCCAAGAAACAATTGTTGTGGACTCCTGTTCTGTTATTATTGTAAACAACCATGCAATTTTGCGAAATGGATTTCTAAATGAACTAACCTGCAAGCTTGTAATATCTACAGGAAATAGAAGCAGGTTTTCTAATAAATGGGGAAAGAGGTCCAACCCATTATTATTCTTTGCTAGTAACTGTTTCGAATCTTCTCCTTTGAACGTCAATGTTGGCTCCGACAATCTTAGCATCTGGCAGAAGACCTAAGGTGATAAAGAAACAAAAGAGCGGTACCGCAGTGGAATAATTCTTTTGTCTGAAATAAATTTATTGATGCACCAAGAGACCAGGTCCTTATAGTCAAAAACCTAAGGGACACATCCTGCACAAGAAATCCCAGAGGTCCAAATTACTTGGTTCCCTGCAGTAGAGGTTGAATAACAATAATATGCCCTGGACCACTGGAAGTTCCAGTCCTCGTGCCCGAAGATGTTCACTGTATCTCCATAGAACTTATGTCGAGATGATGCCATAGGTTTATGAGAACGTTGGTTTGTTCTAGATGATGGTTGAAACGAACAATTAGAGCCGAAAATGTAACTCTCTGCTAAATCTTGGTTAAATTCTTATGAATGGGAAAGCTCCTCTAGCCTTTCACTGATTAATGACAATATGTATGGGTGGTCCATGATGAACTGTTAGAAGTAAAGCTTACTTATTGTATATTTAGATATGCGAAGGTGGTGGGTAAAACAAAGAATAATTAAGGATTGGAGGTTTCGTGAATGTGCCAAGGCCACGACGTGCGAACGACATTTCATGATTTTTAAATCAACACTCGAAAGGGATAATATAACCCCCCACAGATATTGGTTAAATGCACATTAATAGGATATCTCCTCGAGCCTTTCTCCCATCAATGACAATCTATACGGATCCTGCATGATGAGTTGTTACAATTAAATGTCACTAATTTCATATTTATAAACAAGATATGTATATATAAAAAAAAAACTATTTTTTTTTCTTTTATTATAGACAAGTGTGAAGGTGACGGAGATGTGGGAGAGAAAGGAAAGAATGGCAAGGTCTGAAAGGTGGTCGTACAGTATTTAAAAAATGGTTACGGGGATACTTAGGAGAGGCGAGTGTTCCACGGTCAAATTTAATGTATCGAAATTTTTGACTACAAAATGTGTAAAACGGAAGAGATCATGATGGGGTAGTTCAGTGGCCAATTTGTATATTTGCGGAATTCAGACAAATTGGCTAAGTATGGAATAGGGAAGCGGTTGGGAAGACTCCTTATCGAAAGCGAGGATTGAATTTTTTGTGAAGGGACCAACCCGAAGACGCATAAATGGCATTCCATGATGTTTGAAATTAGCACTTGCTAATTGAATGCCTACAAATAAGATCTTATATATAATTGGAAATTGCTAATTGCAAAGGGGCGAAGACATAGGAAACAATGAATAGGAGCTGAATATTTCTTCAACCCGCCAAACCCACGATCCTCCAAAGAAATTCGAAGAAATGGCAAAGAATGGAAAGCAGATAGACGAGATTGAAAATGGGGTGACAATAGTTCCACAAAAGACGTAAGGACCCGATGGTTAAATTTTATTTCTCGGAATTTTTCAGTGCAAAATGTATACCACAGAAGAGGGCATGATAGGTGGAGCATAATACAAAAGAGGGTATGATCTGAGTCTAGTTGTAAATTTGTATATCACGGAAGTGACGATACTGTTTGCAGGGAATGGAACAACAGAAGTTCAATCTAGAGCCCGCCAACCCAGAATTCATGGTCGGAGAAGTGTCTTCATCTATCAATTTGTCTATTGTGGAACTCTGAGGCATTTTATTAGCCAACCAACCTGGAAGTCTGACTGTCAATTTGTATAGTGTAGAACTGTGGGTGCTATTTATAGGGAACGAAACTATAAAGGAAATGCTTTTCCCTTTAATATAACATTTATGGAACAAATGTGGTATGGCTCATTTTAGCACTTTTCCATCCGTAAACAAAGGCAATCTTGAGCCCGCCAGCCTTGGAGCCCGTGTGTCAATTTGTATATGGCGAAGGTCTGAATTCTATTTAGAGTTCACGAAAAAGTACAAGTGCAATGTTGATCCAGTCAGTGCACAAGTCTTCCTGTCAATTTGTGTATGGAGGAAGTTTGGGTGCTACTTGTAGGACACAAAACAATAGAGGGCCAATTTAAAGAAAGGGTATGCGCTCGTTGGAAACACGTGAATCCACCAAGCCGCGCAGCAAGTCATTTTTGGAAAAAAATGATTAAGTAACCACAAAGAGAAACTACAGGGAATAAAAGAGTGGGAAAATAGAAAGGAGGAGGGCAGTTTTCATAAGCGCGAATTGGTTTCAAAGAATCCCCATTGTTGCAAAACCATCATTTTCTACTAATTGTCAGCAAATGCATTGTTGAAGATTAGATTTTATTGCAACCTGTGCATGTAAGTATGTTTTTGATACATTCTTCCATGACTGTAACATATTAACTTAACTATTAAACTTCATTTTCTACTAATTGCCAACAAATGCTTTGCTGAAGATTAGATTTTATTGGAACGTGTGGGTGTAATTGCGTTCTTGATACATTATTCTATGACTGTAACATATTAATTTAAGTATTAAAATTCTTGCATTATGGGTTGTTAGCATTAAAAGTTAATAACTACATGCCTAGAAACAACAATGACGATTTTGCTGCAAGATTGTACATTGCTATTGCTATGTTCTATCTGAATTACGAATAGAATTGAACGTTGGTTTGAAACTGTGTGTAATCCACCTTTTATTTGCATAAAAGGCTGGTAGATTGACATAGTACATTTTCATATAATTGTTACATGTTCCATCTTAGAAAAAATAACCTTAGTAAACACAATATCCAAGAACTACGACAACACCAAACCTGCCAATGAGAACATGTGTTAAATCTAGAAAAGAAGCAACAATGAAGACTCCAAGGCAAATTTTTTTAATATGAAATCCATTTAAAAAAATAAGAAAAACCCGAGTATTTTACATCTATCCTTAGAAATTGGACCCAGTTCTTCGGGCCAAAACATTGAACGTATCTGCCACAAGCACAGCCACGGGATCCACAATATGCAACATCCTTGCAGTTTTCTCCTCAAGATTCTCGTGAGGAAGAAGATGAAAAATGTTGTAGGGAAAATGGAATATTCCTTAACTAAAACCACGTTTGCATAGTCGAAAAAATTCAGCAACATAGGTTGCACATGCAATTTCAGAGACCGAAGTTAGTTCATTCTGGGTGGAAGGAGATGACTAGTAGAAAAATGCCTTCCAACAATGAGAGTTCTACACCTCATTCCCGAAGATGTTAATTGTATATCCACAGAAGAGGACAATAGTCCTACAAGTGAATAATTTTTTGGCTTTAAATATATCTCTGGGAGAATCAACATATCATTTCTTAGAGTGAAACTCTTCCACCTAGAACGAACTAATTTCGAACTCTGGAATTCCTACTTTCCGAATGCAAATATGCTATTGCATATATCGTCGAATTCTTTTCTGAAACTCCTTTTGTTGTTGTGAGGACCGCCATCACTAAGCCAGGAAGTTCCGCCTGTTATGGTTCATTTCAATTTGGACGCAGGAGTGGGAAGAGTCTCTGCATTGACATCATCCATTGTCCTATCATCGACCATCAAACCATCTTATTCTAGCTCAGAATCCATGACATCAACCTATGCGGTAGCCATGAATGCAACTGGGTAGGTTATTTGATCTGACAGAGTTTCCTTGGAATTCTTTGGCTTGAAATATATCTCTCGGTGTACCAAGGGACCATATCCTTTTTTTCTCCTGGGAGGAGGGAGACAAGCAGTAAGAATATGCCTTGGAATAGTGGAACCTCTAGCCATTATGCCCAAATGTGTTTACTATATCTAGACAGAACTACTGCCACAAGATAACGACAATTTCTGTTTGCTCGAGATGATGCTTGAAATGAAAGTCGGGAAGGGATAATATAAGCCTCCACAAATTATGGTTTAATGCATATCAATGGAATATATTCTCGAGGCTTTCGTTGATCAATGGAAATCTCCAAGGTTCGTGCAGAATGAGTTGTCACCATTACAGCTCACTAATTGCATAATTAGAAAAAAGTGCAAAGGTCGTAGTGATGATGAAGAGAGATTAAGAATTAGAAATTTATTAAAGGCGCCAACCCGCCGGTGAAAAAAATAGAGTGCATCATGTTTGAAATGAATACTTGGAAAGGATAACATACTTTTGTGCAAATCTTAGTTTAATTCGTAGTAATGACAAATATTCTCTGTATTTTCGGACATTAATGACATTTTTAACGGTCCCTGCAGGATGAACTACTAGCGTTAAAGCTTAATTAACGCATATCTAGAAACAAGTACGAAGGCAACGGTGATGGAAAATTGCAATGAAGCATTGTACATTTTGTGCACCTGCCAACTTGTGAAACCGATTCCAAGAAATACCTAAGTATGGAAAGTGGTCAGGCATGTTACAAAAGAAAAAGGGTAGAAGATATACCCAAGATACATGAAGGGTCGATGGTCATATTGCATCTCAGTGATAGATATCGGCTGTCAATTTGTATGTCGCAGAATTTGGGCTGATGTTTGTGCGTAGGGGAACAACGGAAGCGCAATGGTGAGAGGGAAATTTGTATATCGATGAACTTCAGGTTCTGTATATAAAATCATGAGATATTGTGAAAAATGACCAATTAAATAAAAAGCAAAAGCATATGAAATAAAGGGGGATTTGTTTGCTAATTTGGAAATTGCGGAAGTGCGGGTGCTAGTTAGGGATGATTTTAAGGATGGAAATTTATCTCAAAATGTAGAAACCTTGGTGAATCTTACTAGTCCTTAATATGTAAGTTATACCCCTCCATTTCCTTATCTCTTAGGATTTTAGGGTGTATTGAACCAAGAAGGAATTGTCCCTCATTTTATGGGAAGAAGGGGATGAAGGCCCAGAGGGATTGATGTTGGGTAAAAGATAAAATACCTGTATGAACCTTCTATATGATTCTCACAAGGATCACCCAAGAAAGAAATGAAACACTTATATTTGAGTAAAGGGGACCCACAATATAATAAAGAATGCTTAAAATGTTAGTTGAGGGATAGGAGGTATCATAACAAGCTGACCTATCATGTCCATAAATATCTAGTGGTATGACATTGCCATAATCTAGTCACCGAACCAAGGTAATGGATCTTAGTTACATGGCTGAGAGAAAGGGGGTCTCATCATGAGCCATCATTCTCATCTCTACTAGGTGTTTGTGGGCGACATTGCCATTATCTGGTCACCATGCGAGGGTAGTGACTTTCAACCTCTCCTTAAAATTATGAAAGAATAAAATAATTGAAATTAATGGGCTTGGAAAAAGTGCATTGTGGACGAAGGAACAACACACACTCTACAAAATGTCCTTTCATTATTGAGCTTTTCCTTCTTTAATGATGCACTTTAATTTATTCTCATTTAATGCAATTCTTTATAAGTCACTCGATGAAAAGATCCCGGATCATATGCAATGGTATGAAAAGGCAATACCAATGCATATGCATACAGTTGGTATGCATATGCAATGTTATATCCTTTGCATACCATTTGTATGCATAGGAAATGGTATTTCCTTTGCATACCATTGCATACCATTGCAATACCATGCAATATGATTGCATGGTATTTCAATAGTATGCATAGGAAATGGTATTGTCATTGCATACCATTGCAATAGTATTTCAATGGTATGCAATGGTATGCAAAGACAATACCATTGGTATGAATAAGTAATGGTATTTCCTTTTCATACCATTTCATACCATTACAAAGGCACAACATTGGTATTGTGATGGTATACAATGGTATGCAACAACAACACTATCGGCTACGCATGCCATTGCAATACCATGCCATGGTATGCAAAGACAATACCAATTCCTTTGCATACCATTGCATGGTATTTCCTTTGCATACCATTGCAATACCATTTCAATGTTATGCATAGGAAATACCATTGCATATGCATACCATTGAAATACCATGCAATGGTATGGAATGGTATTGCCTTTTCATACCATTGAATACCATTGCAATACAACTGCAATACCATTGCAATGGTATGCATTTTCAATACCATTTCCTTTGCATACCATTGCATACCATTGCAATACCATTGCAATGACATGCATAGAAAATACCATTGCCTATGCATACCATTGAAATACCATAAAGTGGTATGCAATGGTATGCAAATGAAATACCATTGGTATGCATAAGAAATGGTATTTCCTTTACATACCATTTCATACCATTGCATGGTATTGCAATGGTATGAATTGGTATGCTTAGGCAATGGTATTGCCTATGCATACCATTGCAATGGTATGCAAAGGAAATACCATTTCTTATGAATACCAACAATATCCATAGGCATTGGTATCTCCTTTGCATACCATTGCATACCATAGCTGTTGCATACCATTGCAATACCAATGGTATTCCTTTCAAATGGTATGCAATGATATGTAATCATATGCATAGGAAACGTTATTTCCTTTGCATACCATTGCATGGTATTGAAATGGTATGCAATCATATGCATAGGCAATAATATTTCCTTTGCATACCATTGCAATGGTATACATAGGAAATTCTATTTCCTTTGTATACCATTGTAAAAACATACCAATGAATGGTATGCATAGGAAATACCATTGCCTATGCATACCACACAACAATATGTCTCTGCAATGGTATGTAAAGGCATGCATAAGCAATGGTATTCTCATTTCATACCATTGCAATGGTATGCAACTGTATGAAATGGAAATACCATTGCCAGTGCTTACCATTGCATACCATTGCAATACCATGCAATGTTGTGCAACGATCATACCATTTCCTATGCATACCAGTGGTATGCATAGGCATTGATATGCAAAGGAAATGGTATTTCCTTTATATACCATTGCAATACTATTTCCATGTTATGTAAAAGAAATACCATTGCATATGCATACAATTTCATACTATTGCAATACCATGCAATGGTATGAAACGAAAATGGTATGCATAGTCAATGGTATTGTCTTTGCATACCATTTCATACCATATGCACAGTATTTTCAATGGTAGGCAATGGTATTCATAGGAAATGGTATTGTTGTTGCATACTGATGCAGGAGCATCCGCAATTCATCATACGGACTAGCGCGAGGAGAAAGAATACAGCTGGACAGCGCCAGCGCGTGCATTTTGAATTAACTTGGAGTTGTTGCGCCCCCACTTGAACGAAGAAATTCAAAGCTAGGCGCACTTGTAGGATATTAAATATATCAAGGCATTTATTTAGTTTTAATGCTATTAGGTAGAAATTAACTGTAGATTAGACAGTTTTAGCTTGCAAGAGGGAAAATGGAATATAGGCACCCTCCTTTGTACATTGTATCATTCTCATTCAGATTATTCAACATTAGCACAGAAGCAAGGAAGAACAGAGCAGAGAGCTTGTGAAGAAACTCCATGTACATATATTGAATAAATAGGAAGATCTTTGATTCAATTCCATGGATGTGTTTGATCTCTGTGTGTTGTTGATATTATGTTTTTGCATGTTTGCTTCTTTTTATGCTTATCTTCTATATGTTTCATATGTGATTTCCTATCAGGTTAGAAACCTGAGAGAATGAGGGAATGAGGTTCAATTGTTTCTCTGTTCAAGTCAGGATATTCCTGCATAGAGTGCAGTTGAGTTCCTCCGCATAGAGTGCGTTGAGGAGGTTGAGCAGTTGAACTTTTGTTCTTTTTCGCCCAGAGTCATGATGGGTTATTCGAGCCATGCAGATGAAGTGCAGGTCGGATTGAAGTCTCAGTAGTAAGTCTGAGAGAGGAATGGCGTGGGCTATTGCCTTTGAGAGTGCACATAGTCCGGACGAACTCAACACTTCAAGAGTTGTTGAAGTTTGAGCGTGGGCAGTTGGTACAACGTCTCTGGAGGAGAATAGGGACCAATCTCAGGAGGGATAGTACCCTTTGCTTCCATTGCATAGGACGAAGCTGGTGTAGCGGATAAGTTCTCAAGGGGAAGAAAAAAATCGACGGCATGAAATCCCCGTGAAATTCTGCGAAATCCCGAGGAGCATCAGATCCAGGAGGAGTTACGCGGGAGTTAGCCCGTAAGCGCAGGCGCGGAGAACTAGATTCCATCGACATTCGGGCTTTGACAAGGCGAGGGTTCATCCCTCGTAGAATCGCGAATCGCAATTCCCCGAATCATTCTGCACCGTTGATCTGGACAGAGACACGTGGCGCAGGATCCCTGAGGATCGGGGTTCGGCGTTCGACGTTCCCGGAGGCAAGAGTTCAATCTCTTTGAAATCGCGACTGGCGATTTCCCGAATTGATCGGAGCCATTGATCGGAGAGGAGACACGTGGCGCAAGATCCTAAGGAGTCGGGACTCGAGACTTTGCAGGGACTGTGACCTTGTGCATCAGGAACCGTGAATTCCTGAATCGCGATTTCCCGATCGCACGAGCGCAGGGGTGACATAGTTGAGGGGAACCTCCGAAGAAGGTGGAGGACAGGTGTCATCGGACTTCAGGGATTCGGTGTTTCGGGGTTTTCTCCCACAAAGAAATTTGCATCGCATATTTGCGATCTGCGAAATCCTGAAGTGACGTGGTAGGTGGGATCACGATCGTTAGTGGAGTACAGGTGGAAGCACATCAGAGTTCGGGGTTCGGGGATTCATAGTGTAAGTGAATCACGACATTTCATGTGCCGATTTCCCGATAGGGAAAATCTCCGGTAGAGGGAAGTGTTGACCGTTGACCATCGGGGATCAGGGGTTTGCATTGTATGTGAATTGTGTTCGCATGAACCGTGAACTCCCGAGTCGCGATATCCTGATTTCCGAAGGAGGGGAGATTGTTGAGGGGTTATTGTGGGTGACCCGTGACTCCCAAGGGGAGTTGGAAGAGCTCAGACTCTTCGGGCCCGTGTGTGAAGAGGTCCTGGTGGGAGCGGCTTGCTCGGTGAGGGGCGGGTTGTGTCAGAGTGGTATCAGAGCCCAAAGGTCTTGTCTGTATACTTCAGGCAAGAGGAGAGAAGGAGGAAAGGAAAGCACTCTGATACTCACGACTTGCGTCAGAGTGGTATCAGAGAGGGAGTGTCTTTGTTTTCTGAAGCAGAGACAGGAGAGACAGAATGCCGCCCAGAAGGGAAAGGTAGTCACCTGATCGAGAAGACAGGGACGCGCGGAGAAGGGGTAGACCAGTAAGAAATCCAGCAGGGAATCCAGAGATGGAACGTCAAATACGGGATCTCAGGGTGAGACTGGAAGATATGGAAACCACCCAGAGGCGTGGAGTGGGTACAACAGAGTTCAGTGATCCTGAGGTTGAGGAGGAAGCTGGACATGACCAAGAAGAGGTCATGGCAGAAGATGCCTCGATAGAGAGGTTGATCAGAGCCATTTCGAGGATGAGCTCGAAAACGAAGATGGATATTCCCGTCTATGAGGGAAATCTAGACGTAGAGGAGCTATTGGATTGGATCTGAGCACTCGACACCTACTTCGACTATGAAGACATCGAAGAGGACAAGAAGATAAGGCATGCCGTCACGAAGTTGAAGGGACATGCAGCCTTATGGTGGGACGAGCTGCAGGCAGACAGACGTTCCAAGGGAAAACAAAAGATCAAAAGCTGGGATCGGATGATCGCCAAGATGAAGGCAAAGTTCATTCCGAGGGACTACCAGATCACTCTGTTCAGGCGCATGCAGAACCTGAGACAGAAGCTGATGACGGTGAAAGAGTACACCGAGGAATTCTACAGGCTCAACATCAGAGCTGGTCATCGGGAGAGTGATGACGAAAAGGTGGCGAGATACCTAAATGGTCTCAGGTATGATATTCAGGACGAGTTAAGCATGGTTACCATCCGCACTGTTGAGGATGCGTACCAGATGGCTCTGAAAGCCGAAGAAAAGCTGAGTCACAAGCAGGGACAGCGAGGGCGAGGCAGGAGCCATCCTAGAGGCAAAGTAGTTGCCCAGAAAGAATTTCAGAAGCCCAAGGAGGATTGGAAGAGGCCTCAGGGAAAAGCTGAAAGAGGTGGAACCTCGCAGCAGAGGCAGCAAAATTTTGAGCCGAGGAGGCAGCGACAGGATCGGCAAGGAGATTACGCTGATGCCAATACATTTCCTCATACCCGAGGTAGAGGCAGAGGTCGAGGAGGAGTTATCACATGTTTCACGTGTGGTAAAGATGGACACAAGGCCATTGACTATCCAGACAGAAAATTGGACAGAAGTGAAACTCACGTCGCTGAGGCGTAGAGGCGTGACGTGGAAGATGAGGACATTGGAAGTGGAGAGTCACTGACAGTGCACAAGGCGCTCTTGAAGCCTGAGAAGGAGGTGGACAGCTCAGCGCAAAGATGCAGACTGTTTCGGACGACTTGCAAGACCAAGGGCTGGAAATGCAAGGTCATAGTGGACAGTGGGAGCACCGATAATCTCGTTTTGACTGAGATGGTGGAGAAACTGGAGCTGAAAATGAACAAGCACCCGAGTCTATACAAAGTGACGTGGCTGCAGAAAGGACACCGGGTATGTGTTACAAAACAATGCTTGGTAAATTTTAAAATGGGTGATTATAGGGATGAAATTCTGTGTGATGTTATACCCATGGATGTCTGTCATGTTTTATTGGGTAGACCATGGCAGTATGACCGACGTGTTATTCATGATGGGAGGATAAACACATACACCTTGGAGAAGGATGGAAAAACACATACACTGCTTCCGGGGAAGGATAAGGAAATGAAGCCGGAAGTGAGCAGTACTATACTTCTCATGAGTGGGAAAGAGCTTCTCACAGAGCTGGAGAAGGATGAGGATCCACAGTTTTTTATTGTCAGGAAGCCAAGGGTTGTCTTGACAAGCACTAGAGTGGATGACTTGCCAGAGGAGATTCAAGAACTGCTTGGAGAGTTCACTGATATCATCGTGGATGAACTGCCGCGTTCATTGCCACTAATGAGGAGTGTGAGTCATCATATTGACCTCATACCTGGGGCAAGCTTACCGAATAAGGAAACATACAGGTTGACACCTCAGGAGAACGAGGAAGTCAAAAGGAAGGTACAGGATCTGCAGGATAAAGGACTAGTGAGGGAAAGTCTTAGTCCGTGTGCTGTTCCAACGGTACTAAGTCCAAAAAAGGATGGAGGCTGGAGGATGTGTACAGACTCTAGAGCGATAAATAAGATTACCATCAGGTACAGGTTTCCACTGCCGAGGATGGACGACTTGATGGATTGCCTAAGTGGGGCAAATTACTTCTCCAAGATTGATCTCAAGAGCAGATACCATCAGATCCGGATGAGAGAGGGAGATGAATGGAAAACAACATTCAAAACAAACGAGGGTTTGTACGAATGGTTGGTCATGCCATTTGGCTTGAAAAATGCACCCAACACTTTTATGAGGCTGATGAATGAAGTCCTACGGGAATTCATTGGCAAATTTGTGGTGGTGTACCTGGATGATATACTGATTTTCAGCAAAACCAGGGCTGAGCATTTAAAACACTTAGTCATTGTGATGAGAAGGCTACAGCAGGAGAAGATGTTGATTAATTTGAAGAAGTTCTCATTCATGTAGACCGAACTCATTTATTTGGGTTTTGTAATTTCGGCAAACGAATTGAAGATGGATCTTGAGAAGGTTGATGTAATCAGGAAGTGGCCATCGCTGAGGAATATTTTTAAGGTAAGGAGCTTCCATGGTTTGGCAAGCTTCTACAGGAAGTTCATTCGAAACTTCAGTGGAATCAATGCTGCAATGATGGACACTGTGAAAAAGCGGCATAAAATTTTTCAGTGGACAACCGAGGCTGAAAGGAGCTTCAATTTGTTGAAGCGAAAGATAACCGAGAAGCCAGTGTTAGTGCTGCCTGATTTTCAAAAGACCTTCCAGGTGAAGTGCGATGCCAGTGGGTATGCTGTTGGGGGAGTCTTAAGTCAGGATGATAGACCTGTGGCATACTACATCGAGAAGCTGGATGATGCCAAGCTAAAGTACTCCACATATGACAAAGAATTCTATGCCATTATCCAGGCATTGAAAAAGTGGAGGCATTATCTCATACCCAAGGAGTTTGTGTTGTACAGTGACAACCACGCATTGCAGTTCGTGAGTCAACAGGAGAAGTTGAACCAGAAGCATGCGAAGTGGGTAGAGTACATGCAGAATTTCACGTTCGTGATCAAGCACATTTCGGGGACTGCAAACAAGGTGGCGGACGCCTTGAGTCAAAAATTTCTATTGCTGCAGGAATTCAGGGTAAAGACTTTGGGTTTTGAGAACCTGAAGGATATGTATGCAGGTGATGCTGATTTTGGGGAAGCTTATAAAGTAGCCGAGAATCCGATACTCAAAGATAGGAGCCCCTGGATAGATTTCTTGATACAGGATGGATTGCTATTCAAGGGCAATCAATTGTGCATTCCAGATTGCTCTATGAGAGAGAATTTGGTACGAGAAAAGAACAGCGGTGGACTAGCAGGTCATTTCGAGCATGACAAAACATTCGCCAAGATGAGCGAGTCATATTTTTGGCCAGGCATGCGTGCAGATGTGAAGAGATTTGTTGATAGGTGTAGGATATGTCAACATGCAAAGGGCCGGAAGCAGAATGCTGGGTTATATCAGCCGTTGCCTATTCCCGAAAGGCCACGGGACGCCATTAGCATGGACTTTGTATTGGGTTTACCTAGAACACAGCGAGGAGTTGATTCCATTTTTGTAGTGGTGGACAGGTTCTTGAAGATGGCGCATTTCATTCCGTGCCATAAGATGAGTGATGCGACGCACATCGCGAACTTATTTTTCAAAGAAATTGTTAGATTGCATGGGTTTCCGAGAAGCATAGTCTCGGATCGGGATACCAAGTTCATAGGTAATTTTTGGAGGACGCTATGGAAGAAGTTGGGGACTGATTTAGCATTCAGTTCTGCTTACCATCCGCAGACCGATGGGCAGACAGAGGTGGTCAACAGAAGCTTGGGAGATCTGTTGAGGAGCCTAGTGGTGGAGCATCACACCAGTTGGGATCAGATCTTACCACAGGCAGAGTTTGCGTACAACGATTCTATGAATTAGAGTACAGGTAAGAGTCCATTTCAAATTTTATATGGAACACAGCCGAGAGGAGTGTCTGAGCTCAGGGAGGCAGAACAGGCTGAGACTAGTAGCGCCAGGGCTGAAGAATTTGCTGAAGCGATGCAAGAACTTCACGCACAGGTGAAGCAGCGATTACAAAAATCGAATCAGGAATACAAGCGCAGAGCCGACCAGAGGAAAAGACAACTTCAGTTTGAAGTTGGAGACACGGTTCTAGCGCACTTGAGAAAAGAAATATTCCCAAGGGGAACATACAACAATCTCAAGATGAAGAAAATTGGGCCGTGCCGAATCCTAAGGAAATTTGGCGAAAATGCATACGAGCTTGAGTTGCCAGAGGGCATCGGGATATCTCTGATTTTCAACATTTCGGATTTATACCCTTACAGGGATGATGAAGTAGGCACTGGAACTGGGGAACCAGTGGTCCAGTGGCAGAAACAATTACCAGTTGTGCAGAAACCGAGAATTGAGTGAATACTGGATAAACGAACAGGGAAGAAGACCAGGAGAAAGTAGTATTTTGAATATCTGGTAAAATGGAAAGATCACCCAGTGGAGGATGCCAGCTGGGAGACAGAAGCAGTGATTTTGAAACATGGCCAGACTATACAGGAGCTCATGGGCAGGAGCCCATGAAATCTTTTGAGCCGAGGAGTATGATGCAGGAGCATTCGCAATTCATCATACGGACCAGCGCGAGGAGAAAGAATACAGCTGGACAGCGCCAGCGCATGCATTTTGAATTACCTTGGAGTTGTTGCGTCGCCACTTGAACGACGAAATTCAAAGCTAGGCGCACTTGTAGGATATTAAAGATATGAAGGCATTTATTTAGTTTTAATGCTGTTAGGTAGAAATTAACTGTATATTAGACAGTTTTAGCTTGCAAGAGGGAAAACGGAATATAGGCACCCTCTTTTGTACATTGTATCATTCTCATTCAAATTATTCAGCATTAGCACAGAAGCAAGGAAGAACAGAGCAGAGAGCTTGTGAAGAAACTCCATGTACAGATATTGAATAAATAGGAAGAGCTTTGATTCAATTCCATGGATGTGTTTGATCTCTGTGTGTTGTTGATATTATGTTTTTGCATGTTTTCTTCTTTTTATGCTTATCTTCTATATGTTGCTTATGTGATTGCCTATCAGGTTAGAAACCTGAGAGAATGAGGTTCAATTGTTTCTCTGTTCAAGTCAGGAGATTCCTGCATAGAGTGCAGTTGAGTTCCTCCGCATAGAGTGCGTTGAGGAGGCTGAGCAGTTGAACTTTTGTTCTTTTTCGCCCAGAGTCATGATGGGTTATTCGAGCCATGCAGATGAAGTGCAGGTCGGATTGAAGTCTCAGTAGTAAGTCCGAGAGAGGAACGACGTGGGCTATTGCCTTTGAGAGCGCACATAGTCCGGACGAACTCAACACTTCAAGAGTTGTTGAAGTTCGAGCGTGGGAAGTTGGTACAGCGTCTCTGGAGGAGAATAGGGACCAAGCTCAGGAGGGATAGTACCCTTTGCTTCCGTTGCACAGGACAAAGCTGGTGTAGCGGATAAGTTCTCAAGGGGAAGAAAAAAATCGACGACGTGAAATCCCCGTGAAATTCTGTGAAATCCCGAGGAGCGTCAGATCCAGGAGGAGTTACGCGGGAGTTAGCCCATAAGCGCAGGTGCGGAGAACTAGATTCCATTGTCATTCGGGGTTTGACAAGGCGAGGGTTCATCCCTCGTAGAATCGTGAATCGTGATTCCCCGAATCGTTCTGCACCATTGATCTGGACAGAGACACGTGGTGCAGGATCCCTGAGGATCGGGGTTCGGCGTTTGGCGTTCCCGGAGGCAAGAGTTCAAGCTCTTTGAAATCGCGATTGGCGATTTCCCGAATCGATTGGAGTCGTTGATCGGAGAGGGGACACATGGCACAAGATCCTGAGGAGTCAGGACTCGGGACTTTGCAGGGACTGTGACCTTGTGCATCAGGAACCGCGAATTCCTGAATCACGATTTCCTGATCGCACGAGCGCAGGGGTGACATAGCTGAGGGGTACCTCCGAAGAAGGTGGAGGACAAGTGTCATTGGACTTCGGGGATTCGGTGTTTCGGGGTTTTCTCCCACAAAGAAATTTGCATCGCGGATTTGCGATCTGCGAAATCCCGAAGTGACGTGCAGGTGGGATCACGATCGTTAGTGGAGTACAGGTGGAAGCACATCAGAGTTCGGGGTTCGGGGATTCATAGTGTAAGTGAATCACGACATTTCATGTGCCGATTTCCCGATAGGGAAAATCTCCGGTAGAGGGAAGTGTTGATCGTTGACCATCGGGGATCGGGGGTTTTCATTGTATGTGAATTATGTTCGCGTGAACCGCGAACTCCTGAGTCGCGATATCCCAATTTCCGAAGGAAGGGATATTGTCAAGGGGTTATTGTGGGTGACCCGTGACTCCCAAGGGGGGTTGGAAGAGCTCGGACTCTTCGGGCCCGTGTGTGAAGAGGTCCTGGTGGGAGCGGCTTGCTCGGTGAGGGGCGGGTTGCGTCACATACCATTGCATGGTATTACAATGGTATGAAAAGGAAATACCATTCCCTATGCATACCATTGCAATACCATTGCAACGGTACAAAATGGTATGCAAAGGAAATACCATTGGTATGCATAGGCAAAGGTAATTCCTTTGCATACCTTTTCATACTAGTGCAATGATATTGCAATTCTCATTGCAATGGTATGAAATGGTATGTATAGGCAATAGTATTTCCATTTCATACCATGGTATAGCATTACATGGTATGTATAGGAAAGGGTATTGCCTATGCATACCAAGCAATGGTATGCAATGAAAGTACCATTGCCTATGCATACCATTAATGAATAACATTGCAATACCATTTCCTATGCATATGAATGGTATGCATAAGAAATGGTATTGCCTTTGTATACGATTGCATACCATTGCAAGGACATTGCATGGCATTTCAATGGTATTCATAGGAAATGGTACTGCCTTTGCATACTATTGCATATCATTGCAATACCATTGGAATTGTATTCAATGGTATTCATAGGCAATGATATTTCCATTGCATACCATTTCATACCATTGAAAAGGCATACCATTGCATGGTATGTGCATGCAATACCATTTCCTATGCATACCATGTAATGGTATCCCTTTGCAATGGTATGCATAGACAATGGTATTTCCGTTGCATACCATTTCAATACCACTACAATGGTATGGAATGGAAATACCATTTTTTATGCATACCATTGAAATATATTGCAATGGTATGCAATGATATGAAAAGGAAATACCAATGCCTATGGATACCATTGGTATTCATAGACAATGGTATTTCCTTTGCATACAATTGCATAATATTGTAATACCATGCAATGGTATGCAACAGAAATACCAGTGCCTATGCATACCATTGAAATACCGTGCCTATGATATGCAATGGTATTTCCCTTGCATACCATTTCATACCATAGGCATGATATTGCAATGGTATGCATAGGAAACTGTATTGTTGTTGCATACCATGGCAATGGTATTGGAATGGTACGTAATGATATGCAAAGGCAATACCATTTCCTATTCATACCATTGCAATACCATACAATGGTATGAAACGGTATGCAAAGGCTATACCAATTCTAATGGATACCATTGGTATGCATAGGCAGGGATATTTCCTTTGCATACCATTGCATAACATTTCAATAACATGCAATGGTATGCAAAGACCATACCAATTCAATACCATTGCCTATGCATACCATTGCATACCACTATAATACCATGTCTATGGTATGCAATGGTATACAAACAAAACATCATTGCCTATGGATACCATTGCTATGCATAGGAAATGACATTGCCTTTGCATACATATGCATAGGCAATGTTATATCATTTGCATACCATTTCCTACCATAGTCATGGTATTGCAATGGTATGCAATGACATGCATAGGAAATGGTATTGTTGTTGCATACCATGGAAATGGTATTGCAATGGTATGTAATGGTATGCAAAGGAAATACCATCGCCTATGCATGTCATTACATACCATTGGAATAACATGCAATGGTATGCAAAGGCAATACCATTTCCTATGCATACCAATGGTATGCAAAGACAATACAATTTTCTATACATACCAATGGTATGCATAGGCATTGGTATGCAATGGTATGCAAAGGAAATACCATTGCCTATGCATACCAATGGTATGAATAGGCATTGGTATTTCCTTTGCATACCATTGCAATGGTAAGAAAATATAATGGTATTGTCTTTGCATACCATTGCAATGATATGCAATGGCATGCCATGACAGTGCATGCCATTGCATGGTATGTATAGAAAATGGTATTGCCTATGCATACCATGCAATGGTATGCCTTTGCAATGGTATGCAAAGGAAACACCATTTCCCATTCATACCATTGCATACCATTGCAATGGTATTTGAATGGTATGCATAGACATTGGTATTTCCTTTGCATACCATTGGATACGATTTCATGGTATTGCAATTATATGCAATGGTATTAGATTTGCAGACCATTTCATACTATTTCAATACCATTGCCATGGTATGAAATGAAAATAACATTGCCTATACATAACATTGCAATGGTATGCAAAGCCAATACCATTTCCTATGCATACCATTGCATGGTATTGCAATGGTATTCATAGGCAATGGTATTGCCGTTGAATACCATGACATACCATTGCATGGTATGCATAGGAAATGGCATAGGAAATGGTATTGCCATTGCATACCATGACATACCATTGCATGGTATGCATAGGCAATGGTATGCATTTGCAACGGTATTGCCTATGCATACCATGCAACGGTATGCATTTGAAATGGTATGGAATGGTATCCATAGGTAATGGTATTTCCGTTGCATACCATTTCATGGTATTGCAATGATATAAAATGGTATGCAAAGTCAATAACATTCCCTATGCATACCATTGCATAACATTGAAATACCATTGCAATGGAATGCATAGGCATTGGTATTTCATTTCTATACCATTGCATGGTATCGCAATGGTATGCATAGGAAATTCTATTTCCATTCCATATCATTGCATACCATTGCATGATATAGCAATGGTATGCCAAAGAAATACCATTTCCTATGCATACCATTGCAATGGTATGCAAAGGAAATGGTATTTCATTTTCATACCATTTCCATGGTATGCAACTACAATACCATTGCCTATGCATACCATTGCATGGTATTGCAATGGTATGCAATGATATGCATAGGCAATGGTATTTCCTATGCAGACCATGGCATACCATTGCATAGTATGCATAGGCAATGGTATTGCTTATGCATACCATGCAATGGTATGCCTTTGCAATGTTATGCAACGAAAATATGATTTTCTATGCATACGATTGCATAACATTGCAATACCATGCAATAATATGCAATGGTATGTGAAGGAAATACCATTTCTTGCACATACCAATGTTATCCATAGGCATTGGTATTGGCAAGTTTCATACCATTGCATACCATTGCATACCATTGCATGGTAATGCAATGTTATGCAGTGGTATGCATAGGCTATGGTATTTCCATTACATACCATTCCATGGTATTGCAATAGTATGCAATGGTATGCAGAGGAAATAACATTGCCTATGCATACCATTTCATACCATTGCAATGGTATGCATAGGCATTGGTATTTCCTTTGCATACCATTGCATACCATTGCATGGTATTGCAATGGTATGCATAGTCAAGGGTATTGTCATTGCATACCATTGCATGGTATTGAAAACCATGTAATGGTATGCAATGGTATTTACGTTTCATACCATTTCATACCATTGCATGGTATTGCATGGTATTGCAATGACAATACCATTTCCTAAGCATTTCATTATATACCATTGTAAGGACATAACATTACATGGTATGCATATGCAATGGCATTGCCTATGCATACCATGCAATGGTATGCCTATGGAATGGTATGGAATGGTATGTAAAGGCTATACCATTTACTATGGATACCATTTCATAGCATTGAAATGGTATGCATAGGAATTGTTATTTCCTTTGCATACCATTACATACCATTGGATTGCATTGCAATGGTATGAATAGGAAATGGTATTTCCTTTGCATACCATTTCATATTATTGCAATACCATTTACATGGTATGCAACAAAAATACCATTTCCTATGCATACCATTGGAATGTATGCAATAGTATGCAATGACAATATCATTTCCTATGCAGACCATTGCATATGATTTCATGGTATTGCAATGGTATGAAATGTTATGCATAGTAAATGGTATTTCCGTTGTATACCATGACATACTATTACATGGTATGCATAGCCAATGGTATTGCCTATGCATACCATTGCATATTATGCAATGGTATGCAAATGAAATATCAATGTCTATGCATACCAATGGTATGCATAGGAATTGGTATTGTATTTTCATACCATTTCATATCATTGCATGGTATTGAAATGGTATGAAATTGTATGCATAAGAAATGGTATTTCCATTTCATACCATTGCATGGTATTGCAATGGTATGAAAATGCAATAACATTTCTTGTGCATAGCATTGGATACCATTGCAATGGTATGCAACGGTATGCATAGGAAATAAAATTGACTATTCATACCATTGCAATGGTATGCAATGGCCAAGAAATATGCATACCGTACCATACTTGAGAATCCATAAGACAACTACTACTAAAACCCTAAGACAACTAAAACCATAAAAATAACCTTTAAATAGTATGCATACCGTTGCAATACCATGGTATGCATACCAATGTATGAACACTTTAGAATCCCTAAGGAAACTACCACTAAAACCCTAAAAATAACCTATAAATGGTATGCATACTAATGGTATGCATAGGAAATGGTATTGTCATTGCATACCATTGCATACCATTTAAAAAGAGTATCATTGTATGGTATGCATAGGCAATGATATGCATAGGAAATGGTATGCAATGGAATACTTGAGAATCCCTAAGAAAACTACCACTAAAACCCTAGCACATTTAAAACCTTAAAAATAACCTATAAATGGTATGCATACCAATGGTATGGATACTTGATAATTCATAAGACAACTACCACTAAAAACCTAACATAACTAAAACCCTAAAAATAACCTATAAATTGTATGCATACCAATGGTATGGATACTTGAGAATCCCTAAGACAACTACCACTAAAACCCTAACACAACTAAAACCCTAAAAATAACCTATAAATGGTATGCATACCAATAGTATGCATACTTGAGAATCCTTAATACAACTACCACTAAAACCCTAAGACAATTAAAACCCTAAAATAACCTATAAATGGTATGCATACTTGAGAATCTATAAGAAAACTACCACTAAAACCCTAAAAACAACCTATACATGGTATGCATACTTGAGAATCCCTAATACAACTACCACTAAAACCCTAAGACAACTAAAACCCTAAAAATAACCTATAAATGGTATGCATACTGGAGAATCCCTAAGACAACTACCACTAAAACCCTAAGACAACCAAAACCATTAAAGTAAGGTATCCATACCAATGGTATGCATACTTCAGAATCCCTAAGAAAACTACCACTAAAACCCTAATACAACTAAAAACCTATAAATGGTATGCATACCAATGGTATAAATAACCTATAAAGGGTATGCATACCAATGGTATGTATACTTGAGAATCTCTAAGACAACTACCACTAAAACCCTAAAAATAGCCTATAAAGGGTATGCATACCAATGGTATGCATACTTGAGAATCCCTAATACAACTACCACTAAAACCTTAGGACAACTAAAACCATAGAAATAACCTAGAAATGGTATGCATACTTGATAATCCCTAAGACAACTACCACTAAAACCCTAAGACAACTAAAACCATTAAAATAACATATAAATGGTGTCCATATCAATGGTATGCATACTTGAGAATCCCTAAGACAACTACCACTAAAACCCTAATACAACTAAAAACCTAAAAATAATCTATAAATGGTATGCATACCATGGTATGGATACCAATGGTATGCATACCAATGATATGCAATGGTATGGATACGATTTTTATACCATGGTATGCATACCATTGCAATACCATGGTATGCATACTTGAGAATCCCTAAGACAACTACAACTAAAAGCCTAAGAAAACTAAAACCCTAAAAATAACCTATAAATAGAGCCCCTCTCGTGGATGATACACAATTCATTTCATGTAAAAGTGATGGATTACTTGAGAATCAAGATAGTGTGAGAGAGACAACTTGAAATAGTTACAATTGTCAACAAGTCAATGTACACATTGTGCAAGTAATGAAACTGTATCATCGATATCAAATTTGGAAATTCATTAGTATATTTTTCAAGTTTTACATTTTGAATATCACATTATTGATTTTCTATAAGATGTGCTATACTAGCACAACCACATAAAAGTAGTTGATCTACATCAATCTATTTATCAGAGATGCATAATTTACCCACTCATATGTGCTAATTTTCTATTAGGTTGGAGGAAGGAAAACGTGTAAGGCATTACTTTCTAGATAGAATTTTGGTAGCATAAAATCGCTGAATAAATTTTATTAATAATTGATGGGTTGAACACAATTTACATATACCCTCTACACAATCTAAACAAACATTTGCATTAATGAGTCCTTCACTAGTATTTTTAGCAATTATGAAGGGTTGCACATAAATCGAATGATTTTATATATGTCATGCATAGAAAGAGACAAATATTGTGTGTGCCATAGAAAATAACATTGAGCTCAAATGTGTGTGCCCATAAACTATTACTTAATTCATAATGCAAGTATTTATAATCTCTTTATAAACAAATCAAGGGATTGATACACATAAAATTCATACACTTTGGAATTCAAACACTTTGAAACTCATATATTTATAAACATAAAATTTAGAAACAATGAGATTCATAAAAGTATGCCATGAAATGTCTCTCTCTCTCTCTCTCTCTCTCTCTCTCTCTCTCTCTATATATATATATATATATATATATATATATATATACTCAACATCGTCTAAATTATACATTTTTTACAAAATGAAAACTTTTGCCCAATATACAAGTGCCCTAACATTAAAAAAATCTATATCGTAGCCTAGATACAGTATGGCAGTAGTTGGTCAATCATTGACCATTGCCACCCTTTCCACCCTCAAGAGCATCTTGGAAATTTATTTTTCTTCTCTTCATCGATGATGCACCTCGAGAGGTTCTATGCCTTGGTGTGTTTTGATGCTCTAGAGACTGCACAAAGAATAAAAAATGCTATAACTTTTTTCATTAGTGAATTAATAGACATACAAAATGATACGTTGTAATTTAACCTAAGACAACTCACCGCATATGAAACTATCAATCGTGAGGGTGTTACCCTCCTCCATGAACCTAATATCTCTGCAATGCCACCCTACATCAGTTACATGGATCAAGTCAAGAAAATTAAGCAAATATGCATAAGATAAATTCATGAAACATATAAACTTTTATCAATGCATTATCTCACCGTGAATATATCAAGAATTGATGGATATTCACTGACAGATGGAGCACTAGGTTGTACAACCTACTCTGAGACAACCTCTACTATGGCAGTCTTTGTCGATGAGGCCAAAAGTGGTGGTGGGGTGGTGGTAGAAAGGTGGGTTGTGATGGACCCTCCTAGGTTGTACAAGTGATTCTAGCACACTAGGCATAGAGAAAGGTAACCCATAAGAAACACCCAGGTTCCGAGGGGGTGAAATACTACTATAACTAGAAAATATATTGATGAATTGCATACATATGAATAAAATTGAACTATTAGTATCAAATAGTAAAATTCAAAAACATTAACAAAAATAATTTGAGAATTATACGATATTAAAATTTACACATGATACCTATGATGCCGATGAATTGTCCATCCTAGATTTACATTCTCCAGCATTACCTAGTGCCAAATACTTTATAAACAAGAGGACATATAAAAAAAATTGAGGATGACATAAAATAATGAAATGACTATGTTGAATCTATCAAATGTGATACATACTTGCGTGTACGGTGCACCCAATGAACATGCCACCTCTACTGTTTAATAAGTGGTGCGGCTAGGAACTGATGCATCCATAGGCTTAGAGGGTCTGCTGCTGGGACGCAACAACTACAAAACAACATACAATCAAATATCTATATAAATACACAAAATACAAAATAAATATATAACGATGAAGAACAAAAAGAGGGTTAAGATACTAGCCTCCTCGATGAAGTTATGTCGTCCAATGGACTCTATAAGAGCATAACATATCTTCCTGCGTCTGGAGCATCTGTTAGGTTCACACGGATGACTTCTATGTCCATGTTCCCTCTCCTCACTATACTCTCTCGTGCATGTTGATGCTCCAAATCCTCTATCAGTGTCACTGGCATGCACCTTTGGTCGAGATAGTGCAAAAAAGCTATTGTGTTTCACTAGGCTATGAGTCAATGATGAGATGGCTAGCTGTACCTGTTGCAAGTTCTTTGCAATAGGAGGATGTTCGGTAGGGGGGTCAGGCCTTCGCCTAGCGGTATGGGTACCTAATGCGGGGTTGTTCCTAGCCTACTCTTGGTCCTTTGTGGACCCTCGACACACCCCCTGGAACTTACTAATGTCAAAATAGTTGATATTCTTACCCATAATAAAGTCAACCCATAATTTCTTTAGAAAATATAAGGGAATCTCCCTATTATTGCAGGAGGTTTATCAAAAACCATGTATCACTTATCAATCTAGATTTTACTAATATGGAGATGGATGCACCGGTCCATGGATATGCATTTCTCGGTCAATGGTATTTCTTGTCCATTTCTAGGATCCCTGAAAATAGATAATATTTGTTGTTTTGAATTGACCACTTCTTTGATTTGGTTTCTATCCAAACCAATGCTATAATACTCATACATTCTTTCCCTATAGTTAGAAATAGATGTCAATTTCCCTTGGGATCTTGCAATGGACCGCACAACGATGCCCAAAGAAGTGGCCAAGGAGACTCTGCTAGGTTCTCTAGTCTCCCTTAACTGTTCCTCAAGGTTTCTTACTATCACCAACCATTCATCAATTTCATTGTTTACATTGTGTGGTGGTGGGTTGGGGTTTTGATCTTCTTGGTTTTCTTGTGAGAGGTTTAAATTGTCTTGGGGTTCCATTGTATTGTATATGCTGCAATTTACCATTCATGGCATGTAAATTAGTTTACTTTTTCATTTAAAATACCAAATTACATTTTTTTTCAATTTAGATTATTGGGAGAAAAATACTAATTAGAATGTCTAAATTGGATTAAAGTTAAGAAAAATGTAACATAACTGGACACATAGTGGCGGTGGAAAGATCATCGTTTTCTTCCTCCTCTCTTCACTCTATTTTCCCAATGAGAAACGCGAGCACAATTTTGTGCACAGTATGCAAAAAATCGCTCTCGAGCCATTTATAGAAAACACCAGCAAGAGCGTGTACACATTCTTAAGAGAACACACGCGCTCTTACTGCTTAACCTATGTGTTAATCCATGTGGAGGTTTGGCCACAGTTGAACCTATAGCTATAGGAACACATGCACGTTCCTAGGAACACACACACATTCATGCAAGTGCGCCTTCTTGTTCATGGCCTTGCCACTTTTTGAACCACAAACTTCTTGCACTCACCCTTGCGTTAATATTGATTCGTTCATGGGGTAGTTAAAACAAACTTAATACAATGAATGATGGATTTTCACTTCATAGTTTATGGACCCGTGGTATTTCTCATGAAATTTCATATGATGAAGCTTATTTAATGGCTTGGGATAGTTCGTTGTAAGATACCTCATGGTATATTCCTTAGGAGTTAGACTATTGACCTATATAGGCCTAGGTGGCCAATGTAGTCAAGGAGTGCATAGTGTAGGCCTAATTTGGTCTAGAGAGCCAAGAATGAAGGAACTCATAGTTGAACACTCTTGTTGAAAGCATGGAGAGTCTATAATTTATTGTAACCATTTATTTATTGAATAATACATTTAGTGTGCTTTAGAGTGTAAGTTTTTTCTACCATAAGGGTTTTCTTCAGGAAACCATTGTCTAATAATTGTATGTTTCTATGTTATTTAGCTGCTTGCAACTGTTATATTTAATTTCTTCACTTTCTTTTCTCATTGATTAGTGTAGGAAGCTATTATGCACCATTATTTACTTTCATTTCTTATAAGATTCTTATCACCTTGTATCCAAGGTGTTAGGGACAAGGTTTTGTTTTTTTATCTAATCTTGGTTGATCACCTTGTATCCAAGGTGTTAGGGACAAGGTTTTGTTTTTTTATCTAATCTTGGTTTGAGTGGGAGCTTGTGAAAACCGAAAACTTGTTGCAACAAAACGATAAGCACAATAAGAATTGAAATGGAGAGTAATCTTGAAGCATGTGGCTTTGGAATCGAACATGGATGGAGAAACATGGATTTGTGGGTAGATGGAAATATCTAGCACTTGGATACCTAGACCTGTTGAGATTGGGTAGATATATGATGAATCTATCAAATTTAAATAATGTATGTCTTAAGTTGGTGGTATATCATGTGCAATATGATGATGCCAAGGCTTGAATTTGTGATGGATTTGTTCATATCAAGAATATTAGAATGTGATTATTATTTGTAGGAATAGATTTATTGGTGGTCCATTGTTGGGAGCCATGAACCACCAATAAGACTAGATCTATTGTATCGTCATGGAGAGGGCCACGTGAAAATCAACGAGCACTCTAAAATCTATAACCTACAATGGTAATACAAGTACTTGGACTATGCAATTGTATTTGGAGTAGGAGGGATGCTAGCAATGAAATTGGTTGATGTTTCATATCATCACATACTTGGGCATACAATTGTAGGTATTTTTTTGGAGTTGGATTTCATCACATATGTAGATGGACATATGGATTTATGACTTATTTAAGCATGTGTACCCCTAGTTTGAGAGTTCATCGATGTAAAGTCTAGATGTTGACTTAAGTGATAGGAAGCATGTTGTATTTTGTCAATAAAATTAAAGGAGGGTAGGTGTTTATCACAAGTCAAGTTTAGGGGGGGAAATATTGGGTTAATTTTGATGGAGTCATAGAGTAGTTAGAATAATGTTGATAGAATCAAGGATCGGTTTATAATTCACCATTTATGGACCCATGGTATTGGGTAACCCATGGTATTGCTCATAGAATTTCATATAATGAATTCTATTTAATGGGTTGGGATATTCCATTGTAAGATGCCTCATGGTATAGGCATTAGGAGTTTGCCTATTGGCCCACATAGACCTTGGTGGTTAATGTAGCATTGGAGAGCCAAGCAAGAAGGATTTCATTGCTAAATGATCTTGTTGAGAGAAAGGAGACAATCTAATGTATAGAAACCATTTATCAAGCACCAATCAATTTTTTTAACTTTATTTTTATTATTATTATTATTTAATGTAACATTATCTAATCTAACATTAAATTTAATATTACTTAACAACATCTCTCCCATATTGGACTGTAGAGCACAAAGCTTCATATTTGTTTATAATATGAATATCCATATCTTTGATATAAATTTGCTACATTCTTTTAACATTACCTAACAACATCTCCCCCATACTGGATTGTAGAGCACAACGTTTCATATTTGTTTATAATATGAATATCCATACCTATGATATAAATTTTCTACATTATTTTTGTAGTCATTCAAGAGATATCCAATTTATCATACATATGATCATGAGTCTGTATTGATGTTTGAGTTATAAATATGGAAAAGCAAGAAGCGTCTCTTGATGGTTCATCGTCAACAAATTGGGTTGAGGCGCCTCTCAACAGGAAGCAACCACTACTGGTGCTGTGCAATAGGAATCCCACAAAGGCATGTATGGCTTTCTGTTTCTACACGCGGACCTGGATTAAGTCGTCCTTCACCTTTTCTTTCCTGGAGGACTGGTTATTGCAAACCGGGATCATAGATATGAGTATCTATTGCAAACACTCTGTGCAGGACTCATCTGGGTCAGCCGACTCTATTACCTCAACGAAGTCTGCTGTACTAGGCTCTGCAATCCCTCTACACGAACGTTTGTCGAAATTCCGGTGCCACACACATGGTATTACACTGAAAGCATCGTTGTCGATGAGAATAATAATCAACGATCTGACACTGAATACAAAGTTGTGGCCGTTGGGGACATCCACTCGCAGGATGCAAATGGAGTGATCGAAAGACAGATCATGGAAATATACAAACTTTCCAAAAAGAGATGGAATATCGCCGGATACTTTCCGGAGAATTTAATACTGAAGCCAGAGACTGAGCTTGTGTTCTTCGACGGATCATTCTACCCTCACTGTTAGATTGCGTCGGATAAAATGAATGGCATCGTGAGTTTCACCATCCCATTAGATGGAAACGGTTCAGCTGTAGCACCCAAGCCCATTCCCATGGGCTTCTCACCATACCCTAAAATAGTGCGGAATTCCGTCCTGTCTTCGCCACAGATGATCACCTGCGGGTCGCATCTACTATTAATTGCTTCCAAAAAGATGCCCCTCCAGGTTGAACAATATCGTGGGGAAGGGTAGGACGAGGAGGTGGAGATGGAGATGGTCATTATTTTGTGGGAATTTAAGAATGAGGGCCACCCCGTGCTTCCATCAAAGCCACCGTGGTGGAAATGGGTGGAGATTGCATGAATGCCTTCCTTTCTTTGCAAGGATTGGATGAATCAACTTTCATCAAATTATCAATGGAATTTTCCGAAGGATTTTCTCTGGAATTGCTGCACAGGAGTGGGACATCACGTGTGTTTTGTACCCTACTGGACAAGTGGTGAAGGTGGTTTCTTACAATTTAATTGATAACACATGGAATTGGCTTCCCAACCATCTCAGCGTGGGAGAGGAGCATTTTGAGGAGGGCTTTTACAAAAATATAGCCTTTGAACCAAGCCCACATAGGAAGGTCCAGTAAAACAACATTTTCTGGTGGTTAATTTAAAATAAAACGGGGTGGTGATTGAACTAGTGACAGTGTCACTAGACTAACAATACGTTCCCTGGCCACTAAACCAAACCCCTAGAATTTGTATTTAATTTTTTTTTTTTCAATTTTTTTCATAAATAAAAGTATATTTATTATATTTAAAAAAATTATTAAAATAAAACCAAGA
>ML779342.1:14700-27451 GCA_009831015.1 Picea engelmannii
AAAATAAAAGGAACCACCACCATAATATGTGGAAGGTTTTGATCCCATGGCACTATTAGGAGCTGATACAGAAGGTCCTGGACCTCCACTCAATTCTTTGGAAGTCGATGGAAAGTTATTATAATAGGGATAATAGACATGGAAGGATTGACTCATATACTAGAGATAGTTGATGTTGGGGTATGGGTGCCCCCTAACCTTGAAGTAATAATGGTGTTGTCCATGATAGAGAACTAGTGAAAATGATTTACAATGTGACTTGGATTCTTGGGGGTCCTAGTTATGGGCCTTTATAATTCCTATCAAAGTCACACTTTCTGACTACATATGCTAAGAACTCACCTTTTTTTACCATGACTAATATAGAATGTGGCTATTTTACAAATTATTTAATGAATGATTTTGAGTTTAATATATGATGAATAATGCTTATGTTTTTTCCTAAGTTTCATGATAAAATTGTATGTGTATCATAACCTCCATAGGATGAAATACTCATCGATGCATGGAGATCACAACATGTAGAGAGAATAAAGGAATCTTTTCCTCACCTACCATAGGATTCACTACTAAGATATTAAAATCCCCTATATCCAAACTCAAACTTCATGGATACAAATTACAAACAATTAAGACAAGGATTCTAAATGAATGAACGTTGGGGAAAAAAATCCCTTAATTCCTCCTTTATTTAAGGATAGTTTTGAGCTTTCTAGGAGTATAAATAAACCTTGAGGAGTAGCCTTGAGAAGGAAATTTTTGAAAAAATATTTAAGTATTGTATATTATAATTTTACTTAGAGACTTTGAAGACTTGGGGATGTGATCCATTAATGTACTTATTGTTATTAATCAATAACAATTCTTTCTCTCTGAGCTCATTATCTTTTCTAGGTTCCTTATGTTACATGGGTAGGTCCCATTCAAGAGGGCTCAAGGACCCTTTTATAATTTCATTTTAATGTTTTCATGTTTCATATTCATATTTTAGTTATTTAAAGTATTTAATATAAATAACATATCATTCTATTCATGATTGTAGTGTAACTCTATTCCACAAGCCAAATTTTGTTTGTGACTATAATTCCGTATTCATGATTGTAGTGTAACTCTATTCCACAAGCCAAATTTTGTTTGTGACTATAATTCCGCTTCCTATAGATGTTATTACTGGTTTATAGGAAGTAAATGATATTTTTTTTTCTAGGATCACGTCTCTGTTTCCATATCATTAATTTTTTTTTTTTTATCATTTCATTATTTTTATAAGGATTAAATAGATTGTTTCAACCTTTCTTACTTTTCTTGTAGACTTTCATGTACAACTGGTATAGTTCCTATAGGTCATCTCAGATTAGGTTTTCTTGAATTAATTTTACTTAATTCATTATGGTTATTAATGTTAATGACATGATATGAATATATGGTACTTCATGAGGAACTATGGACTTATATAGGAGAAAAATATTTCTATAGATTAGCATATTTTCATTCATCAAAAGAAATTTGTTTCTTAGATTAATTTCCTTTATGCAATGTTTTCATTATGAATGTTGCAATTTCTATTTTAGAATCGTTTCCTTTCAACAATGTGTGATATTTATTACTACTCAATAATTTAATTAAGTTTATTCATATTTCTCTCTTAAGTGATTTATTCCCATTTTCAGGTGCTCGGAGTGAGACCTAGGATATCACTAATCCCAACCTAGAAATATAGACAGATGCATACAAATTCTGGAAGGAAATAATTGTATTCTACATACATTTTTCATGGCACTTCGAAATTTTGTACGAAATATAGGTTGATAATTAAATTACTCAGTTGAGGAATTGGTAGCATTATTGTTGCTATTCCAAGGCCCACCACTTGTTGGTGTCATTGCCTGGGACGTGCTAATTTTTACACATCATTTTCAATTTTTTTCATACATACATTCTAGCATTATGATGATGATGATGGTTAATGTCACCCAAATTAGTCTATCAAACCTTAATAAAATTAATATATTACTTGTGATTGTGATTGTGATGAACCAACAATTTGGTGCCTGGGCGTAAATTTGTTTTTTTGTGTCTGGGCGTTCTCAATGTTTAACCCAGTGTTTCCATGCCTGGGATTTTCATTCTTAATGTCTAGGCATTTCATTCTAAAGTCCGAGCATTTGTATTGATCATTATAGTGGTTTTATTTTCCTGACAACCACCTTAACCCTTGATTGACTGTGTCTTCATAGATAGCATACCTTGACAGTGTTTTTACCTGTGTTTTTATTTTTAGTAACCCTACCTGCGATTCTTTTAATGAGAACGAACTTTAATTCTTGTGTAATTGCATATCTAATGGAAAACATGTATTTTTAATGAGACTGATAGGTAATTGATTAATGTAAACAGAAATGAAACAAAACAACATTCATATAGATGACATTCTAATTATTTATTAGACAGAGATAGGGATAAGATGGCAATTGATTTAGAAAGTATATGAATAAAGAATTGATTCTTTTGCTAGACAACAACTTGGATTTAGAACAACAATTAGAATAACAATTTGCTTGGCAATTCCTTTCAACACTTAAATACAAAATTAGTGAACGACAACGAAGAAATACAATAACATTCATGTTAGAGAATTATAGTTTAACTGGTTGTTGAATTCGTTTTTTTTTTTCCTTATTAACCTTGGAAAATTAAACAACGATACATTGATGGTTTAAACGAAGATATTGATCAAGCGCAGTGATTTCATTAATGGTTAGTGCAACTTTTATTTTATTGGTAGCATAGCAATTTTATGAGATATTAAGCTAAGTTGTGATAGAGACCTATAGTATCTAAGGTGTGGCAGAGAGTAGTATATAATGGGTGAGATAATGCATAATTACCTTATCTAATGTACCCCTTGTGAAATTAGAGCTTGAGGAATTAAAGGTTGATTGTTATTCAAGGGAAGTAATAGATTTTATTAATAATAAATGACATAAAAGTTTGTTGTTGACTTTTATCAAAATAATGGGATATCTTTTTAGACAAGTTATAATGTTGATTGATAGGATTGTTGGTTATAGCCATTCACTCCTCACCCTCAGAAAACTTGCATAACAATTATGGTTATGGTTGTGATCAAGTCGTTTAATAGTGTGCACAATTCCTTTGACCGAGGTTATGTTTTCTTGTCAACTTGTTGCTTCGGGGGGTGTGGGCATAGTCTTATTGTTAGTTATTTTGTCTCCTAGCATGCTGGATTTTATTGAGTCCTTAGTCCAGTTAGGTTATGTTGCACCATGGTTATTGTTGTGTATATCACCTGGTGATGGCATGATTCCATATGAGGAGATCATGGCGTGTCCTATTGGATAACAACGATTGATAACTTGGTCGGATCGGTGCTTCCCGTTGTGGTTGTTATTGATTGTTGTAAGTTGTTGTTAGTGCTTGGGTTGTAGCACCTTCATGTGCATGGTTTGCATGCCATTGAGGTTTCATTTATTGGTCCTCGAGACCATTGTGTCAGGAATGTGGATGTTGTCCCTTAGCCTGTAGGTGTCACTTGGTTTGTGTCAGGTGGGTAGTCATTTCTATTTGTCCTTGATTTCTACATGTTTCACCCATTTGCTTGATGTGCTTGTTAAGTCGTTGTTGTTGGTTTCCTAATCTACGTGCATGGTGTTCGTCGTCAATTGCATGGTTCAATTGTTGTCGTCGTTACCTTCCTGCCTAAAACAAAAAACAATTTTCAATTTCAGCTTTGTTGGTAGTCGTAACGGTCGGGGTTGTTACATCTAGTCTTCAAATAATATCAATTGTTCATGAATGGTATCATAGAGTGATATTGATGCAAGAGCATCACTCCGGCTAGCCATGCACCAACCAACCAACCCACTCAACGCATTCAAGGAAGAGAGGCACCAGTCCTCTCATATTTTGAATTTGAATTAAGGGCATTTAATACTTGTAAGGTTGTTAGAGCCAAAAGGCCATGCCTATATGCAAGATTTATATGTAGATAGCCTTTAATGGTTGTAAGGATGAATCTAGATCTGATCTAGACTAGACAACCATTAAATTGTAAATTCAATGTAATTGAATAGAGTAGGTGAGATGGAGGGAAGAGCTCAAAGAGCCCCCTCATGTAAAGATATTTGGTATCTTGTTTTGATGATTATTATCAAGTAGAGAAAATAGAAAAGAGAGGAGAGCCAAGACTCTGTTGTAGTATGAGATCAAACACATTGTAAAGAGGCATTTTCAAATTAATACAAACAAAGCAGTTTTTCCTGCATGTTGTTGTTCATGGGGTTATGATTTCATGAATGAATGTCTTCATGTGTTTATGATACGTTGTAGATGTATGTTGTAGGTGTGCGTTTGCAGGGACAGACATAATTGTTTTCTGTTGGGTTATGTGATATTTAGGTCTAGGTTCTTTGAGGCTTCATGCATGAGTGCATGACAGAACACTACGGGTTCTAAAATCTAGTGCATAGATGCACTTCCAATTCTGCGGAATTTGGACAAGGATGCACCAGGATGGTGCACCAGCTGAAGTCTTAAAATCAAGGAAAGATCTCAAGGTTGTTGAACACCTTGGAGATAGGACTGTGTAGAGGAAAGGAACATAAGAAGATAGAATCTCTGAGGAGTTCTGTAGAGCTCTACCAGGAGGGCATTGAACAGATGCAAGAGTTGCAATGAGGAAGAACTCCATTGTGAGTTCAAGGAAGAATACAAAATCTCTGAGGAGTTCTATTGAACCTCTTCCAGGAGAGCATCGAGCCAGCATACAAAGTGAAGGAGAGAACTCTTACTTGAGTTCAGGGCGAAGACATAATCACTGTGGGATTCTGTGAGGAGAGACTCTGTCAGGAGGGCATTGAGTTGGTGTATAGAGAGAGCATAGGAAATAACTCTTTTGAGTTCTGGAACAGGGAAGAATCTAATTAGGAGGACCTTCATAGGGTTGTTGAATACCCTACAGGCTCAACAAGGAGTGCTTGAGCAAGAGGCTACCAAGAATGCATTTTCATCCCTTCAAGGAGAGAAAGGGATATAGGACGAAGACCTGTGCAAGGAGCACACCAGGCCAATGCTCAGATGAAGTGTTGATCGACAACCATATGGAGGCTTGTCAATCTCAAGGAGTGAGTGCAGAAGGAACTTGGTTCAAGTCTAGAAGCTCAATAGGTTGCGCACAGGAATGGGAGTGAGAGTGAGGACTTATTCTATGTCTCGAAGCTTACGACAAATAGCAAAGTTGTGTGCAGAGACCCTGCGAGAGGTTGCAGAGGCTGAGGAACCTTTGAGGTTTCAGAGGAGTGAAGAAAGATCAGGAGGAAAAGTGCCTTTGAGCACAGATCAATAACTTCAAGGAGTGCAGGAATTTGGGGAAACCCTTCAAGGTGTCACAGTCTCGAAGCTCAGGAAGGAAAGCGTCTTCAAGAATGCAAGCGAGACCAAGGATACAGGATTTGTAGTAGGGACAAAGGCTGAGGTCTTTTGGACACTTGAAATCTTCCAAGTTCAAGAAGAAGAGTGGAAGTTCAGGAGGGAGATACAATTGCCATTAGATTAGCTGGGGAAAAGAACAGAGACCGTTTGTCGTGGAGAGGAAACATGTCACGAGATCCTCACATTTCAGGGATTCGGGCATCGAACAGCGGAAGGAGAAGTCTTTTGACTTCGTGACTTACAAAATCTTGAAGGGATTAGGACTGTCTAATTTGGAGGATAGGTGGCAAAGATCTAGGTCATATTGTAGATTCAGGTATCGTGAGCTGGGAGGTGGAGGCATTTTCTCTACAAAGTTTTGAATCGTGAGATCATGATGCGATCTGAACTGTTGATTAGGGAGGAAGGAGAGTCGTGAGATCTGGTGTCTCGATACATCACGTATCAGAAGTTGGGGAGTTTGGAGAGGGTAGACCAAGCCCTTGATTTCATGAAGCTCTGAGTATTGAGGAGAAGAGACAACCATTGGATCCAGACCACAGGAAGACCGTTGGATCAAAACCTTCACCATATCATGCACTCAGGGTTTTGAAGGTTGAGAGGAATCATTTTCGACTATGGAATTTGTGAAGTGGCAAGAGTCAAGAGTTTGTGTGAATGCGTGGCACATCTGTCAGGTGGGGGCCGCAAGGGTGACATGTGGCATGTAATCACACATCAGGAAGGAGTCAACCATTCATTGACCATCATGTCTCGTGGATTCACGAAGAGGAGTAGGAAGGTTCAATCCTTCAACTCGCGAGACTGCGAGTTGCGAGAAGTGTGAAAAGGAGGTCAACCATCGCCTCTCGGGGTTTCACAAAGGGAGAGTGCCAAAGTTTGATACTCCAACTCGTGAGGTTGCAATTTGCGAAAGGCGCTTGCGCCAAGGCCCAGTTGTGGTCATGTGGAGGTGAAGCTCACACCTTGTGCCTGTTTGCATAAGGGGGTTTCAGAAGGACCTGTGGATTGAATGTTGGGGTTCCGATAGGGATCTGAAAGAGCCATTTGGGCTCATAGGTAAATGAGAGAATGATCCTTAGACTGGGAGGTCATGCAGAACCTGCAGAGGCAGGAGGTGTTGCACCAAAGTGGTATCAGAGCCACTTTCTGTCTATATACTGTGGGCAGAAGGAGGCAAGAGAAAAGGAAAACACTCGGATACACAACAAAGTGGTATCAAAGCGTGACTCTATTTGTATATTTCAGGCAGAGGGAGAAGGGGAAAAAAACACTCTAATACACATTAGTTGTGGTATCAGAGGCAGCTTGCAGAGACAGACAGAAGGAAGACATAGTGCTAGAAACTCTGTGGTGATTGTTTGTAGGTATGCAGTAGTCAGGAAGGCAGTCAGGAGGACTATAGAAGAGAGGCTGGAAGCTCTCAATTGCATAGTGACAGCAACGAGTTGTCAGAAGGGTAGACATAAAGCAGGCAAAATGGTTATAGAAGGCCATGCAAATGATGGGAAGAAGAACTGCTAGCAGCTGAGCAAGGCTAAGATGGATAAAGAACTCGCAGAGATCAGAGAAAGGATGGAGGAGCTAGCATTTCAGATGCAACAATATGCAAGATCAAGATGGGTATACGAATGGCCCATGAAGACAAAGGTAAAATGGCCAGTCAGGGAATTGGTGTCCAAAAGACAACAAAGGCTGTTAAAAATATGGTTGAGGCATGCTGAAAGCCTCAGGGATGACCAGATGGAAATGGTTCAGATATGTGAACCAGTGGCTGGGAGAAATCTCAGTGATGAGGATGAACTGAGATCACTGGATGATAAACTGCTAGGAGAGAATAACAAAATATCCCAATTGCCAAGAGGGCAATGAAATGAGGTCATTGTGGGATATCATAGACTGTCAGGAGGACAACGAGGGAATTTCGCATTGCCAGGAGGGCAATGAGATGAGATCACTGCGGGATCTCATAGACTGCCAAGAGGGAAGGATCAGAAATTTAGATTTCCAGGAGGGCAATGAGATGGGATCCGAGGATCTCATAGACTACCAGGTGGGCAGCAGAAAAATCCCGTATTTCTAGGAGGGAAAGGGAGAGCAGATGAGCTCAGAGATGAGTTCATATTAGCAAGGACAACTGACAGAGAAGGAGGATCAGAACTATTCTCTGATCATTGGAGGAATGGAGGTATTCTTGCCATATCTCCTAGTTGAGGCCAGTGTGTGTGTTACAGAGAGAATGACAGCCAAAGAAAGACAACCAGCTATGACTGACAGATATTTGGAGCAGACATTGATTTTTTCCCAAACAGAAGAAGGAAATGAGCATTCCGAGGAATGGCTCAATTTTTTTAGCAAGGGAGCTGAAATGACTACAACACTAAAGCTTGCAGCAGGAGAAAAATAAGAGGAAGCAGACAACATAGATTTTGCTGAGCTGTATCAAGAGTATGAAGCCCTAGAGAGAAGGGTGAAGGTGTGAGGCATTCACATCCAACAAATCAGGTTGGAAGTAGATGAAGGGAAATTTCAAGCTGAGGAGCAACTGGAAGAAGTTGGAGATACACCAGCAGGAGAAATGGCAACAACATCACTGTCAAAATAAGAAGAAGAACAACATATCAGCCAAGAGGATAAGACTACAGTGCCAAATTCTGGAGTAGAGTGGCAAGTTGAGGCCACAGGAGATGAAAAATATAGCATGGGAGATCATGATGATCTGCCCATTTGTAGAAAGAAATTGCAGCAGAGGAGACTGCATAAACAGAGCCAACCATTGGAGCAACTAGAAAAAATGATCAAGCAGATCAAGAAGCTGATGTTGAAGTCAGCACAAGAGACTACCAGCACAGAGAAGCTGAGCAGAAGGGAGACAACAACAACAACAGTAGAAGTAGAAAGATGGAGCAGAAGAATAGCTCTAAAGAGTTGTTTTGGATCCAGGAGGATTTCAACAGCCAGGGTGGAGAGCTCATGAGAGGGAGCTCATGAATTTTTGTAGTAGAGGAGTATGATGCAAGAGCATCGCTCCGTCCAGCCATGGGCTTGCCAACCAGCCCACTCAATGCATTCAAGGAAGAGAGGTGCCAGTCCTCTCATATTTTGAATTTGAATTAAGGGAATTTAATACTTGTAACATTGTTAGAGCCAAAAGGCCGTGCCTATACGCAGGCTTTAGATGTAGATATCCTTTAATGGTTGTAAGGATGAATCTAGATCCGATCTGGACTAGACGTCCATTAAATTGTAAAATCAATGTAATTGAATAGAGTAGGTGAGATGGAGGGAAGAGCTCGAAGAGCCCCCTCATGTAAAGATTTTTGGTATCTTGTTTTGATGATTATCATCAAGTAGAGAAGATAGAGAAGAGAGGAGAGCCGAGACTCTGTTGTAGTCTGAGCTCAAACACATTGTAAAGAGGCATTTTCAGATTAATACAAACAGAGCAGTTTTTCCTACATGTTGTTGTTCATGGGGTTATGAGTTCATGAATGGATGTCTTCATGTGTTTATGTTATGCTGTAGATGTATGTTGTAGGTGTGTGTTTCTAGGGATAGACATAATTGTTGTTTGTTGAGTTCTTTGATATTCAGGTTTGGGTTCTTTAAGGCTTCATGCATGAGTGCATGACATAACACTGCGGGTTCTGAAAGCCAGTGCATAGCTGCACTTCCAATTCTGTGGAATTTGGACAAGGACATGCCAGGAGGGTGCACCAGTTGAAGTCTTAAACTTAGGGAAAGATCTCAAGGTTGTTGAACACCTTGGAGATAGGACTGTGCAAAGGAAAGGCACAGAAGAAGACAAAATCTACGAGGAGTTCTATAGAGCTCTTCCAGGAGGGCATTGAGCAGATGCACAGGTTGCATTCAGGAAGAACTCCATTGTGAGTTCAAGGAAGATGACAAAATATCTGAGGAGTTCTGTAGAACCTATGCCAGGAGGGCATTAAGCCAGTGCAAAAAGTGAAAGAAAGAACTCTTACTTGAGTTTAGGGCAAAGACATAATCATTGTGGGATTCTGTGAGGAGAGACTCTACTAGGAGGGCATTGAGTTGGTGTATAGAGAGAGCACATGAAATAATTCTTTTGAGTTCTGGAATAGAGAAGCATCCAAGGAGGAGGACCTTCACAGGGTTTTTGAATACCCTGCAAGCTCAGCAAGGAGTGCTTGAGAAAGAGGCTTCCAAGAAGGCATTTCCATCCCTTCAAGGAGAGAAAGGGACAGAGGAAGAAGACCTGTGCAAGGAGCACACCAGGCCAATGCTCGGATGAAGTGTTGATCGACATCCATCTGGAGGCTTGTCAATCTCAAGGAGAGAGCACAAAAGTAATTTGGTTCAATTCTATAAGATCAGGAGGTCGATCATAGGAATGAGAGCGAGAGTGAGGACTTATTTTAAGTCCCGAAGCTCAGGACAAATAACGTAGTTGTGTGCAGAGACCCTGTGAGAGGTTGTAGAGGCTGAGGAACCTTTGAGGTTTCATAGGAGTGAAGAAAAGCTCAGGAGGAAAATTTCTTTTGAGCACAGAGCAATAACTGCAAGGAGTGCAGGAAATCGGGGAAACACTTCAAGGTGTCACAACCTCGAAGATTAGGAGGGAAGACATCTTCAAGAATGCAGGCGAGACCAAGGATACAGGCTTCGTAGCAGGGACAAAGGTCGAGGTCTTTGGGACACTTGAAATCTTCCAAGTTCAGGAAGAAGAGTGGAAGTTTAGGAGGGAGATATAGCTTTCGTTAGATCAACTAGGGAAATTAACAGAGACCGTCCATCGTGGAGAGGACACGTTTCATGAGATCATCACATTTCGGGGATTTGGGCATCAAACAACGGAAGGAGAAGTCTTTTTACTTTGCGAATTACGAAATCCTGAAGGGATCACGAGCGTCCAATTTGGAGCACAGGTGGCAAAGATCTGGGTCATATTGTGGATTCAGGTATCGTGAGCTGGGAGGTGGAGGCCTTTTCTCTACAAATTTCCAAATCGTGAGATCGCGATGCGATCTGAAGTATTGATCAGGGAGGAAGGAGAGCCATGAGATCTGGTCTCTCGATACATCGCATATCGTAAGTTAGAGAGTTTGGAGAGGGTAGACCAAGCTCTTGATTTCACAAAGCTCCGAGTAGTGAGGAGCAGAGACAACCATTGGATCTAGGTCTCAGGAAGATAGTTGGATCAGAACCTTCACCATATCATGCACTCAGGGTTTCGGAGGTTGAGAGGAATCATTTTCGACTATGGAAGTTGCGAAGTGGCGAGAGATGAGAGATCATGTGAATGCGTGGCACATCTATCAGGTGGGGACCGTAAGGGTGATAGGTGGCGTGTACTCACACATCAGGAAGGAGTCAACCATTCATTGACCATCGTGTCTCGTGGATTCGTGAAAGAGGAACAGGAACATCCAATCCTTCAACTCACGATACTGTGAGTTGAGAGAAGTGCGAAAAGGAGGTCAACCATTGCCTCTAGGGGTTTCGCAAAGGGAGTGTGCCAAAGTTCGATACTCCAACTCGCGAGGTTGCAAGTTGCGAAAGGAACTTGCACCAAGGCCCAGTTGTGGTCGTGTGGAGGTGAAGCTCTCACCTTGTGCCTATTCGCATAAGGGGGTTTCAGAAGGACCTGTGGATCAAAAGTTGGGGTTTCGATAGGGATATAAAAGAGCCATTTTGGCTTAGAGGTAAATGCGAGGACAATCCTTAGACTGGAAGGTCGTGCAGGACCTATTGAGGCAGGGGGTGCTGCACCAGATATCATAGAGGAAATCTACAAAATTGAATTTAGTTCCTTTGGAAATATTTAACAGGAAACCTAAGATACTAGAATCCACTAGCGTGTCACTATTATATCCAAGGACTAACAAAATCATAGTTGAAACCTCTTTAAATGAAACCTTAAATAATAATGATCTTAAAGGAAAAAATCAATTTAGTTCCACCTAGTGTAATTACCCAATTTGTCATGAAAAATAGTTTTTTTGATACTCATAGTGAACTAAACTCAAGGGAAAGGGCCTCTTCATCTATTTTTTCTCTATTTTCTGATAATGATAACATTTATATAATACCATTTTCCAAAAATGAAAAAAAATGTTTTCTATCTCTTATCCCTAATAACCCTCTGTGTTGAATCATAGTTCTAAGCACACATATGCACTAGTTCCGGGAAGTGGAAAGTAATATGAATGATTTCCCTAGCTAAACAAGAGTCCCATGTAGGTAAATGTTCATTGTTGTTTCTAAAATTAGCAAACATTGTATTTTTTAGTTCTTCAATAGTGCCTGTTGTTATTTCAGTCTCAAAGAAATTGAAATGTTTGTCCGTGAAATGTTTAAAAACTGGGTTTTCTATTGTTGTTTGTTGAGAGGTAGCAATTTTCCTTCTGGAAGTCAATCGAGGGTATAAGCTATATCGTTTTAAGAAATATTGAGTAGGACTCTTCTTCATAAGAAAATTAAGACAATTCCAAAGCTGGGTTATATTCTTAACTTACTCGTGTACATGGGTTCCACTCCGCTCGAAGGCTTTGTCTTTTGTTTTGGAGGTTATTGATGATATCTTGAAAATACCAAGAGCGTGCATCCTTTGTTCAAATGAATTTAGCAATGTATGTGAGGTGCCATGTTATTACTAATCTAGTTAAGAGTTTTGTTAAATGCCACGTTATGTGTCAATTTGGGGTTGGATTTCAATGATCGTGTGGTTGACATGTTTTAAATGCGCCCAAGTACCAAATAGTATGATGACGGTTTTATGATACTCGGGTGGTTTTAGGTATAGGATAGTTGGTTTTACAAACTTGGATACAGTTTTGATTTAAATATTATCTAGCCACATGTGCACTAGATGGTTTGGTAGATATGGGGTTTATAATAATAATAATCATCTATTTTTAAGGTCACGGCCAAACCAAACATCAAATTGGTCTATAAGATCTCAATCTATTAAAAGTAATGTATCTTATTTTCCTGAAATTTTATCTAAGCTATCAATTTTGTTATTTTCGCCATTGTTACATCATGACATTAATTATATTAATTCTATATTTAAATAAAATCTAGTCTAATGCACTTATGTTTTAAAAACATTTTTAAAACCACATTAATCTATCTTAATGTTAAATTAATAAAATGTTTAAACCACTAAAAATAAAAAAAATTAAAATGCTATTAAAAAAATATGATAAAAACTTTGGTTTTACTATTTTGAAATCAAATTCTCTTTAGATATTGATATTAATAATGTTCATATTTAAAATCTCATTATAATAATTTTCGCATTTAGTTATTATAT
>ML779342.1:63284-87969 GCA_009831015.1 Picea engelmannii
TTTGAATCCATCATTTCTCATATCATTTGGCCTTCTCGATGAGATTGGCAATGTATACATGATTTTCCCTCTTCTTTTTGGTGGCCATTTTTATCCAATCTAGATGAAAAGGGCCTCAAAAGGAATCTCAAAACATCCAAAATTGAACACAAAATGCCAAATCACACTCCCAAAACTGATTTATCAATGAATATATATGATATTTCTAGAAAACATTCCCAATTCCCTATTTATTTTTCTCGATCTCCCCACTTCCAAACGTTTCCTCATTTTCCCGATAATTTGACCCTTTTGTTAGTATTCACTCAAAAGGTATTCAATACAAACTTGTAGGGTGATACATGCATGAAATCATGAGCTTAGAATGGGATCATATGTTGAGGGTTTTCGAAACCATAACCTTTGTTTAAGAAGTGGATGGAAAAATAAAAGAAATGAGAGATATTCTTTAGTCTTCACATTGTCTACCACAACATGTCATCCATGGCCCTGGCATGGTTCTTATAGCTTTTCCTTCACCAACTAGGTTTTGAGGAATGGATTGTTCCAGAGATTTCAGTCAATATTGAACAATAGAGCCAACATTTTAACATCGATGGAAGAAGATTTGCACACAATATAAGACTAAAAATATATTTGTCTCAAGATATAATTAAAACCCTCAATATTTTAGGTTTGAGTAATGTGAACATATTGTTTATTATCTGTAATGAGGGATTATTTGACATTAACAATAATTCCTCTCATCGAAAAGGTCACACACACTCTCATAGTTCTACTAGAAGATGCATTCTCTCATCTCCATCGATGGCATGGTGCTGACTACGAAACAAAATTACTTAGAATGGTACAGAATGATAAAACACACTCTGATATTTGATGACTTGTGGGATGGAATTTGTGAAGAAGAAGTTTTTATCAAAGGGAAGCTGAATCAAAAGCATAGAGAAAGAGTAGTAGACCAACCATACCTACATCAAATAAGGAGCGTGCCATATAGAATAACAAATACAAGAAAGCATATGCCATGATTGTTGCAACAATAAGTGAAGAGGTGAGCCACCATATTATTTCCATTAATGAATCATATGATTGTTTAAATAAATTGAAGGATTTGTATGGATCTCACTTAGAACTAGAATTCATAGAATTTCTTGTGAATCTCTTCAACCTAGAATTGAAGATTTATGATCCCATTGATTTAGTTTCATAGATCAAATCCATATTGAATTACATTGATTTTGTTGGAATGGAGATAGGCATTCCCCTCACAACTTTCATTAAGTCACCCTAACCTGCATATTCCCACTACCTATAATCCTTACAAGCTAGTCATCAATTGAAGTTTGTCACATTTGATGCTTTGGTGGAGAAAGTTGTAGAACATGAAAAATACTTTGGAAAGATGTCAAATCATCCCACTGGTGAGACTATATTCCTTTCTCAGAAATGGGAGAGGCAATAACATTCTTCTATAGGATATTTCATTAAAAGAGGATGTCAAAGAAATAATTTCATAGGTAGAGGTTTAGACACAACCAAGGTGAAATATATGATCTTCATTGAAAACATTGCTAAAAGAATGGGCCACGAAGAAAACACATGAAGAATCCCATGGGAGAAGATCAAAGAAAAACAAAAATAGAAATAAGAAAATGGGAAAACATCAAATGTGGTGAAAGGTAAAGAACTTGAATGTGCTCATTATATTGTTGTCATTTAAATATAGAAGTAAATGATGATTTTTTTAACTCTTCATTTTCTTATTGGAGATATTCATGGCTGCTTGACATAGGTGAAACATGTCACATTAACTTGCAAAGATAATTGTTTGAATATTTTATTGACAATGTAGATGACATCATTTATTTTGTAGATAAATCAAGTCACAAACCTTTGGGAATTGGCACCATCCGGCTTAAATTGCCTGGAATCCCAAATTTTATTCTTTATGATGTGCTCTATCTTCTTGAGCTGCAAAGGAACTTGTTTTCTCTTGTGAAAATTTGATAGCAAGGCCAATCTAGTCATACATTCAGTGGAAAAGTTGAAACAAGGAAGGGCTCTAATAATATGGTTGTCATGATCGGGATTGAATATGGAAGACTTTTGAAGTTGAAAGGGGCATATGGTCGTGCACATAATTATTCATACCTCTCTCATCACAATAAAGGTACAATGTCATGTAGTCTCTTATGGCATGCTATATTTGGTCACATTAATTATGACAAACTTCATTTGTTGAAAAAAAATGTTGTTTTTTGTTTTCCTACCATTCCTAGTAATTTGAACCAATGTGATGCTTGTATCCTTGGAAAACATAGAAAACAATTATTTCATGATTCTACTTCCAGAGCATGTAGAGAATTTTGACTGATACATTCTGATATGTGTTTCCCCATGCCTATTCCATCTACTAATGGAAACACATATCATGTATTTAATGGATGATTACACGAGGATGTGTTGTGTGTATTTGTTAAAATATAAATCACAAGTTTTCAAAACTTTTAAAATTTTTCATGTATGGATCCAAAATGAAGCTCATTATCATATTGGCTCTCTTTGTACTAATAATGGAAGAGAATATACATATAATAAATTTGAAAACTATTTGTGCTAGCATGCGATCAAACATCAAACCATGGTTCCATATAATCCTCAACATAGTGGTGTTGCTAAAAAAATGAACATGACTCTCCTAAAAATGGTTTGTCCCATGATGTTTTTCAAAAATGTAAAAATGGCGTTTTGGGATGATGCATTTCTATGTGCATTTTCTGTGAAAAATAGGTGTCCATATCATTCTCTACAAAATAATACTCCTTATGAAATGTTGTATTGACACATTCCTTCGGTGAGTCATCTCAAGGTCTTTGTTTCCACCTTACATGAATTAATTCCTAACAATAAAAGAAACAATCTTGATGCAACGAGTTGGAGGTGCATATTATTGGGGTAATCAAATACCACCAAGGAATATCATCTTTATGATGAGGTAAATAAGAGAAATCATTCTCTACAAAAAATTAACTTTTCTTGAATCCTCCAAGAATGAAAAAACTATTGAGTGGGAGCTTGATCATCTAGATAAATTGACGCAGAGAGGCCTCGCCTAACACCCCGCAGGGTCTCTCCACCTGACCTCCTGCTCACAGGATCGTTCTAATCCTCCTTTCTAACTGAGCTGAATCGGCTCTTTAGATTTCCAAAGTGAAATCCCTGTCAAAACATAACCTGGTCCACAGGTCCTTCGTTCACCTGCATGGCCTCTGCATCTGACCGTGACCAATTTCCCCATAGGAAACTGTTGTTGGGCATCAGGGTTTCAGGATTTTGGACTTTTCGCTGCCACAAACTACTGTCCTCATGAATTCCTAATCACCGATGAGCTCTCGGCTCCTATGCGCTAGCTGTCCTTGTTAAGCTTCCACCATATGACCACTACTCCTGTGTCCATGGCCTTACCTCCCTCGCGGCCTCACAACTCGCCATATAAACCCCTTGATTTTCCAACTCTCGACACCCGATGTGCCGAAGCACCGAGGTGCACATGAGTTGACCTTTCAACGGTCTCTTATCTCACTGAGACTTCGGACCTTCGCAACTCACGAATCCTAACACCAATACTTCGGGACTTCTCGCGGCGAGATCCCAAGGTCTACGTGCCACCTGTATTCCACTTGCCGCTTTGTTATGGCCACCTGTCCTCTCAACAGTTGGAATATCTCTCCTCGCAACCTCGCTATCCCCATTACCAAACTCTCGAGCCTTTTCTCCCGAGGCTCGGATGCACGATCCCATGTGTGGATCCAATGGTCCTCCACGATCCAGATCCAACAGCTATCTCCTTCTCGCCCCTCGCGTCTTCGTGACTCGAGACACCCAATGCTTGGGCCTTCAACCTGAAAACTCCCTAGTTCATGAGATCTCTTGATCTCTGCCATGTGCCCTCTACCAATAGACGGCTTCGATCTTCTCACGCCTCGCTTCCTCATGAATTTGAGTACCCAAAGCTTGGCTCTTAACCTGTGAACTCCCGAGTTTGTGAGATCTCTAGATCTCTGCCACCTTTCCTCCTCAGATGGACGACTCTTGTCTTCTCACTACTTCACCGTTTCGTGACCTCGCACCTCGTTGATGCTTGTAAAATCGCTGCCCTTCCTGAGCTTCTCCTCAACTCTTTGGAGATTTTGACCTCTACCTCCTGTAGAGTCTTCACACATGTACCACACTGTCTCTCCTGAGATTCTTCGAACGCTCAGATCCCTTGAGGGATTTTATCCTTCTTCTCCTTCATATGGAGAATGAAATGCCTTATTGGCTCTCTGTTGCTCAGGCAACCTCTTGCTGAGTCTCTCTGGGTGTTCAACAACCCAGTGAAGATCCTTCCTTGGACTCTTCCTTCAAATGATAGAACTCAAAGAGTTCTCTGTTCTCCTGTGCTTGCTTGCACACTTTCTCGACGCCCTCCTGGTGGAGTCTTCCTTCCACAGAATGTTCAGTAGTTATGGGTTTCTTTTGTGCACCCTTCACACCTGCTCAATGCCCACTTGACAGAGCTCTATAGAACTTTCAGCAAGTTCTATCTACAACTGTGTTTCAGCTACACAACCTTGCCTCCAAGGTATTCAACAACCTTGAGGTATTCTTCCTCTGAGTTGTTGACTCCAGCTTCTGTGCCTCAGCACGTCTTTGTCTAACTCCTCAGAGCTTAGAAGTGCATCCTCTATGTACGGCTATCAGAACCTCAACGTTTTGTCACACCTTCCTGGTGTGAAGCCTCAAAGACCTTCAACCTGAAATCAAACGAACTCCTACAAAATGCATCCACATGACATACATTCATAGGATATACAAAGAACACACACAAACATGCATATAAGACAGAATAATGCAGGAAAAACTACTCTGGTTATATTAAAATGGAAAATGCCTGTATTTTACAAGGTGTTCCTCAAGCTCTCTCTCAGCACTTCTCTACCATCCCTCTTCCAAAATGAGATATGAAAATCTCTTTTATATGAGGGGATCTTAGCGCTTCCCTCCAGGTTCACCTACTATTTTAAATTACAATCAATGGTTGTCTAGTCTGCTATCCAGAACTAGATCTCAACCGATCTAGCATTAAAGTCGATCCTATCTAACACCTGGAAAAAGGCACGGCTTTCATGGCTCACTAGCCTAAGGCATTAAATTACATTCAATACAAATTTGAAATGAGGCTGCGCCTCCCTTTCAACATCTGAATGAATGCGCACTGACGTGGATGGCTGGCTGGTTGACTGCATGGATACATGCTCGAAGAGATCATGGAGCTGATGTTGGAGTCAGCAGAAACTGCTAGCGAGGAGCAGCTGAGCAGAAGGAAAGAAGAAACAATAGTGCAGCGGAAGTAGCAGCAGCAGAATGGAGTGGATGAACATCTCCAAAGACTTATTTGGGATCCAGGAGGATTTCCAACCCCTTACAGGGGAAGCACATGAGCAGGAGCTCATGAATTTTGCAGCTGTGGAGTATGATGCAGGAGCATCTCTCCATGCAGTCAGCCAGCCAGGCAACCACGTCAGCGCGCATGCATTCAGATGCTGAAAGGGAGGCGCAACCTCATTTCAAATTTGTATTGAATGTAATTTAATGCCTTAGGCTGGTGAGCCATGAAATCCGTGACTTTGTGCAGGCATTAGATAGGATCGACTTTAATGCTAGATCGGATGAGATCTATTTCTGGATAGAAAACTAGACAACCATTGATTGTAATTTAAAATAGTAGGTAAACCTGGAGGGAAGCACTAAGAGCCCCTCTGATAAAAGAGATTTTCAGATCTCATTTTGGAAGAGGGATGGTAGAGAAGAATCGAGAGAGAGCTCGAGGAACACCTTGTAAAATACAGGCATTTTCCATTTTAATATAACCAGAGCAGTTTTTCCTGCATTATTTTTTCTTATATGCATGTTTGTGTGTGTTCTTTGTATATGTTGTGAATGTATGTCATGTGAATGCATTCTGCAGGAGTTCGTTTGATTTCAGGTTGAAGGTCTTTGAGGCTTCACACCAGGAGGGTGTGACAGAACGTTGAGGTTTTGATAGCCGTACACAGAGGATGCACTTCTGACCTCTCAGGAGTCAGACAAAGATGTGTTGAGGCACAGAAGCTGGAGTCAACAACTCAGAGGAAGAAGACCTCAAGGTTGTTGAATACCTTGGAGGAAAGGCCGTGTAGCTGAAACACAGTTGTAGACAGAACTTGCTGAAAGTTCTGTAGAGCTCTCCCAAGTGGACATTGAGCAGGTGTGAAGGGTGCACAAAAGAAACCCAGAACTACTGAACGTTCTGTGTAAGGAAGACTCCGCCAGGAGGGCGTCGAGAAAGTGTGCAAGCAGGCACAGGAGAACAAAGAACTCTTTGAGTTCTTTCATTTGAAGGAAGAGTCCAAGGAAGAATCTTCACTAGGTTGTTGAACACCCAAAGAGACTCAGGAAGAGGTTTCCTAAGCAACAGAGAGCTAGGAAGGCATTTCATTCTCCATCTGAAGGAGAAGAATGATAAAATCCCTCAAGGAGTCTGAGCATTCAAAGAAGCTCAGGAGAGACAACGTGGTACATGTGCGAAGACTCTATAGGAGGTAGAGGTAAAAATCTCCAAAGAGTTGAGGAGAAGCTCAGGAAGGGAAACACTTTTACGAGCATCGGCGAGGCACGAGGTCACGAAACGATGAAGTAGTGAGAAGACAGGATCCGTCCATCTAAGGAGGACAGGTGGCAAATATATAGAGATCTCACGAACTCGGGAGTTCACAGGTTAAGATCCAAGCTTTGGGTACTCAAAGTCACGAGGATGTGAGGCGCGAGAAGATTGGAGCCGTCCGTTGGCAGAGGGCACGTGGTAGAGATCGAGAGATCTCGCGAACTCGAGAGTTCGCAGGTTGAAGGCCCAAGCATTGGGTGTCCCGAGTCACGAAGACGTGAGGGGATAGAAGGAGATAGCCATCGGATCTAGATCGTGGAGGACTGTTGGATCCGCACGTGGGATCGTGCATCGGAGCCTTGGGGGAAAAGGCTCGAGAGTTTGGTCATGGGGATCGCAAGGTCACGAGGAGCGAGATTCCGATCGTTGAGAGGACAGGTGGCCATAACAAAGTGGCAAGTGGAATACAGGTGGCACGTAGACCTCAGGATCTTTCCACGAGAATTCTTGAAGTATTGGTGTTAGGATTCGCGAGTTGCGAAGGCCCAAAGTCTCGGCAAGATAAGAGATCATTGAAAGGTCAAATCACATGCGCCTCGGTACTTCGACACATCGGGTGTCGAGAGTTGGAAAATCAAGAGGTTGATATGGTGAGTCATGAGGCCGCGATGGAGGTAAGGCCATGAACATAGGAGTAGTGGTCATATGGTGGAAGCTTAACCAGGAGGGCTAGCGCATAGGAGCCGAGAGCTCATCGGTGATCGAGGATTCACTAGGACACTAGTTTGTGGCAGCGGAAAGTCTGAAATCCCGAAACCCCGAAGCCCGACAACAGTTTCCTGTGGGGAAATTGGTCACGGTTAGATGCAGAGGCCGTGCAGGTGAACAAAGGACCTGTGGACCATGTCATGTTTTGACAAGGATTCCGCTTCGAAAATCTAAAGAGCCGATTCGTCTCAGTTAGAAAGGAGGATTAGAATGATCCTGTGAGCAGGAGGTCAGGTGGAGAGACCCATGCGGGGTGTTAGGCGAGGCCTCTCTACATCATAAATTCACTTATGTAAAGACATATCATGAATTTGATCATGATATTCCAAATATTGAAAGGGGGATACCTATCTTGGATCAATCTATGGAATGTCCTTTCAAAGCACCATCTCCCCCTCGTGAACAAGATTCATCCACTTCATTAGAACTTAAATTTCATTTGGATGACGTGATTGAAAGGATTGAAAGGTTGAGTCTTGATGAGAATTTACTACCATCTCAATCAGTTGAGAAACCTAGACCATCTCAGAAAGGTCCACCAAAATGGATCATAAAGACACTTGAAAGTTTTCATCCTGATGAGGTCAGAAATATAGGAACCAAAAATTCAATCAGACAAAATGGAGTTGATGTATATAATTCAAATTCAAGTGATGTAGATGATATGGACATTGTATATGATTGTGATTTTAATTTATATGCCAACTTTGAACCAAATCACTTTTAAATCATTGATAGGTTTTTATTGATTGGTTTTTCTCAGTATGGTTTTTGACTTTGGAAATTTTATGGCCCATATTTTTGTGGTCCATGGTAATGTAATTATAGTTAAGGAACTATGATTGAATTATAATCTAAGGTTAATGGTGTAGGGGTTCTTTGGATGCCGTAGGATCCTATCTATATTGTATTGTAACAATGAATAAGATAATTAGAATTAGAGGTGTAGCTATAAAATAGGTCATTGTTTTTCTAGGATGGGTAATTTATAGGGTATTTATATGTGTTACAAATCCAAATTTCACACTTGAGTTACACACCCTAAGTGTCTTAAATGTCACAAAGTGACGTGTGCACCTTATTAAGTGTCACATGCACTATCACAAGTGTCATATGCACCTTACCTAGTGTTTCATTCACTTTGTTGAGTGCCACCGCCCATTGACAGCATGAAATACATTTTTCATGACCCACAAGTCATATTGGAGGAAAAAACCCATCATTTCAAGGTCAAAACACACTTTTTTCTTGGAAAAAATTACCGTTTTGGGGGAATTTAGGAAGGGTGGTGCCCCCCTAGCCATGATGGGGGAGTTCCACTTCATGGAATGGAACACCCCTTTCCATGTTAGATGTGTGCCACTGTATAGGATGGAATCATGTCTCTCACTCTAGGGGAGTGTCATTCTTGCTAGAGAGACTTACGGGATCCTCCACCTTATTGTATGGACCAGCTCTCTTGGGATGAGGTTGGTTTTGTTTGACCCCTATGTTATGGCTTCATATTAGGATCAGATCCCAACCTCAAGGATCCATAAACTCAACCATATCATTCATTTTCACATGGTGGTTGTGCCTATCAAGCCTATATATGGAAGGTATTTCCAAGGTGAAGGGGGGAAATAGTTAAAGTATCAAACCTTTGATTCTGGAGGAAGAATCTACATTTTCATTTCAATATTCATGCAAGGGATAGATGAGGAGATATTGGAGAAGCGATACATGATCATAAATAATTTGTAAGTTCCTCTTTTTGGCTTTCCAATTAATATATACTTGGCATATTTCCTTCAAGTTTATGTCTTATTACATTTGTTTGTCTATTGTTTCTCTAATATTCATAGATAGAATTGTATTATATAATATTGTAGAGTAGGAGATAGGTTTTTTCCTTTGTTTTCCATTGTAGATCTCAATTTATGCCAAGTTCGAATATCAAGCCTCAGGATACAATGTTGCGACGAATAATGTCCCTTTTCTAGGATAGAATGGTTTTGAGAGTGTAGGTGTAGGTATTCTTAAAGGGTTTTTCCTTTTCCCGCTCCTTCCATTGCATAGGTTTCCATGTTAAACATTATTTCGACTCAGGTGCTACAATCCCTAGAATTATCTGATCCTTTGTTAGTACCTAGTTTAGATGAGCATAGTTATTTTCCTATGTCAATCTCATTAAAAAATGAAACATACACCTACAATCATAGTTCAATGTCTCTATCAATCTCATTAAAAAATGAAATAAACCCTCCTATATTAGAATCAATTATCCCTCTATATCGAGTGCTTGAACCTTCTTTTCCTTCGCCTAGTGAAAAATTTCCTATTAGTACCCAGACAACTAAATGAGGAAAGAGTAACAGTCGTAGGAGGAAATGACACTTGGGGGGAAGCCCTCCATCCTCTGGACATCATGATGGAGTGAAACCACTAGATTGTATCATACAAGATGGGGGGAAACTACCTCTAGAGAGACATGTTGTTAGGAGTGATCCTCATTCGATGGTCATTCCCATCGTAACATAGTAGTATTTTCTAGAATTAGATTAGTATTTGTTCTTTATTGTGCTCATTAAAACATGAGAATAGGTTACCGAGTATACTTTGATCTCCTTTTAGGACTCGTAAAATATATATGAAAAAGGAACTCTTTGGAGTTTCCTTTAATCTCTTTTCAGAATCCCTAAACATGAAAAGATTTCTAAGTGATATTTTTTCCTTTCACACTCGTTAAAAGTTTTGAAAGGGCATCTTTCAAGTGGTAGTTTATCTCTTTTTCGGCCTAGTGAGACTAATTACGGAAAAAGACTACTCTAATCAAGCATGATTAAAAGAGTTCTCCCATGTATTGTTTTACACTTTTTTCAGGCTTGAGAGACTAAATCTATGAAAAAGTCATCCATGGAGTCATCTTTATGTTCTTTTTAGGCTCTCTAAACATGAAAAACTATCNTACTCTAATCAAGCATGATTAAAAGAGTTCTCCCATGTATTGTTTTACACTTTTTTCAGGCTTGAGAGACTAAATCTATGAAAAAGTCATCCATGGAGTCATCTTTATGTTCTTTTTAGGCTCTCTAAACATGAAAAACTATCAATTTTACCTTCTTTAGGCTTGAAAACTATGCATTGAAGGACCTATCAGAGTCCAATATTTAAGACCCATATGGGACCGAACCCCTCCTTCCTAGGGTTTGTTAAACATATGATTAGGGACTCATCCGAACAATGAGCTACACCAAGTATTTGTTATCCTCCTCAAGCTTGTTAAAAAATAAATAGGTACTCATCTATCTGGATGGGGGGGAATTGAAGTAAGTGGGTTAAGTCTTTTGGAATCCTTTATGGAAGCTATTATTGTCTCCCTTGAACATGGCACATGTTGTGTCTCATATTATTTAACGACCCCATCGTTACGACTACATGTGATGCAACAAGAAGAATTATTTTATTTTTTTAAAGTAGGACGACAATAATGACAACAGTTAAAAAATGAAACTTTATGAAGAACACTATGCACACAAATCAGGAAAAATACAATAATGAATCAAAACACTAGCACATCAGGAAACTGGACGAAATGTACGATAATCCAAGACAAATATAAATGACTACCCATCCCACACAAGAAAGACAACACCTACAAGCTAAAGGAAAACATCGACCAACCTGACACAATGGCTTGACGACCAGTAACTGGAAACCTCTACAACACACAAAGCCAAATGCGTTAAGGCATTATCATCCAAGTTCCAACATTAATTACAATGAACAACTCCCACATCAGGAAGCACTTACTACGATCAGGTTATCATTCACATATGTACTCAGGGCGTACAATGATTCCATCATCAAGAATCATGTCATCACAAGGAAATGGGCATGACAGTCACAAAGGATAAACCTAACACATCGATAACATTAACCCAAGAAAATTTCAACGTGCTAGGAGACCGCATTAACTGTCAAAACTCATGACGACTAACCCAAGCACCCAATCACCACATCAACCAGACACAAGGGAGTTTGATGACTATAACATTCATACAACACATTAAAAATAATTATTATCAAACGATTAGCTCATTATAACTATTTCCAATTCCAATATCAGATGATTACTTCCTAAGGAAGAATTCACTATCTTTTAAACTAAAACAAGTATGAACCATGTCCTTTAAAATAATATAAAACATGTCTTCTTAAACTGAAATTTCTATCTTTTAAACTGAAACCAAATAACGTTGTCCCTTAAACAATATGATTCGTTATCTATGGAATCTAATCATTGTCCTTTGAATAAAACCATTATAATAAAATAACTATTTATACCATCCTATATAATAAATGTGATCAATTCTCCATCTATCGCTATCCTTTAAACTGAACCAATATAATAATTTCGCTACTTAACTGGAAAAAACATAATGAATTTTTTTCATCATATATCGCTTTCATCTGCATATACAATCATTTTCATCGTATATCATGGTCTATAATTTGCTTATTAATATTTACTGACAACGAATAAACTAGCTATCATCATATATACCGTTGTCTATTATATGTATGATAATGTTATATAAAGCCAAATAATGGTAAGCATTATATTATATTGTTTTTATAATGCTAAGTAAAGCATGACAATGTTGTCTATTAATAATGATATATCTGTCTAACAATTGATAGCGTTGATGTAGTTGTCTTTAGATAAGTCACTGTCTAATAGGTAAAAACGCTATGTGAACACTGGGTAATAAAAAAACATGAAATAATATTTATTATTTGTATAATTGGGTGGATGTGAAATCAAATGGTTTTATAAACTCACAGTTAAAATATAGATAAAAACAATGGCATAACATAGTATTAACGCTCAGAATTTAACAATCAAAGAGCTAGGAAATAACATTAAATATTCACTGTCATACCCAACATACGACACTTACAACAAATCGTTGTCATTACCACAATGTAATTATTGAAGATATTTTCCAAGCCATCTGTATCGCTGGTTAAGAATTGGTAATTAGTAGTGTATATCACTATTTGAAAAGGCTATACAAATTAGTTGGTGAAAGGCTATACACAAAGTAATCAAATCACAGTGGTGAAGTGAATCACTTAGAAAAATGTGAGTAAGAACTGGGCAGTTATGCCGTTAAAATCGTGAGCAGGATTTGGGCATTTATGAAATTAAATTTATGACCAAGACTGGGCATTTATGCCACTGAAATCATGAGCAAGATCTGGGCATTTATGCCATTAAATTTGTGAGCAAGAACTAAAAATTTATGCCATTAAATTCGTGAGAAAGAACTGGAAATTTATACCATTAAATTTGTGAGCAAGAACTGGAAATCACTTGGTTAAAATACATTGTCCATACAGTAAATAAAATCACTATCATAAATGAACAATCTATATAAAAATCTCTATAGAAATTCATTGTATGAAGATCAATTCGCAGTCATAAGAGAGAGGTATAAAATCGTTGTTATGAATATCACTTCGTAGTCATAAGAGAGAGGTATAAAATCATTGTTGTGAATATCAATTCGCAGTCATAAGAGATGTATAAAATCACTTCTATGAAGATCACTTCGTATTCATAAGAGAGAGGTATAAAATCGCTATTATGAAAATCACTTCGTTGTCATAAGAGAGAGGTATAAAATCATTGTTGTGGAGATCAAGTGTAAAAATACGCAGGCGTTCAAGGTAAAATTCTCATTGTATTTCATGGCATAACCTTATTGTCATTCAAAGGGAAAAATGCAGTCCATATATAAAGTAAAATATGTCATTCAAGTGGACAAAAACGTAGTCCACATATAAATTAAAATTTTTCATTCAAGTCGAAAAAAACTCAGTCCATATATAAATTAAAATTTGTTGTTGAAGTGGACAAAATGCAATCCATATATAAATTAAAAGATGTCATTCAAGTGGACAAAACAATGTCCATATATAAATTAAAATATGAGGTTTCTCCAATCAAGAGATGGGAACTGTCATTAAAATCGCAGAGAATAAAATACCATCCAAAAACATAGAGGTGATATAAAAACACAGAGAGTATTAAGTTGTTCGTAGAGAGAAATGATAAACCATACACAGAGATATTCAATCACAAGAAGGCGCAAGACAATCATTCAACCATGAATCAATCAACTCAGAGATAAGTGAGGGTAGTTAGCTGGGCTAAACTATCCTTTTCTCATCATCCATGCACATAAAAGCATGGAATTAGAATCTATAGGTCTTTAAACACCGAAGTGACGACCGTCGATTTGTCTCCTAGCCAACTTCTCAGGCATGGGATGATGACCGAGGAATAAGGGAGGAATATAAAGCACAATCTCATCGTAATAATAAATAAATCCCACAAAGAAAATATATTGAAATCATAAGTTGGGTTCGCCAAAGGAAATCCATCAGAAAACAACAAGCAAGGGGATTACAATACCATAGGAAAGCAGGGGCAAGACAACGCATGGAAATGAAATCTTAAACCGAGCATAGAGAAATAAAACTAGTAAATTTAATTTCATTGAAAGTAACAGTTAACCGGTGTACCTTATCCAAACATGACTCCTCGGTAGTTTCTTCCCATGCGCGCTCCATACAGGTTCTACTTGCTGATGGATGTGACCTCATCGATACCTCCTAGCCAACGGTAGGGGTTCTCTTCTTCCCCCTAAGCCCCCTGAGATGCAAAGGGGCCACACACACTATACTAGTGAACAACTAGCACCCAACTTACCTCACAAGGTCGAGATATGTAATATACCAGATATAAAATGCATGCAGAACATAAATAAAATTCTAGTAAGGGCAGAATAATAGCAATATAACCAGAACATTCACCACAATAACACTGAAATGATATAAGCACAACAAAAAAAATAACACTTTGAATCTAAAAGCAATGTTCACGGGCCTCTTTGAGGGGGAAATATCCAGTTGAGCAGAGCTCTATTACAATAATATCCAAGCTAGGGTTCTCATACCCTTGACTCCTATTTATACTAAAAAAGAAGCATCTAGAGGAATATCCTTCTAGAAGTGGAAGCTTCTATTAGGTCTTGTTACATCCACCTTATTCTATTTTATTGAAAGGCCTTATTAATATTGACCTTTATTACATATGAATATATTTTTCTGCCTATGTGCGGGTTAGGACCCTAACATATCCACCCCCTTAAAAATAGCCTTGTCCTCAAGGCTTGAGATGAGGAAATTGTTGCAGAATGGTAGCTGGTTCCCAAGTGGTGTCTGCTAGAGTTGTATCCTTCCACTGGACTATCACTTCCTTTATGGTTCTCTAACACAGGCGATGCTCACACTGGTCCAAAACTTATTCTGGTTGTATCCAAATGGATCCTTCTTCAGCTAACTCTAGAAGGTTGGTTTGAATTTGGAACATAGCTCCAATCACCTTCTTTAAGCATGAAACATGAAAAACAAGATGTAGCTTCGAATGGCTGGGCAAAGCTAACTGATAAGAGACTTGTCCCAAATGCTTGAGCATGGTATAAGGACCATAAAATTTTGGCGCTATCTTCTGACAATGCTCAGCCTTGAGTGAAGTTTTCTTGTAAGGTTGCAGTCGAAGAAACACCTAATTCCCTTCTGCAAATTGATGTTTAGAGCAACCTTGATCTGCTTGTTTCTTCATGCGATTTTGTGCCATGACCAAATTCTCTTTGAGGGTATGGATAATATCCTCTCGAGTTATAAGTGTTAGATCAACCGCCTAGACCTTCGAGGCACCCAGTAAGTATGAGAGAACTAAAGGTGGCTTATGTCCATATACCGCTTCAAAAGGATTCATGCATGTAGTTGTATGGTATGAAGTGTTGTACCACCATTCAGCTAGGGGTAACCATTGAGCCCACTGATTTTTCTTTTCCGAGTAAAAACACCTCAAATATGTTTCCAAACACTTGTTGACAGCTGTTGTTTGGCCATCAGTCTGGGGATGATAAGCTATGCTGAGATGCAATTTGGTGCCTTGTATCTTGAACAGTTCTTGCCAAAAATTGCTTGTGAAAGTTGGGTCGTGATAAAAAACAATAGAGTGTGGCATGCATGAATATTGAAGACTTGATCCATGAATATTTGAGCCACCATGGATGCTGTAAATGAGTGTTGAAGGGTGTAGAAATGAGCATACTTGGAAAGGCGATCAACAACCTCCATGATGACGAATTTATTTCCTTATTTGGGTAAGCCGGTAATAAAATCCATAGAGATATCCTTCCAAATAGAAGGTGGAATCGGAAGTGATTTTAGTGTGCCCGACGATTTGATTGTTTCTCCCTTGTTGCGTTGACACACATCACATTCTTCTACAAAACTACAAATGTCCTATTTCATACCATCCTAGAAAAAGGAACGTTTTACCCTATCATAGGTTTTGGTGAACCCAGAGTGCCCTGTTGTGGGTGTAGCATGAAGCTCAGAAAGTACAATCAATTTAAGCTTTCATTGTTTACTTAAATACAAATAGCCTTTGTATAGAAGTTCCTCATGGAGTCAAGAGTACCCTAGGGAAGCTGGAGCATTGGACTACAATTGGTGGATCAACTGCGAACTCTTGGGATCTTGTAGTCATTCCTAGAGAATGGCTTGGAGCCAATCTGGTACAATGAATGAAAGAGAAAAAATGGATCCTTCATATTCATATTTTTGAGAAAGGGAATCCATAACCACGTTGCCTTTTCCTTTATTATAAATGATCTCATAATCATATCCAAAGAGTTTAGTCACCCATTTTTGTTGTTCTGGGGAGGAAATGCGTTGTTTCAGAAAATACTTGAGGCTTTGATGGATTGTCTTAATTTGGAAACGTTTCCCCAATAGATAAGGACGCCACAGATCCATGGCATGCAGAATAGCCAACATTTCCTTTTCATAGATGGATTTGCCTAGATTTCTTTCAGATAGTTTCTTACTGGTAAAGGCCAAAGTTCAACCCTCTTGAATAAGGACAACACCAATTCCTTTCCCCAAGGCATCACAGTCCAACACAAAGGTCTTTGTGAAATTAGGAAGGGTGAGGAATGGAGTGGTGCACATGACCATCTTCAAGGCTTGAAAATCTTGAGCAGTAGCTGGAGTCTAGATGAAAGAGTTCTTTTTTAGAAGAGCAGTGAGAGGTGCTTTAATCTTCCCATAATTCTTAACAAACTTGCGATAATACCCTGTTAAGCCTAGAAATCCATGCAAGCTCTGAAGAGTCTTTGGGTGAGGCCAGTATTGCATAGCTTCAATCTTTTTAGGATCCACCTTGACACCATATTTTCCAACCAGATGACCCAAGTATTCTACTTCTGAAGCACCAAAATCACATTTAGACTGTTTCAGGAAAAGTTGGTGCTAAGAGAGTAGATGGAGAACTTGATCCACATGAGAAAGATGGTTTGTCCAAGTTTTTCTATAGATGAGGATATCATCAAAGAAAACTAAGACAAAATGATGCAGAAAAGGATGGAAGACATGATTCATGAGGCTTTGGAAGGTGGAGGGGGCATTACACAAGACAAAGAGCATGACCAAAAACTCATAGTGGCCCTCATGAGTTCTAAAGGAAGTCTTGGGAATGTTTTCCTCTTTCATACATATTTGGTGGTAGCCCGAACAAATATCCAGTTTAGTGAAGAATTGGGCACCACTCAATTCATCCAGGAGGTCATCAATGATAGGATTGGGGAATTTGTCTTTGATGGTAAGTTTGTTGAGGGCATGGAAGTCAGGAAAAATTCACAAAGAACCTTCTTTCTTAAGGACCATAACCATAGGAGACAAGTAGGGGCTCGTACTAGGGCGGATAACGCCTGCATTAAGGAGTTCCTAGAACATTTTCTCATTTTTATTTTTTTGGGAAAATGGGTGATGATACGAATGGATATTGGGAGGAAGGATTCCAGGTACAAGGGGAATGGAATGATCATGAACACCATGGGAAGGAGGGAGGACTTGGGGAGTGGAAAAGACTAATTGATGTTTAGAAAGGATGGCTTGGAGGTCTTGTGGTACCGAGGGTGTCTTTGTTGCTTGTATGGCATGGAGTTGGGTGATAACACCTGAATGACACTTTTTGAGCAGCTTTTCCATGCGATGGAAACTAATGATCTCAGGGGAACTCGCGGTGATGCCTTGGAACTTATATTGGTGTCCCTCCTAGTCGAATTGCATGGTTAAGTCTTTAAAATCCATGAGAATGGGACCCAAATTCCTCAGCCAGTCTGCACCCAACACAATGTCACAACCTCCCATGTCGATAGCAAACATATGGGATTTCAGGTGGTAGTCACCAATTTGGAGACACACATTTTCACAATGCCCTCCACATTTCATGGAACCACCGTTAACAATCATGATTTGGAAATTATTGACAGCATGGATGTAGAAATGATTTTCTTGGGCAATGCAGCAATGAATAAAGTTATGGGTGTTGCCACTATCAACTAGAATGATGACCTTCCGATGCTTGATGTAACCGATTAGCTTGAGGGTTTGAGGAGTGGAGAAGTCAGTGAGATCATTGATGGAAATGACTGGTTCTACTTTGGGAGGGTCTGAGGGAGGGGTTATGTCAGTCAATTCAGGTGAATCAAACACAGAGGGAGTTTCTTCATCTTCTTCTGAAATCTCCTCGGAGATGGCCATAAAAAATCTTTTGTTCTTTACACTTGTGGCCTAGGAAATATTTTTCACCACATTTATAACAAAGGCCTTTGATTTGGCGTTCATCCATTTCAGCCCTGGTCAATTTTTGGGTCTTTAGTGGAGTAGAGTGAGTAGTGGGATTTATCGGTTTAGGGCGAGGGATAAAGGAGGGTTTGTAGTTTTGAGAAGATACAACTTGTTGTTCTTATTTATCTCTTTTGGTAGCCTCCATCCAACTCTCAGGCTGAGCCATGAGGACATGGGACCGAATTTCATCCTTGAGGCCACTGATAAAACATTCTTGAAAAAAGGCATCAGACATGCCCTCTGTTCTAAAAGCTCGACGCTCAAAGGAATATATAAAGTCATCCATTGTTCCTAATTGTTTCATATTTGTAAAAAAACCCAAATGGTTGGTGTCAGTGTCAAAGCATTCATAAAGCTCTGCCACAAAGTGTGTCCAAGAGATATACCCTTGACGAGAAGTTTTTCTCCATTGCCACCATTGCCAACGTTTTTGATCTAGATGGATAACACCATACCAGAGTTTTGCCAAGTCATCTGTAATGTTGTATAAAGAGAATTAATATTCCATTTGGGTTACCCAACCAATGGGGTCTGAGCCATCAAATTTGGTCACATCCACCCTCATAAGGCATAGGTCACGTTGAAAGTGATGGGTCTACAAGATATGGGAATGAGAGGAATGGTCACCTTCAGTATTTGTAGGTGAGGAAGAGGAAGGGTTATCTGTAGGGATATGTAGTTTGGTGCAGAGTGTCAAAAAGACTGATTCAAGCTGGGTGGTGAGGTCTTGTTTGATTTCCCCCATTGAGGATTGCATGGTCGTATTGATGGCGACAACATTGGCACTGAGTTGTTTCACTTGTTGTTGGGTCTCAATGAGACTATATTGCAAGGTGTCAAACCAAGCTTCCAAGTCTTGGCTACGATTATGGGCCATGAGGATGGGGAAACTGAAAAGGGGTAGGTGGGGTAAAATTTTTTTCTGAAAAATGATATGGATGAATTTGATAAGGGAGAAGAGATGAATCCAATGGAATAGGTCTCAAATAATGGTGAAAAAATTTCCAGACTTTTTTTTTTTTACAGAGTTATACTCCGGTCTAAAGAATACGGTAGAGAGGAAATTCCCAAATGCTTAACCAAAAAGAAATGTGTATTTAGTTGGCAACCCGAACACAGTTGCATGACAATAGGTCTTGTTTGTTTTAATTTGTTTATGTTTATGTTCCCAAGGGTTAGGTATTCAAGGGTTCTACAGAAAAGGGTTTTCCCTGTGCTATAGCTCTTTGATATACGTGCAGGGTCCAACAGTAGTACTCGACCCAATATCTCAGGGCACTAACTAAGGAGGATAGACCATACCCTTAGTTGTACTACCCAACTACCTAGGTACTAGAGAGTATCTTCCCGAGTGTTGTTCTCGGTGAAACTATAGCAGTCAGGTGGTCGATCGATTTATCTAAAGAGGGCTTCAAATAATCTAGGTCGATCTATACACAGGTGTTGTCTAATGTGCTACCAAAGGGGTACCAACAGGGGTTACAAGGGTGGCCAACAGATGTGCACTTAATTACCACTTGTATTTCCTACGTGTATGAATCCCTCAATTGTGGGTTTATGCACGTAACTACAGATCTTTGTGGCTTAAAGATGCCAGAATACATCTCTACTCTGAAAAAAAATTTAAGCCACACTTTCTGCCGACGAAAGTGCTCTGATACCATTTGTAATATACCAGATATAAAATGTATGCAGAACAGAAATAAAATGCTAGTAATGGTAGAATAACAGTGATATAACCAGAACATTCACCACAATAACAATGAAATGATATAAGCACAACAACAAAAATAACACTTTGAATCTGAAAGCAATGTTCACGGGCCTCTTCGAAGGGGAAAACTCCAGTTGACCAGAGCTCTATTACAATAATATCCAAGCTAGGGTTCTCATATCCTCAACTCCTATTTATACTAAAAAAGAAGAATCTAGAGGAAGATCCTTCTACAAGTGAAAGCTTCTATTGGGTCTTCTTACATCTGCCTTATTCTATTTTATTGAAAGGCCTTATTAATATTGACCTTTATTACATCTGAATATATTTTTCTACCTATGTGTGGGTTAGGACCCTAACAAGATACCACTTGTTACCCGAGCTAGGTAACCCAACTCCCACAAGAGAAACTCAGTCAAGAAAATAATTCAGCAGTGTAACGTTATGCATAAACATCAGATACATACTCCTCCTCCTCCATCATTTTTATAGAATTTTTAATTGATGTCTTTCCCAGATTCTCATTTAATTTCTTTTACATTATTTTAATCAGAAAAAACCTCCCTTGTACACATGTCACTCATCCCCCTAGTTGCACCAGAAATTAATTTCATTAATTATTTAATTATTCTTATTTCCCTCACCAACCTAAAATCATTCCTAAAAACACTCCTTGGTGTCCCAATATTCCCTTACACATCTTAAATGACTTATGCCTTTACTAAATTCCTAGTTGAGTTCATAATTAGAAAGTTCTTAAAGGAAAGATTCCTTACTAAGTTAGACATTCATCTTTTTCCTTATGTTTCCCCTTTTTCCTTTATTTTCCTATTACTTTTAAGTTTCCCTCTTTTTCCTTTTTAACTAAAACTCAAATTAGCAAGTGTAGAAAAAAAACAATTTGCCCCCTTTTTTTATTTATTTAAAAATTGTATTAGCATATGTAGATAAAACAATCATTTCGATTTTAATTTAAATCCCCCATTGTAATTTGATTTTAATAATTTAATTGAATTTCTTACCCCCTTCTTGTTACATGTTTAATTATGAATATTATTTTTGACCACATGTGTTACTTAGGCCTAGATTTTAATTTCACTAGGCTGGGTGACATTTTTATTAGGGAGTTGTTTTTTAAAACTTACTTATCACATCATTCAATTTAAGACCGACAAGGTTTATTCACTTATCCATTGAAATCATGACGTTCCCTTTAGGATGCACTAGTTGCTCCAAGGGTGCCACTCGCCTTTTCCATTTTTCCTTGCACGACGTAACCTTCAGGGCTCACTACATGCTCCAAGGGTGCCACTCACCTCTTTCTGTGTTCCTTGCATGACATGCCCTTTAGGACACACTAATTTCTCCAAGGGTGCCACTCGCCTATTTTCATTTTCCTTGCACGATGTTCCCTTTAGGACACACTACGTCCTCCAAGGGTGCCACTGGCCTCTTCACTAACTTGGTAGACATCGAAAACCTTGGATTCAACACTCCACTAGGTTATATTGAGGGATACTAAGGGCCTCTAATGAATAAGGACCTTCACTTATTGCTTGCCCCTTAGAAACATCGTGATCGAATGTCACAGTCTTCCCTCACGACATCATGGGTCTTCTCGAACTAGGTAATTGTTAACCTATAGTTCGAGCCATGACGAGAGTGCTAGTAGGTTGTGGCAGGGCTTCTATCCACACCTCTCCCTCAAATTCTCCAGTTGTCGTGCATGACCCCTCTACTCCACATGTGATTCTGGTCGACAAGCTATCATCAACCTACATCATCAAAAAATCATGTCAGTAATAACAATCAATCATGATAGCATCTAATCATATGTACATATGTCATATCAACAACAATTAAACCTCAATAGTCCACTCCCTGACTCAATCTAGAGTCCAAGGGATTTCATCGATGCCTCTGCATCCTCGAGGTCCAAGGTCCTGCACACTTAGGAGAACCTAGTCAATAGCACCTATCTATGTCAATACAACAAAATAACATATCATTGTATCCATAATGACTCATAATCATAATCAAATGACCAATAATATAATAATCTGGATCACTTGTAAGCAAGTTTCCTCAAAGAATAAGTTCACTTAGTGTGCGCAAGAGTGGGATGTTACATACACCCCCTCTTGGTCTAAACTTTTTCTTGAAGTTTCAGTCTATATAAGTGATGAAATAAAGTGTATCACAATATCATAAGTCTACCTATCAAACAAAAATGGAAACTGTTGATGCATATCATATGCGTCCTCCCAGGTCGTCAAGTGCGGACTATAGTTGTCCCACTGGACCTTGACCTGATCTATTATTCGACGTTGTAGTTGTCAAATTAGATGGTCCAGGATACAGATCAACTCTACCGTGAGTGCACCCTCATCCGATACCTGTAAGGTACTCAATTCAAACATGTGTAGGATCACTAACATAATGTTTCAAACAAAGACATGAAAGACATCGTGCATACGCCTCAAGGATCAGGCAAGGCTAGTCAATAGGCCACAGGCCCCTCCTTTCCATAATCTCGAAAGGTCCCACAAACCTAAGAGATATTTTTAGCACCCTTTCCAAACTTTCTCGAACTCCTATGTGGTTTCACCTACAAGAAAACTCGATCTCCAACTTTGTAACTACAGTCGACACGATGTGCATCGACATAACTCTTATGTCGATCCTTTGATTCTTTGATCCTTTTTCTTATTATTTGTAATTGATCATCCATTTATTGGATCACTTATGGCCCCACCAGGACCCTATCCTCAAGCCAATCCCAACTTAAAGGCATCCGACATGATCACCCGTAAATAAACTCGAAAGGCACCATCATAATGGTGCTTTGGTAACTGTTGTTATATGCAAATTCTACCAATGGAAAGAATTATTTACAATGCTTATGTTGGTCCATTCGACCATGCACAACATGTCTTCTAATATTTGGTTTGGTCATTCAGTCTACTCATTTGTCTCTAGGTGATACACAGTAGTAAAGTTCAGGTGGGTTCCCAACGCCTCTTGGAAACTAGTCCAAAATCATTTAGTAAACATCGATGCTCGATCGGATATAATCCTCTTAGGTGCACCATGCAGCCTAACAATTCACTGATGAAAACTCTAGCTATTTCAGGCCCTGATATGTTGTATGTATAGGAATAAAATGATCACTCTTTGTCAAAGTGTCAACTACCACAAAAAATGAGTTGTGTCTCCTTGCCGTCAGTGTTAATCCAACAATGAAATCCGTCAAAATGACCTCCCATTTTGATTCTGGAATAGCGTGTGGTTGTAGTAATCCTGATAGATATCTATGTTCATCCTTCACCTACTGACATCTAGACATATTTTCCACGTAGTTGACTATGTATGCCTTCATTACTTTCCATAAGAATAAGGGTTAAGGTCTTCCCTGTGACTACTGGGTGAGCCATGTAGACTTCTCTCTAAGGCTCATTTAGGATCAATCTCCTCAACTCGTCATTCGGTGGTACATAAATTCGATTTTTAAATATTAATAATCCATTGTCGTCAGGCGTAAATCCCTCAAATCTTGGTACCATAATTCTGTTTTGTCCGATAAAATACTTGACCTCTTTGTACCAATCATCGTCGCTCTGTAAAGTTACAATCTTTTCACGTAGATTTGTCTAAAGAGGCATCATCGAAAATATGTATGCTCTCCAACTCAACACATTAGCTACTCTGTTCATTGTTCCCTTTATGTAAGTAATCTCAAAATTGTACTTGCTAATAAATTCCGACAAACGTCATTGTCACGCATTCAAGTTTCTTTGCGTAAAGATGTGTTGTAATCCATAGTGGTCCAATTTCAGATCAAATTTTCATGAAATAAGGTAGTGTCTCCAAACTCTCAAGGTATAAACAATGGCTAACAACTCCAAATCATGCGCTGCATAGTTCTCCTCATGCCTTCTCAACTTTCTCTATATGTAAGCGATCACTCGACCGCCTTGCATCAGGACTCCACCTAAGACTTCCTTGGATGCATGAGTGCATACCAAGAATTCCACATCCATGTTAGGGACCTTTAGTATTGGTGTTGTTGTCAACATCTCCTTGAGCCTCCAAAACACTTCCACATAATTCTTAGTCCAAACAAACTTCTTGTTCTTCTTTTGTAATTCTGTGATTGAATTTACTATCTTCGAAAATACCTCGACAAACCCTTGATAGTATCCTACTAAACCCATGAAGCTACGCACTTCCGGGACATTTGTTGACACGGTCCATTCCATAGTAGCCTCTATATTTGTTGGATCCATGACGATGCCTTCACTGGAGATGACATGCCCTAAGTAGTGAATCTTTGATTGGTAAAATGAGCATTTAGACAATTTCCCAAACCATTTGTTCTCTCACAGACACTCTAGTACCAAGTGAAAGTTCGCGTCATTCTCCTCCATCATCCGAGAGTAAATCAAAATGTCACCAATGAACACTTGGATGAACTTATCCAAGTACTCATGGAAAACCCCGTTCATCAAACTCATAAAAACCCCTAGGGCGTTTGTCAGTCAAAACGGAAAAACAATAAACTCGTAATGTCCAAACCTCGTCTTAAAGGTAGTCTTAGGGCTATCATCCTCCTTGATTTATAACTAGTGATACCCTGATCGAAAGTCTATCTTTAAAAACATCATCGTGCCTTTCATCTGATCGAACAGATCATCAATCCTTGGCAACAGGTATTGATTCTTAATCGTTTCCTTGTTCAATTGACGGTAGTCAATGCA
>ML779342.1:88069-106778 GCA_009831015.1 Picea engelmannii
AATATCCAGTTGAGCAGAGCTCTATTACAATAATATCCAAGCTAGGGTTCTCATACCCTTGACTCCTATTTATACTAAAAAAGAAGCATCTAGAGGAATATCCTTCTAGAAGTGGAAGCTTCTATTAGGTCTTGTTACATCCACCTTATTCTATTTTATTGAAAGGCCTTATTAATATTGACCTTTATTACATATGAATATATTTTTCTGCCTATGTGCGGGTTAGGACCCTAACATATCCACCCCCTTAAAAATAGCCTTGTCCTCAAGGCTTGAGATGAGGAAATTGTTGCAGAATGGTAGCTGGTTCCCAAGTGGTGTCTGCTAGAGTTGTATCCTTCCACTGGACTATCACTTCCTTTATGGTTCTCTAACACAGGCGATGCTCACACTGGTCCAAAACTTATTCTGGTTGTATCCAAATGGATCCTTCTTCAGCTAACTCTAGAAGGTTGGTTTGAATTTGGAACATAGCTCCAATCACCTTCTTTAAGCATGAAACATGAAAAACAAGATGTAGCTTCGAATGGCTGGGCAAAGCTAACTGATAAGAGACTTGTCCCAAATGCTTGAGCATGGTATAAGGACCATAAAATTTTGGCGCTATCTTCTGACAATGCTCAGCCTTGAGTGAAGTTTTCTTGTAAGGTTGCAGTCGAAGAAACACCTAATTCCCTTCTGCAAATTGATGTTTAGAGCAACCTTGATCTGCTTGTTTCTTCATGCGATTTTGTGCCATGACCAAATTCTCTTTGAGGGTATGGATAATATCCTCTCGAGTTATAAGTGTTAGATCAACCGCCTAGACCTTCGAGGCACCCAGTAAGTATGAGAGAACTAAAGGTGGCTTATGTCCATATACCGCTTCAAAAGGATTCATGCATGTAGTTGTATGGTATGAAGTGTTGTACCACCATTCAGCTAGGGGTAACCATTGAGCCCACTGATTTTTCTTTTCCGAGTAAAAACACCTCAAATATGTTTCCAAACACTTGTTGACAGCTGTTGTTTGGCCATCAGTCTGGGGATGATAAGCTATGCTGAGATGCAATTTGGTGCCTTGTATCTTGAACAGTTCTTGCCAAAAATTGCTTGTGAAAGTTGGGTCGTGATAAAAAACAATAGAGTGTGGCATGCATGAATATTGAAGACTTGATCCATGAATATTTGAGCCACCATGGATGCTGTAAATGAGTGTTGAAGGGTGTAGAAATGAGCATACTTGGAAAGGCGATCAACAACCTCCATGATGACGAATTTATTTCCTTATTTGGGTAAGCCGGTAATAAAATCCATAGAGATATCCTTCCAAATAGAAGGTGGAATCGGAAGTGATTTTAGTGTGCCCGACGATTTGATTGTTTCTCCCTTGTTGCGTTGACACACATCACATTCTTCTACAAAACTACAAATGTCCTATTTCATACCATCCTAGAAAAAGGAACGTTTTACCCTATCATAGGTTTTGGTGAACCCAGAGTGCCCTGTTGTGGGTGTAGCATGAAGCTCAGAAAGTACAATCAATTTAAGCTTTCATTGTTTACTTAAATACAAATAGCCTTTGTATAGAAGTTCCTCATGGAGTCAAGAGTACCCTAGGGAAGCTGGAGCATTGGACTACAATTGGTGGATCAACTGCGAACTCTTGGGATCTTGTAGTCATTCCTAGAGAATGGCTTGGAGCCAATCTGGTACAATGAATGAAAGAGAAAAAATGGATCCTTCATATTCATATTTTTGAGAAAGGGAATCCATAACCACGTTGCCTTTTCCTTTATTATAAATGATCTCATAATCATATCCAAAGAGTTTAGTCACCCATTTTTGTTGTTCTGGGGAGGAAATGCGTTGTTTCAGAAAATACTTGAGGCTTTGATGGATTGTCTTAATTTGGAAACGTTTCCCCAATAGATAAGGACGCCACAGATCCATGGCATGCAGAATAGCCAACATTTCCTTTTCATAGATGGATTTGCCTAGATTTCTTTCAGATAGTTTCTTACTGGTAAAGGCCAAAGTTCAACCCTCTTGAATAAGGACAACACCAATTCCTTTCCCCAAGGCATCACAGTCCAACACAAAGGTCTTTGTGAAATTAGGAAGGGTGAGGAATGGAGTGGTGCACATGACCATCTTCAAGGCTTGAAAATCTTGAGCAGTAGCTGGAGTCTAGATGAAAGAGTTCTTTTTTAGAAGAGCAGTGAGAGGTGCTTTAATCTTCCCATAATTCTTAACAAACTTGCGATAATACCCTGTTAAGCCTAGAAATCCATGCAAGCTCTGAAGAGTCTTTGGGTGAGGCCAGTATTGCATAGCTTCAATCTTTTTAGGATCCACCTTGACACCATATTTTCCAACCAGATGACCCAAGTATTCTACTTCTGAAGCACCAAAATCACATTTAGACTGTTTCAGGAAAAGTTGGTGCTAAGAGAGTAGATGGAGAACTTGATCCACATGAGAAAGATGGTTTGTCCAAGTTTTTCTATAGATGAGGATATCATCAAAGAAAACTAAGACAAAATGATGCAGAAAAGGATGGAAGACATGATTCATGAGGCTTTGGAAGGTGGAGGGGGCATTACACAAGACAAAGAGCATGACCAAAAACTCATAGTGGCCCTCATGAGTTCTAAAGGAAGTCTTGGGAATGTTTTCCTCTTTCATACATATTTGGTGGTAGCCCGAACAAATATCCAGTTTAGTGAAGAATTGGGCACCACTCAATTCATCCAGGAGGTCATCAATGATAGGATTGGGGAATTTGTCTTTGATGGTAAGTTTGTTGAGGGCATGGAAGTCAGGAAAAATTCACAAAGAACCTTCTTTCTTAAGGACCATAACCATAGGAGACAAGTAGGGGCTCGTACTAGGGCGGATAACGCCTGCATTAAGGAGTTCCTAGAACATTTTCTCATTTTTATTTTTTTGGGAAAATGGGTGATGATACGAATGGATATTGGGAGGAAGGATTCCAGGTACAAGGGGAATGGAATGATCATGAACACCATGGGAAGGAGGGAGGACTTGGGGAGTGGAAAAGACTAATTGATGTTTAGAAAGGATGGCTTGGAGGTCTTGTGGTACCGAGGGTGTCTTTGTTGCTTGTATGGCATGGAGTTGGGTGATAACACCTGAATGACACTTTTTGAGCAGCTTTTCCATGCGATGGAAACTAATGATCTCAGGGGAACTCGCGGTGATGCCTTGGAACTTATATTGGTGTCCCTCCTAGTCGAATTGCATGGTTAAGTCTTTAAAATCCATGAGAATGGGACCCAAATTCCTCAGCCAGTCTGCACCCAACACAATGTCACAACCTCCCATGTCGATAGCAAACATATGGGATTTCAGGTGGTAGTCACCAATTTGGAGACACACATTTTCACAATGCCCTCCACATTTCATGGAACCACCGTTAACAATCATGATTTGGAAATTATTGACAGCATGGATGTAGAAATGATTTTCTTGGGCAATGCAGCAATGAATAAAGTTATGGGTGTTGCCACTATCAACTAGAATGATGACCTTCCGATGCTTGATGTAACCGATTAGCTTGAGGGTTTGAGGAGTGGAGAAGTCAGTGAGATCATTGATGGAAATGACTGGTTCTACTTTGGGAGGGTCTGAGGGAGGGGTTATGTCAGTCAATTCAGGTGAATCAAACACAGAGGGAGTTTCTTCATCTTCTTCTGAAATCTCCTCGGAGATGGCCATAAAAAATCTTTTGTTCTTTACACTTGTGGCCTAGGAAATATTTTTCACCACATTTATAACAAAGGCCTTTGATTTGGCGTTCATCCATTTCAGCCCTGGTCAATTTTTGGGTCTTTAGTGGAGTAGAGTGAGTAGTGGGATTTATCGGTTTAGGGCGAGGGATAAAGGAGGGTTTGTAGTTTTGAGAAGATACAACTTGTTGTTCTTATTTATCTCTTTTGGTAGCCTCCATCCAACTCTCAGGCTGAGCCATGAGGACATGGGACCGAATTTCATCCTTGAGGCCACTGATAAAACATTCTTGAAAAAAGGCATCAGACATGCCCTCTGTTCTAAAAGCTCGACGCTCAAAGGAATATATAAAGTCATCCATTGTTCCTAATTGTTTCATATTTGTAAAAAAACCCAAATGGTTGGTGTCAGTGTCAAAGCATTCATAAAGCTCTGCCACAAAGTGTGTCCAAGAGATATACCCTTGACGAGAAGTTTTTCTCCATTGCCACCATTGCCAACGTTTTTGATCTAGATGGATAACACCATACCAGAGTTTTGCCAAGTCATCTGTAATGTTGTATAAAGAGAATTAATATTCCATTTGGGTTACCCAACCAATGGGGTCTGAGCCATCAAATTTGGTCACATCCACCCTCATAAGGCATAGGTCACGTTGAAAGTGATGGGTCTACAAGATATGGGAATGAGAGGAATGGTCACCTTCAGTATTTGTAGGTGAGGAAGAGGAAGGGTTATCTGTAGGGATATGTAGTTTGGTGCAGAGTGTCAAAAAGACTGATTCAAGCTGGGTGGTGAGGTCTTGTTTGATTTCCCCCATTGAGGATTGCATGGTCGTATTGATGGCGACAACATTGGCACTGAGTTGTTTCACTTGTTGTTGGGTCTCAATGAGACTATATTGCAAGGTGTCAAACCAAGCTTCCAAGTCTTGGCTACGATTATGGGCCATGAGGATGGGGAAACTGAAAAGGGGTAGGTGGGGTAAAATTTTTTTCTGAAAAATGATATGGATGAATTTGATAAGGGAGAAGAGATGAATCCAATGGAATAGGTCTCAAATAATGGTGAAAAAATTTCCAGACTTTTTTTTTTTTACAGAGTTATACTCCGGTCTAAAGAATACGGTAGAGAGGAAATTCCCAAATGCTTAACCAAAAAGAAATGTGTATTTAGTTGGCAACCCGAACACAGTTGCATGACAATAGGTCTTGTTTGTTTTAATTTGTTTATGTTTATGTTCCCAAGGGTTAGGTATTCAAGGGTTCTACAGAAAAGGGTTTTCCCTGTGCTATAGCTCTTTGATATACGTGCAGGGTCCAACAGTAGTACTCGACCCAATATCTCAGGGCACTAACTAAGGAGGATAGACCATACCCTTAGTTGTACTACCCAACTACCTAGGTACTAGAGAGTATCTTCCCGAGTGTTGTTCTCGGTGAAACTATAGCAGTCAGGTGGTCGATCGATTTATCTAAAGAGGGCTTCAAATAATCTAGGTCGATCTATACACAGGTGTTGTCTAATGTGCTACCAAAGGGGTACCAACAGGGGTTACAAGGGTGGCCAACAGATGTGCACTTAATTACCACTTGTATTTCCTACGTGTATGAATCCCTCAATTGTGGGTTTATGCACGTAACTACAGATCTTTGTGGCTTAAAGATGCCAGAATACATCTCTACTCTGAAAAAAAATTTAAGCCACACTTTCTGCCGACGAAAGTGCTCTGATACCATTTGTAATATACCAGATATAAAATGTATGCAGAACAGAAATAAAATGCTAGTAATGGTAGAATAACAGTGATATAACCAGAACATTCACCACAATAACAATGAAATGATATAAGCACAACAACAAAAATAACACTTTGAATCTGAAAGCAATGTTCACGGGCCTCTTCGAAGGGGAAAACTCCAGTTGACCAGAGCTCTATTACAATAATATCCAAGCTAGGGTTCTCATATCCTCAACTCCTATTTATACTAAAAAAGAAGAATCTAGAGGAAGATCCTTCTACAAGTGAAAGCTTCTATTGGGTCTTCTTACATCTGCCTTATTCTATTTTATTGAAAGGCCTTATTAATATTGACCTTTATTACATCTGAATATATTTTTCTACCTATGTGTGGGTTAGGACCCTAACAAGATACCACTTGTTACCCGAGCTAGGTAACCCAACTCCCACAAGAGAAACTCAGTCAAGAAAATAATTCAGCAGTGTAACGTTATGCATAAACATCAGATACATACTCCTCCTCCTCCATCATTTTTATAGAATTTTTAATTGATGTCTTTCCCAGATTCTCATTTAATTTCTTTTACATTATTTTAATCAGAAAAAACCTCCCTTGTACACATGTCACTCATCCCCCTAGTTGCACCAGAAATTAATTTCATTAATTATTTAATTATTCTTATTTCCCTCACCAACCTAAAATCATTCCTAAAAACACTCCTTGGTGTCCCAATATTCCCTTACACATCTTAAATGACTTATGCCTTTACTAAATTCCTAGTTGAGTTCATAATTAGAAAGTTCTTAAAGGAAAGATTCCTTACTAAGTTAGACATTCATCTTTTTCCTTATGTTTCCCCTTTTTCCTTTATTTTCCTATTACTTTTAAGTTTCCCTCTTTTTCCTTTTTAACTAAAACTCAAATTAGCAAGTGTAGAAAAAAAACAATTTGCCCCCTTTTTTTATTTATTTAAAAATTGTATTAGCATATGTAGATAAAACAATCATTTCGATTTTAATTTAAATCCCCCATTGTAATTTGATTTTAATAATTTAATTGAATTTCTTACCCCCTTCTTGTTACATGTTTAATTATGAATATTATTTTTGACCACATGTGTTACTTAGGCCTAGATTTTAATTTCACTAGGCTGGGTGACATTTTTATTAGGGAGTTGTTTTTTAAAACTTACTTATCACATCATTCAATTTAAGACCGACAAGGTTTATTCACTTATCCATTGAAATCATGACGTTCCCTTTAGGATGCACTAGTTGCTCCAAGGGTGCCACTCGCCTTTTCCATTTTTCCTTGCACGACGTAACCTTCAGGGCTCACTACATGCTCCAAGGGTGCCACTCACCTCTTTCTGTGTTCCTTGCATGACATGCCCTTTAGGACACACTAATTTCTCCAAGGGTGCCACTCGCCTATTTTCATTTTCCTTGCACGATGTTCCCTTTAGGACACACTACGTCCTCCAAGGGTGCCACTGGCCTCTTCACTAACTTGGTAGACATCGAAAACCTTGGATTCAACACTCCACTAGGTTATATTGAGGGATACTAAGGGCCTCTAATGAATAAGGACCTTCACTTATTGCTTGCCCCTTAGAAACATCGTGATCGAATGTCACAGTCTTCCCTCACGACATCATGGGTCTTCTCGAACTAGGTAATTGTTAACCTATAGTTCGAGCCATGACGAGAGTGCTAGTAGGTTGTGGCAGGGCTTCTATCCACACCTCTCCCTCAAATTCTCCAGTTGTCGTGCATGACCCCTCTACTCCACATGTGATTCTGGTCGACAAGCTATCATCAACCTACATCATCAAAAAATCATGTCAGTAATAACAATCAATCATGATAGCATCTAATCATATGTACATATGTCATATCAACAACAATTAAACCTCAATAGTCCACTCCCTGACTCAATCTAGAGTCCAAGGGATTTCATCGATGCCTCTGCATCCTCGAGGTCCAAGGTCCTGCACACTTAGGAGAACCTAGTCAATAGCACCTATCTATGTCAATACAACAAAATAACATATCATTGTATCCATAATGACTCATAATCATAATCAAATGACCAATAATATAATAATCTGGATCACTTGTAAGCAAGTTTCCTCAAAGAATAAGTTCACTTAGTGTGCGCAAGAGTGGGATGTTACATACACCCCCTCTTGGTCTAAACTTTTTCTTGAAGTTTCAGTCTATATAAGTGATGAAATAAAGTGTATCACAATATCATAAGTCTACCTATCAAACAAAAATGGAAACTGTTGATGCATATCATATGCGTCCTCCCAGGTCGTCAAGTGCGGACTATAGTTGTCCCACTGGACCTTGACCTGATCTATTATTCGACGTTGTAGTTGTCAAATTAGATGGTCCAGGATACAGATCAACTCTACCGTGAGTGCACCCTCATCCGATACCTGTAAGGTACTCAATTCAAACATGTGTAGGATCACTAACATAATGTTTCAAACAAAGACATGAAAGACATCGTGCATACGCCTCAAGGATCAGGCAAGGCTAGTCAATAGGCCACAGGCCCCTCCTTTCCATAATCTCGAAAGGTCCCACAAACCTAAGAGATATTTTTAGCACCCTTTCCAAACTTTCTCGAACTCCTATGTGGTTTCACCTACAAGAAAACTCGATCTCCAACTTTGTAACTACAGTCGACACGATGTGCATCGACATAACTCTTATGTCGATCCTTTGATTCTTTGATCCTTTTTCTTATTATTTGTAATTGATCATCCATTTATTGGATCACTTATGGCCCCACCAGGACCCTATCCTCAAGCCAATCCCAACTTAAAGGCATCCGACATGATCACCCGTAAATAAACTCGAAAGGCACCATCATAATGGTGCTTTGGTAACTGTTGTTATATGCAAATTCTACCAATGGAAAGAATTATTTACAATGCTTATGTTGGTCCATTCGACCATGCACAACATGTCTTCTAATATTTGGTTTGGTCATTCAGTCTACTCATTTGTCTCTAGGTGATACACAGTAGTAAAGTTCAGGTGGGTTCCCAACGCCTCTTGGAAACTAGTCCAAAATCATTTAGTAAACATCGATGCTCGATCGGATATAATCCTCTTAGGTGCACCATGCAGCCTAACAATTCACTGATGAAAACTCTAGCTATTTCAGGCCCTGATATGTTGTATGTATAGGAATAAAATGATCACTCTTTGTCAAAGTGTCAACTACCACAAAAAATGAGTTGTGTCTCCTTGCCGTCAGTGTTAATCCAACAATGAAATCCGTCAAAATGACCTCCCATTTTGATTCTGGAATAGCGTGTGGTTGTAGTAATCCTGATAGATATCTATGTTCATCCTTCACCTACTGACATCTAGACATATTTTCCACGTAGTTGACTATGTATGCCTTCATTACTTTCCATAAGAATAAGGGTTAAGGTCTTCCCTGTGACTACTGGGTGAGCCATGTAGACTTCTCTCTAAGGCTCATTTAGGATCAATCTCCTCAACTCGTCATTCGGTGGTACATAAATTCGATTTTTAAATATTAATAATCCATTGTCGTCAGGCGTAAATCCCTCAAATCTTGGTACCATAATTCTGTTTTGTCCGATAAAATACTTGACCTCTTTGTACCAATCATCGTCGCTCTGTAAAGTTACAATCTTTTCACGTAGATTTGTCTAAAGAGGCATCATCGAAAATATGTATGCTCTCCAACTCAACACATTAGCTACTCTGTTCATTGTTCCCTTTATGTAAGTAATCTCAAAATTGTACTTGCTAATAAATTCCGACAAACGTCATTGTCACGCATTCAAGTTTCTTTGCGTAAAGATGTGTTGTAATCCATAGTGGTCCAATTTCAGATCAAATTTTCATGAAATAAGGTAGTGTCTCCAAACTCTCAAGGTATAAACAATGGCTAACAACTCCAAATCATGCGCTGCATAGTTCTCCTCATGCCTTCTCAACTTTCTCTATATGTAAGCGATCACTCGACCGCCTTGCATCAGGACTCCACCTAAGACTTCCTTGGATGCATGAGTGCATACCAAGAATTCCACATCCATGTTAGGGACCTTTAGTATTGGTGTTGTTGTCAACATCTCCTTGAGCCTCCAAAACACTTCCACATAATTCTTAGTCCAAACAAACTTCTTGTTCTTCTTTTGTAATTCTGTGATTGAATTTACTATCTTCGAAAATACCTCGACAAACCCTTGATAGTATCCTACTAAACCCATGAAGCTACGCACTTCCGGGACATTTGTTGACACGGTCCATTCCATAGTAGCCTCTATATTTGTTGGATCCATGACGATGCCTTCACTGGAGATGACATGCCCTAAGTAGTGAATCTTTGATTGGTAAAATGAGCATTTAGACAATTTCCCAAACCATTTGTTCTCTCACAGACACTCTAGTACCAAGTGAAAGTTCGCGTCATTCTCCTCCATCATCCGAGAGTAAATCAAAATGTCACCAATGAACACTTGGATGAACTTATCCAAGTACTCATGGAAAACCCCGTTCATCAAACTCATAAAAACCCCTAGGGCGTTTGTCAGTCAAAACGGAAAAACAATAAACTCGTAATGTCCAAACCTCGTCTTAAAGGTAGTCTTAGGGCTATCATCCTCCTTGATTTATAACTAGTGATACCCTGATCGAAAGTCTATCTTTAAAAACATCATCGTGCCTTTCATCTGATCGAACAGATCATCAATCCTTGGCAACAGGTATTGATTCTTAATCGTTTCCTTGTTCAATTGACGGTAGTCAATGCATAATCTCCATGACCCATCCTTTTTCGTATGAAAATAACAGGTGCACCCCATAGTGACACACTTGGATGTATAAGTCCTAGGTGCAACAAATCCTTCAATTACATTCTCAACTCCTGTAACTCCAGGGTAGACATCTGATAAGGATTTATTTCTATTGGTTCAGTCCATGGTTTTAGGTCTATGGTAAATTCCAATTACCTCTCCGATGACATCCAAGGTAGCTCCTCAGGGAAGACGTCCTCAAACTCTCTCACCATCGGGAGGTGTTCTATAAATTATGTTTCTCCGTTCTCGTATAACACAAGGATCACATAAGCTTACATCCCTTTTGCATGCTCTTCCGTAACTTTAAGGAAGAGATGAACCTCAAGGAAACTCCCTAGTTCCGACCTATAATCATGCATCTTTGTCCCTCATCATCGAACAAGCTCAACCATTTTGTATTATAGTTGAGTATCGCCTCATGAGATTCAAATCATTCCATACCGATCATGAAGTCACAAGATCCTAATATTGTGACATACAGGTTGGCCCTAGTGACAAAACTCTCTGAGATTAAGGCTACAACCCATAACCTTCGATAGCACCTAGATCTATCAAAATTATAAGAGTCTAGTCAACGAGGGTACCTGATGTCTCACGCACAGTAGACTAGTTCTCTACCTAGAGGTTATTCACCATTGCATGAATCTGATGAGCCTTTCCCAAATCTCCCATGGTAGTGGGTCTGGCTGATCTAGATTCTCTAGTCCTCTCCACTAGGAAGTCATGCTGGAAATGTGGCTCCCCACATTCTAACAAAATTTTGTCGGTCTAGATATACCAGTACCCGAAGTAGAAACTGAATCCTAACACTAAGTCCAAACATGAAATTTTTGATCTTAAGTTCTCTGTAATTTGGTGCGAAACATACTGAATATCTCCAAAAATAGGCCTCATAATCGAGCACCATATGGCTTCCCTATCACAAGGTGCTTAAATTGTTGAGCTGACACTCAATGAATTCCTTCAATAGAATCCACTCTCAGAACCGTTCCTCGAACAATTCCCATGACACATCTTCAACAACCATGTTCAATTGTGGAAGGAGCGTCTTTCACCATAGAAGAGCGATCCCCTTCACCTAAAATACCACCATGTGGACCTTCATGTTGGAGGTATAGTCACAAAGTGATAATCACGTCACCATATTCTCCAACCATGCCTCGACAACTGCATCATCCAGGGAACCCAAAAACTCGGTAAATTTGACCTTCTTGAGTTCATGGTGAAATATAACGGTACTAGCTGGATGCATTGTGGACCCTCAGGAGTACAAGAACCCTGGCCTTATCTCAGTACAGATGGTGAATCAAGGCCTCTGACCATCTCTGGAAGGACATTGTCAGACCATCAACATCCCTTATAATAATTGAATCCATCCCAAGGACTTGTTCTTCCCCTTGGGGGTTAGACTCCGAGGATGCAGGTACCTCTAGAGGCATCACACTTCCTTCCATGGCACCACGTCATGAACCTCTGTGGCATCCTCTAATTGATGTCACCGCATGGACACATTAAATTTTTAGTTAGCTCTAGGTTAATAATGAAGGGTTTACTATAGTGGAAATATTGGCAATCCATAGTCATGGGGTTGAACCCACTATGATACCATATGTAACGACCCCATTGTTATGACTATATGCGATGCAACATGAAACAATTTTTTTTTTTAAAGCAGGATGACAACAACGACAACAGTTAAACAATGCAACTTGATGATGAACACCACGCATGCACATCAGGCAACAAGAAACAATGACTCAACACACTAGCACATCAGGAAATTGGAAGAAATGTGTGATAATCCAAGAAAGATATAAACAACTACCTACCTGACACAAGAAAGACAATGTCTACAATCTAAAGGACAACATTGACAAACTTGACACAACAGTTTGACAACCAGTAACTGGAAACCTCTATGGCGTGCAAAACCAAATGCGTTAAGGTGTTATAAACCAAGTGCCAACATAAATTACAACGAACAACACCCACATCGGGAAGCACATAATCCAGTCAGGTTATCATTCGCATGTTTCCCTCAGGGTGCACAATGATTCCCTCATCAGGAATCATGTTGTCACAAGGCAATGGGTGTGACAATCACCAAGGTGCAACCTAACACATTGAGACTAATAACCAAAGAAAATTTCAATGTGCTAGGAGACCGCATTAACTATCAAAACTCATGACAACTAACCCAAGCACCCAATCACCATGTCAACCAGACATAAGGGAATCTGACGACTATAACATTCATACAACACATTAAAAATCATTATTATCAAACGATTAGCTCATTGTAACTATTACCAATTCCAATATCAGATAAGTACTTCCTAAGGAATAATTTGTTATCTTTTAAACTGAAACAAGTATGAACCATGTCCTTTAAAGTAATATAAAACAAGTCTTCTTAAACTGAAATTGCTATCTTTTAAAATGAAACCAAATAACGATGTCCCTTAAACAATACAATTCTCTATCTATGGAATCTAATCGATTTCCTTTGACTGAAACCAATATAATAAAATAATTATTTATACCATCATATCTATATAATAAATGTGATAAATTCATCATCTATCGCTATCCTTTAAACTGGACCAATATAATAAATTTTCTACTTAACTGGAACAAATATAATGAATTGTTTTCATCATGTATAGTTGTCATCAATGTATACAATCGTTGTAATTATATATCGCGGTCTATAATTTGTTTATTAATATTTAATGACAACAAATAAACTAGCTATCATTATATATATTGTTGTCTATTATATGTATGATAATGTTGTGTAAAGCCAAATAATGGTAAGAATGATACTATATTGTTGTTATAATGTTGTGTAAAACAGGATAATGTTTTATAGTAATAATGATATAGTTTTCTAACAATTGATAGCGTTGATGTAGATGTCCTTAGATAAGTCGTTGTCTAATATGTAAAAATGCTATGTGAACTTTGAGTAATAAAAAAACATGAAATAAATTTTTTTGTATGTATAATTGGGTGGCTATGAAATAAAATGGATGTATAAACTCACAGTCAAAATATAGATAAAAACTTTGGCATTCACATAGTATTAACGTTGATAATTTAACAATCAAAGAGCTGGGAATTAACATTAAATATTCACTATAATACCCAGCATACGATGCTTACAACAAATCGTTGTCATTACCACAATGTAATTATTGAAAATTGTTTCCAATTTGTATGTATCCCTGGTTAAGAATTGGTAATTATATGTTTATATCGCTGTTTGAAAAGTCTATAGAAATTAGATGGTGAAAGGCTATACACAAAGAAATTGAATCACAGTGGTGAACTGAGTCACTCAGAAAATCATGAGTAAGAACTGAGCAGTTATGTTGTTAAAATAATGAGAAGGATCTGGGCATTTATGCCATTAAATTCCTGAGAAAGACTGGACATTTATGCCACTAAAATAGTGAGCAATATCTGGGCATTTATGCCATTAAATTCGTCAGCAAGAAATGGAAATTTATGCCATTAAATTCGTGAGCAAGAACTAGAAATTTATGTCATTAAATTTGTGAGCAAGACCTGGAAATAGTTGGGTTAAAATACACTGTCCATATAGTAAATAAAATCGCTCTCATAAATGAACAAGCTATATAAAAACCCTATAGAAATGTGTTGTATGAAGATCAATTCACAGTCATAAGAGAGAGGTATAAAATCGTTGCTATGAATATCACTTCACAGTCATAAGAGAGAGGTATAAAATCATCATTGTGAAGATCAATTCATAGTCATAAAAGATGTATAAAATCACTACTATGAAGATCACTTCATAGTCATAAGAGAGAGGTATAAAATCCTTGTTATGAAGATCACTTCGCATTCATAAGAGAGAGGTAGAAAATCGTTGTTGTGGAGATCAAGTGTAAAAATATGCAAGCGTTCAAGGTAAAATTGTCGTTGTATTTCATGGCATAACCTTACTGTATTTCAAAGGAAAAAACAAAGTCCATATATAAAGTAAAAGTTCTGATTCAAGTGGACAAAAATGCATTCCATATATAAATTAAAAGTTGTCATTCAAGTGGACAAAAACTCAGTCCATATATAAATTAAAAGATGTCATTCAAGTGGACAAAACATCGTCCATGAATAAATTAAAATTTTTCATTCAAGTGGACAAAACATAGTACATATATAAATTAAAATATGAGGTCTCTCCAACCAAGAGTAGGGAAGGGTCATTAAAATCACCGAGAATAAAATACCATCCAAAAACACAGAGGTGATATAAAAACACAAAGATTATTAAGTTGTTCACAAAGAGAAATGATAAACCATATGCAGAGGTATTCAATCGCAAGAAGGAACAAGATAATCATTCAAACATGAATCAATCAGCTCATAGATAAGTAAGGGTAGCCAGCTGGGAAAAAGTATCCTTCTCTCATCATCCATGCACAGAAAAGAAGGGCATTAGAATCTATAGGTCTTTAAAAACCGAAGTGACGACCATCGATTCAACTCCTAGCCGACTTCTCAGGCATGGACTGATGACCTAGGGATAAGGGTGGAAGATAAAGCACAATATCATCATAATAATAAATAAAACCCACACAAATAAGTTATTGAAATCAAACATTGGGTTCGCCAAAGGAAATCCATCAAAAAACAACAAGCAAGGGAATTACAATACCATAGGAAAGAAGGTACAAGACAATGCATGGAAATGAAATCTTAAATCGAGCATAGATAAATAACATGAGTAAATTTAATTTCATTGTAAGTAACAGTTAACTAGCGTAACTTATCCAAACACGATTGCTCATTATTTCATGCCCACGTGCACTCCGTCCAACTTTTTCTTGTCGACCAATGTGACCTCACCAATACCTCCCAACCAACGATCGGGGTAATCTTCTTCCCCTTGAGCCCCCCGAGCCACAAAGGTGCCACACACACTATACCAGATAACAACTAGCACCTATCTCACCTCACAAGGTCGAGCTACTACTCGTTACCCGAGATGGGTATCCCAACTCCCACAAGAGAAGCTCAGTCAAGACAAAAATTCAGCAGCTTAACGTCACGCATAAAGATCAGACCCATAATCCTCCTCCTCCATCCTTTTTATAGAGTTTTTAAGTGATTTATTTCCCAAATTCTCATTTAATTTCTTTTACATTATTTTAATTAGAAAAAACCTCCCACATACACATGTCACCCATCCCCCTAATTGCACCAGAAATTAATTTCATTAATTATTTAATTATTCCTATTTCCCTCACCCACCGAAAAGAATTCCTAAAAATTCTCCTTGGAGTGCCAATATTCCATTACATATCTTAAATGACTTACGCCTTTACTAAATTCCTAGTTGAGTTCATAATTAGAAAGTTCTTAAAGGCAAGATTCCTTACTAAGTTAGACATTCAACTTTTTCCTTATGTTTCCCTTTTTCCTTATGTTTCCCCTTTTTCCTTAGTTTCCTATTACTTTTAAGTTTCCCTCTTTTCCCTTTTTAACTAAAACTCAAATTACCAAGTGTAGAAAAACAACAATTTACCCCTTTTTTTAATTTAAAAATTATATTAGCATATGTAGATAAAACAATCATTTCCCTCTTAATTTAAATCCCCCATTGCAATTTGATTTTAATAATTTAATTGAATTTGTTACCCCTTTCTTGTTACATATCTAATTATGAATATTATTTTTGACCACATGTGTTACTTAGACCTAGATTTTAATTTCACTAGGTCAAGCGACATTTTTATTAGGGAATTTGTTTTTAAAACTTACTTATCACATCATTCAATTTAAGACAGACTATGTTTATTCACTTACCCATTGAAATCATGACGTGCCCTTTAAGATGAACTAGGTTCTCCAAGGGTGCCACTCGCCTTTTCCCATTTTCCTTGCATGATGTTCCCTTCAAGATGCACTACGTGCTCCAAGGGTGCCACTCTTCTCTTTTTGTTTTCTTTGTGTGATGTCCCCTTCAGGACACACTACATGATCCAAGGGTGCCACTCGCCTCTTTTCAGTTTCCTTGCGAAACGTGCCCTTTAGGACACACTACGTGCTCTAAGGGTGCACTCGCCTCTTGACTGACTTGATAGACATAAAAAACCCATGGATTCAATACTCTGCTAGGTGATCTTGTGGTAGACTAAGAGCCTCTAAGGAATATAGCCCTTGCCTTATTGTGAACCCCTTAGAATCATCATGACAGACTGTCGCAGTCTTCCCTCACAGAATCGCGGGTCTTCTCGGACTAGGTAATCATTAACCTACAATAGGAGCCATAGTGGGAGTGCTAGTAGGGTATCACATAGATATTTTCCACACCTCTCCCTCAAAGTCTCTGGTTGTCATGCATGACCCCTCTACTCCACATGTGAGTCTGGTTGGAAAGATATTTCCAGCCTGCATCATCAATGAATCATGTCAGTAATAATAATCAATCATCATAACATCTAATCAGATGTACATATGTCATATCAACAACAATCAAACCCCAATAGTCCACTCCCTGACTCGATCTAGAGTCCAAGGGAGTTCATCATTGCCTCTGCATCCTCTAGGTCCAAGGTCATACACACTAAGGAGAACCTAGTCAATAGCACTTGTCTATGTCAATACAACAAAATAACATATCATCATATCCATAATGCCTCATAATCATAATCAAACAACCAATAGTATAATAATCTAGATCACTTGCAAGAAAGTGTCCTCAAAGAATAAGTTCACTCAGTGCACACAAGAATGGGATGTTACATCTTACAGTTGGGTAATCTGTTTGTCTTTGATTCATACGAATTCCATGTGTCATCATACATTTTCGTTCCAGTCGAAAATCGCTCTTATTTCTGTCACATTATGTTCTTCCAAGTCAGTTGTCATGCTTCACAATGTTCAAAGGAAGTTTCACTTCAAACCATTCATATGAAGTATTACTAGTTTATGTTTCCTGTGTCATTATATACTCATTCGATGCACTATTTCACATCACTTTCTTGTGTCAGTTTCATGTTGATGATGGGGGATACATCAAGGACCTCCTTCGATGAGTTTTTTTCTATTGAATTCAACACATTATCTGGGAATTAGACTTAGAAACCAGTTAGCACCTTTGGAACTGCATGCCTCAATAGTAGGCCTCCTTAATTTCGACATTGGGTTTACATCATTGACTTCTAATCAAATGATTCCATGAATGTTTGACCTCAGCTCATTTATTCACATTCACTGCAATGTACTAAGGTACCTTGGGAGTCATTGTCATCATTGGTGATTTCCCTTGCAATTTTTAATGGTTTACCTCAATGACCAGTAATCAATTGGTTTCTACCATGTTCAACATCAAATCATCTATTCACATGGCTATATTCGTACCACATTGGGATTGGGACAAAGACCCAGTGTTGGGCGCTCACTCCGTTATGTGATTTTCCTAGGCTGCGATGGACATCATTTGAGCATGTTAAATAATTCAGTACAATCACCATGTTGTCAGTCTTACTGATATATATATTGTCACATAGATCCACATTGTATTGATTTGTGGCTATGTTTTGTCATCTGGTAGCTCCACTATGTATTTTTTGTGGCTACGATCAATTCATGTCATGGAGGTATGGATCCACATTATATATTTGGTGGCCATATCCTTAGTGAGTATTTTCATGGATTCATAGTGTATTGGTCGATGGTCATGTTTTGAGTCATCTCGTATTCTGAGCATAGGTGTTACAAATTATTTTCGTCATCCCTATGACCGTTAATGATGTAAACCTATATGTTGCCTTCAGAGGGGTCAGTGGCCTGAGTTCCTGAAGAGAGAAGGGAGAAGAAATTTTCCTGAGAAAAGAAGTTGCATTTCCCCTTGTAAAAAACTTGTAAGAAAAGAAGTTCGTAGGTTGCTATATAGGTAGGGTGTGATAATTCTTGATTCTCGCAGGTTGCACCATAGCTAGGGTGTGATATGTTTGTAGGTTGCTCTATAGGTAGGGTGCGAGAATGCCTACATGTGGGAAAAACAAGTGCTTTCTCGAATCTTCTAGAAGGAGAAACTTCTATGGTGAGGTGGCATCCAAATGGTTTGGATCTTACTCACTTTCATGATTTAGTGGGATCATCCTAACCTCCTCACCCTATCCACTTCAACTTATAAAAGGAGAGGAGTTCTCATGGAGAAGGTTAGCTTTGGTTAGCTTGGAGATTTTGGGATTAGCTTGGATTGGATAGAGCTTTGGAGATTTTTAGCTTGGCTAGATGAGCCACTTTGTCAAGATAGATTGTGAATATTATTAGATCTATGCTCTCAGAATTCTTGGAGTGAAAGTGTGTGGGGAACGAAGGACAGTTGGAAGGGACCTTACGACATCAA
>ML779342.1:106828-127318 GCA_009831015.1 Picea engelmannii
TTGTATGATTCCTTGATCACATACATAGGTTTATATTGAGTTTATGCTATTGCTATCACTTTGGTTGGTTGTGTTCTTTTGCAGGATCATCATTGTATGAGCGTTGGAATGGAGCTAGGATGGCGATGGCGAGAGGAAGCGACATTTAATCGGTATGTCACCCATCCCTCTTTAGTTAGTAAATTCAATATTTAAAACTTAAGGAAAGCATCATGTTCTGGTGTGTTTTGTTCTAGATCTAGGTGGATCTAGGGAGATCAGTTAGTGTCCGCACCTACCGATTAGTCCGATAATAAAATTGGCAACTCCATTGGGGAATGGATTGTTTCCTAGTTAGTCTAGTTTCCCTTGATTTGATTGCTTGTTTTCTGGTCTATGAGTCTGTGGGAGATCCATATAGACTCCTTGGATCTGAAAGTTCACTCAAATTTAGTCCTTTTTCAAATTTTTGCTTGTTTACAGAAATTCTCGCACTGTACCCTTTAGTGGCCTGCGAGAAACACCTGAGTTCACATGCTGGTGTTAAGTCCAGTGCGAACCCCTCACAATCAACCTTTGTTCATCCTGCGAGGATCTTTGATTCTCGAACTTTAATACACTGCCAGCTTGTGAACTTGTTTGTAAAAGTTTTTGGATTGGGTCTTGTCATTTTTTGTTGCCCAGTTTTGCTTTGAACAACTGGATTGAACTTTTGGAGCCTATATTGATCTATTTACAGTCTTCTTGACATTCTTTGAGTTTCTTTTAGCCACTTTTTCTTTGTTTGGTTTTAAAGGATTAGTCTCTTTCTTTGAGTGTCTTTCAATTACAAAGCATGTGTTTTCTTTAGAATTGTTTAGGGAAAGATGAAATTTCTTCTGAATAGTTCACTTTAAAAGAAATTTTTTAGTTTGGGCTTCTTTGTTTTAAGAAAGTTCATTATTGCTTTTAGTGAAAATTTTGAAACAAAAAGATTTAATTTCTTTCTTTATATTAGATTGGGGGCATCCTTGCATTTGAAGTAGAGAAATTGCATGATTCTTGGCATTTTTTGATCTTAAATTGTGCATTGGTGTTCAATACCTTTTTCTCATTTCTTGAGAATCTTGATATTGATGAGTTTAATATATTTTGGGACATCATGCATATGGGAATGATAAATGTTTTCTCCTTCACGTAGCATAGACTTCATCAAAATGAAAAGGTTGCATTTCCATCTCTTTGCATAACTTTCGAGTCGGTCAAAACACCATATTGTCCATGTCATATTCCTTTTGAGTAACAACAGCCATAAAATAAAGCACTTCTAAAAAACTGATTAGACATTTTTTATACTTTCTAGTAGAAAACCTACATTAGATTAGTGTTAGGGCTTTGGAATAGGTGTGAAAGATAACTTTCCAAAGTTGCAAACAAACATAGAATCTTGAGTTAGGGAGATGTTAAATCCACTTATTACATTTTGTCCTGGGAAGCCCTTCTAACACAAGGGTCAATCACGAGGTTGCATTGAGACTAGCAGAGTTACTCACCTTGCTTTTTTGGTCTTGGTGTAGAGATTACGTGTATTATGGGGGTCGCTTGAGAGGTATACCCACAATGATGAGTGGAAGCCTTTCAAGTTGATTTTGGGATAGATACCCTGCCCTTGCATGTGGATTGGACTGTCGACTATTTCCCTAGGCATCATTGTAGTCATTGGTAACCTTAGTGGCCTATCTCTCTAGGTTCTTTACACGAGGTGATTTTAGAGGGGCAAGTCTTCACGGTACCTAGAATTGACGTTGGCCAAACTCACTCAGGCTCCTTGGAGGGTATACCCACGATTATGTGTGGGAGCTTGCAATAGGGTGTAAGTCCGTTAAGAAGTTCATCAACATAACTTTTCCACCCGCTCTATCTCATCCCCTTCTTACTGTGTTCCCATGACGTTGGATTTCATCACCAACTAGTGCGTTCATTGTGAGAAGGTTTTGTTTGCTTGCTTGCTTACTAGATTTTTAGCGTGTGTTGTTTGTCTTCCCTAGAGGACTCTAGATTGGATATTTATTTAATGGCATCAGTTCCCGAAATGACCAATGAAGGAACCTCTACTCCAGGGGAACCTTTCGTTTTTCCTTCTTATGGAAACATTGGTCCTCCTCACATCTCTACTTTGGGCCTTCCAGGTATCACTATTGGATTACCAGTATGGTTGTTTTCCACTCAGGTAATCCTGAATGCAGTTAGTGCTTCAATCCTAAGAACTTCCCCCCAAGAGCATAAACCTCATGTTGATCCTTCACCTTCTTCACTAGTAAGGTGTTCTTCGCCTTCTTCGCTTGCAATGTTTCCTTCCATTTCATCTTCTTTGTTGGGTGAAAGTTCTGAAGCTAGTAACCCGGTGAATAAGAAGAAGAAGAAAAGGAAGATTAAGAAGAAGAAAGTTAAAAAAGGGTCAAAACCTCCAACCACTGTTAAACATGTTGGAAAACAACCAGTTACTGTTAGTCATGCTGGAAGTGTTGATGATGTCAAGATCACCCAAACAACCCATAAGCCCAAGTACCCTTACATGATTTGTAAGGGTATCCATCTTCTTAAGGAATACCCTGGTCTATCCAAGATTATAGAAGCATGGTCTACACATCCTCACCAACCCATGTCATTATCTTCTGAACAACATACTGATGACCTCCCATCAACTAGTCACGATACCGTTGGGAAGAATAAAAGTAGAGTCAAGTTCCCGTGCTTGTTATGCAAAGGGAGTCATCTCACTCACCTTTTCCCTCGTATGGATGAAGCCTCGAAATTACTGGAAGACATGACTATTTCACAACCTCAACTTCCAACTGCTTACCATAAGCTTTCTCTCAACCCTCCAATAGTTGATGGAATGATCACTCTGGTCCCTTCACCGTTCAATCCGATTGATCATGTCGTCAATCTGGTCACGTCCTTAGTTGAACCAGTTGACAAAGTGGTTGATCCAATACCATCCTCGATCAATCCCACTCTCCCCTCAGAGATTGAAACTAAAGAGGTCGATCTGATCCCATCCTCGGTCGATCCCACTCTCCCATTGGAGAGTGTCACCCAATTGGTCGATCCGTTTCCATCTGTCGACCCCATTCTCTCCTTAGAGAATGAAACTCAAGTGGTCGATCTGATCTCATCATCAGTCGATCCTATTCTTCCGCTAGAGAGTAAACCCGATATTGCCCATGTTTTTCTCGTTGATACAGACTCTACCATGTTAGGGGGTATTTCTCCTTCTCCCGTGAAACCCCCTCCAAGTAATGAGACGATCCGTTTTGATTGGGGTGTGCTAACTGGACCTCATCTTCCCTCTCACATTCCTTTCCATATTACAGTATAGGTTTTTGGTCGAGACGTTGCTCAAAAACTGATAGATGAAGGGTCATCTATTAGTATTTTGTTTGTTGTTGCTTGGCAAGCTTTGGGTTATCTTCTGCTTGCACTGGTTACAAAAAACCTGTTATCTTTTAACAGAAGAACTATTCAACCTTTAGGGACCCTTCCTCAATTTCCTATAACTTTGGGATGGAAAACTATATTTATTGATGTCATGGTAGTCCAAGACCCCTTGGATTTTTCTTTACTCCTTGGGCGAGATTATGTCTATGCCATGAAAGCTATTTTGTCTACTCTTTTTCATGTGATATCTTTCCCTCACGATGGATGAGTTGTGACTGTTGATCAACTTTCATTCATTGACCCCGTTTGGATTACCTCCCTGAATGGTTCTTATATGCAGCCGGTATCACCCCCGCCATATGTTAATTATGTAGCATTGTCGCCCATGTTTTCAACTTCTGATGAATTAGATCCAGTAATTGACATGGTGATCTCTTCGATAGGGTTGTTAGAGCATGATCTCCTTACTCCTGTCGCAACCCTCGACATGGTGTCCTTCTAGAGTGTGTTTCTTCCTTCCAATGAAGACCTCTTGGAAGCCATGACTGAGTTTTGTCCCTTGACATGGTGTCATTTCGGAGCATTGTCCTCTTGGAATCCATGGTCAATAAGAGAAACATGAAACCACCCGAGGATAGTTTTTGCGTCTCTGAGGCAACCTCATTAAAAAATGAAACAAAGGTCTTTGAGAATGGTTTTTTGATTTCAAGCTCGTTAAAAAATGAAACCACTTCTGAGGATAGTTTTTCATCTCTCTGGAAACCTCATTAAAAAATGAAACAGAGGTTATGAGCATAGTTCTTGTTTCTATGTCAAGATCATTAAAAAATGAAAAAGGTTTCCCCCTCTCTATTTGAGTCAAGTCCTTCATCTAGTATTTGAAGCTTCATTTCATTATCCTTTGCAGTTGGATGAAATGAAGCTTGGGGGGCATTTTCCTTGGCCTCTGGACATCATGTTGAAGTTGAGTCACTAGATTCTTAAGCTAGGGGCTAAGTACCAACCATGTGAATTCGTAGATAATGCGTTGGGAAGTTCAAGCATAGTTTTCTATGGTCCAAGCTTGTGTAAAAATGAAACCAATTACCTCAATCATAATTTCCTCTGGTTCAAGATTGTGTAAAAATGAAACCAGGTCCAAGCATAGTTTTGTTTAGTTTTTAAGCTTTTGTAAAAATTAAAATCTATTCCAAGCATAGTTTTTTTTTGTTTTAAAGCTTGCGTAAAAATGAAAACAATCCCGAGCTTAGTCTTTGTTCTTTCTCATGCTCGTAAATACATGAGAATAAGTTACTGAGCTTAGTATTTTTTCTTTCTCATGCTCGTAAATACATGAGAATGCAATTGAGTATCTTTTATCACTTTTTCGGACTCGTAAAGTTTATATGAAAAAGGAACCCACTGGAGTTCCCTTTAAGCTCTTTTTAGACTCTCTAAACATTAAAAGATTGTCGAGTGACCTTGCTATTTTCATGCTCGTTAAAGTATTTGAAGAAAGATTTCGTTGGGCGATGATTTATCTCTTTTTCGGTCTCATCAGACTATTTTACGAAAAAGGAACTAAGAGAGTTCTCTTTTAAGTGTTTTTCCAGACTATATAATCATGAAAAACCTTCGAGTTTTCTATCTTTGGACTCATTAAACAAACATCAAAAAACCCGTAATGGGACCGAACCACTCCTTCCTAGGGTTTGTTAAACATACACTGAGGGACTTGTCTAAGGGATGAGCTTACATTACAAGCATCTGCTATCCTCCTCAATATTGTGTAAAAATAAAGAGGTACTCGCTAGAAATTGTGGGGGGGGGGATTTGGAAAGAATTGTGTCTAAACCTGTATTCCATGGAAGAGTCATTTTTGAACATGACACCCTTTCACTCGCCTTGTGTCTAGGTTGGAAAATCTACTTGTCTCTTGATCATAGTCCTATAAGATTACAAATTGGTCTGTGATCCCTGTTGTTGAGTCAGTGTTTCCAATACAGTTGTTTTGTTGTCAATATGTTCAAAGAGAATTTCAACCCGAAAATCCTTCTATTGCGTCGACCATTTTTGCAGTCTCTAAGCCTTCTATTGTGTTGACCATCCCTAAGTCAGTCTTGAATCACTTGTTACTCTAATCTACATCAAATCTTGTTACTTGTTTCATTTCATTGATGTGGGATACATTAAGGCCCTCTTGTGACGAGTCTTTTCCTGTCGAATTCAACTCATTATCCAGGAATTAGACTTAGAAACTAATTGGTACCTTATAAATTGCATGCATCAATGGTAGGTTTCCTCACTTTCGACAGTGGGTTTTCATTATCAATCCCTGATCGAGAGGTTCCATCGAGTGTTCAACCTCATCTCATTGATTCACATTCGTTGGATTGTACTAGAGTACCTTGGGAGTCATTGACATTAATGGTGATTTCCATCGCACTTGTTAATGATATAGACTAATGACTAGTAATCAAGTGGTTTCTACCATGCTTGACTTCAACACATGTATTTGCATGGTTAGATTCGTACTATAGAGCGATAGAGATGAAGACCCTGGATATTTTTCTAACAGATCCAGGTTGCGTTGGAGTATATTCAGTGTACTATTGCATATATCTACATTGTATGTCTGGTGGCTATGTTCAAATTTTAGTCTTTAACACATAGATCCATAGTGTATTTTTGGTGGCTATGTTCAGATTCGAGTCATATTGGCATGGATCCATAGTGTATGTTTGGTGGCCATAACCTGTCTTACTTGACATGGATCTTCGCATGTCGGCATTTATGCTTTGATTCATTTGTATTATGAGTATGGGAATGCCTACCTCAGTGATGATATATTATTGTAATGTATTTCCTTGTTTGTTGGCAGGTTTCTGACCGACTGTTTCTTATTCCCTACACACACTCGACAAAGTATTTCAGCTGTCACTCTGTTCTAACTTCATACTTTGGGGGGCTCTCTGTTACACATTATTTTCTTCATCCCTCTGACTGTTAATGATGTAATCCTATATATTTCCTTCAGAGGGGTCAATGGCCTAAGTTCCTGAAGAGAGAAGGGAGAAGAACTTTTCATGAGAAAAGAAGTTGCATTTTCCCTTGTAAAAAACCTGTAAAAAAGGAAGTTCACAGGTTGCTATATAGTCAGGGTGTCAGAATGCCTGATTCTCACAGGTTGCACCATAGCTAGGGTGAGAGATGTTCACAAGTTTCTCTATAGGCAGGGTGTGAGAATGCCTACATGTGGGAAAAACAAGCGCTTTCTCGAATCTTCTAGAAGGAGAAACTTCTATGGTGAGGTGGCATCCGAATGGTTTGGATCTAACTCGCTTTCATGATTTAGTGGGATCATCCTAACCTCCTCACCTTATCCTCTTCAAATTATAAAAGGAGAGGAGTTCTCATGGAGAAAGTTAGATTTGGTTAGCTTCGAGCTTTTGGGATTAGCTTGGATTGGATAGAGCTTTGGAGATTTTTAGCTTGGCTAGATGAGCCACTTTGTCAAGATAGATTGTGAATATTATCAGATCTGTGCTCTCAGAATTCTTGGAGTGAAAGTGTGTGGGGAATGAAGGACAGTTGGAAGGGACCTTACGACATCAAGGCCATGGTTGTAATCTCTCTTTCACATTTAATATGATATAGTAATATGATTCTTTCCTATAAAGCTTGTTGTGTTTTATTGTATAATTCCTTGATCACATACATAGGTTTATATTGAGTTTATGCTGTTGCTATCACTTTGGTTGGTTGTGTTCTTTTGTAGGATCATCATTGTATGAGCGTTGGAACAGAGCTAGGATGGCGATGGCGAGAGGAAGCGACATTTAAACGGTATGTCACCCATCCCTCTTTAGTTAGTAAATTCAATATTTAAAACTTAAGGAAAGCATCATGTTCTGGTGTGTTTTGTTCTAGATCAAGGTGGATCTAGGGAGATCATTTAGTGTCTTCACCTACCGATTAGTCTGATAACAATACGTATGTCTGCCTCAAAAATGGAATGTATTTCTATATTGAATGATGATTGTTTGTAGCTTCTGCCAGGTTCTCCTACTCCAACACTCTTACATTGAATAATTTATAAAGTCTTTTGTCCTTCAATTTCTCTTTTTACCTCACACTTTAGGGGGCATCTGTTACACATTAAAATTTCACACTTGAGTTATGCACCCTAAGTGTTGCAAGTGTCGCAAAGTGTTGTTTGCACCTTGTTAAGTGACACATGCACTGTCGCAAGTGTCGTATGCACCTTACCTAGTGTCACATTCAATTTTTTGAGTTTCACCATGCCTTGACACCATGAAATACATTTTCCATGACCCCTAAATCATATTGGAGGAAGAAACCCATCATTTCAAGGTCAAAACACACATTGTTCTTAGAAAAATCGTTCATGTTTTGGGCATTTATGAAGGGTGGCACCCCCATAACCATGTTAGGGGAGTGAAAATTCATGGAATGTAACCCCCCTTTCCATGCTAGGGGAACGAATATGTATAGGATGGTTCATTATCTCTCACTCTGTGGGAGCACCAATCTTGTTAGAGAAAATTGGGGAATCCTCCACCTTATTCTATGCACCAACTCTCTTGGGATGAGGTTGGTTGCGATTGACCCCTATGCCATGGATTCATCTTAGGATCAAAAACCAACCTTAAGGAACCATATCCTCAACCATATCCTTCATTTTCTCATGGTGGTTGTGCCTCTCAAGCCTATATATTGAAGGTATTTCCAAGGTGAAGGGGGGAACTGTTAAAGTATAAAACTTTTGATTATGGAGGAAGCATCTTCATTTTGATGTCAAGATTCATGTAAGGGATGGATCAGGAGAGATTGGAAAAGTGTTTAAGAATCATACACAGTTTGTAAGTGCCTCTTTTTGTCTTTCCAATTAATATATACTTGGCCTATTTCCTTCAATTTTATGTCTTGTTACATTTTCTTATCTACTATTGTTCTCATATTTATAGATAGACTTGTCTTATATAATATTGTAGAGTAGGAGATAGTTATTTTCCTTTTCTTTCCATTTCATATCTCAATTTGTGCCAGGGAGTTTGAAAATCAAACCCCGGGATTGGAGCAACGAGGACAAACATCGAAACATTTTAAAGGGATGTTAAGATAAGTTTAAACATATGTTAGTTTATGCTTGTACTATTTCTATCTTGGTATAGGGGTCTAGAAATCCAAGGTAAGTTCCACTTTTTGACAGGAGAAACATTCTGTAAATACATGTGATTGCAATCATTTTCCTTCCTATATTAAGAATATGTGTGTGCATTGAACCACTATAAAATGTTTAAAACTTACAAATCAAATGGATGTGAAGATTCCTTTATTGAGTGGAGACTTCAATGATAATGTCTTCGTTTCTCAAAAATAAGGTTTTGTTGTGAAGGGAAAAGAACAAAGAGTATGCAATCTCATCAAATCCTTATATGGCCTGAAACGAGCACCACAAACCTGGTATGAAAAGCTAATTGAATATCTTTTGAAATAAAATTTCAAAAACTTTAATCTTGACTATGCAACTCAGTTTGTTAAGAAAATTGGCAAAAGTGTGGTATATCTTGTAATGTATTTGGATGAACTATTGATAACATGGAAAAATGAAATATGTATTGAATCCATAAAGAAGGAGTTGAATAAAGTATTTGAGAAGATATATTTCGTACATCGTCGCTACTACTTGGGAATTGAAGTGACTCAAAATAAAATGTGCATATTCATATCCAGGAAGAAGTACATTAGAGAATTGTTGAAGAATATTGGCATGATTGAGTGTAATGTTGCCTCTACTACAATGGAATATAATTTGAAGATCACCTAAAAAGAAGGGCATGAATTTGAGGATGAAACCAAGTACAAACAACTTGTGGTAAGTATTATCTAACTTATGACCACCAAACCATATATTTCATTTGGTGATGGGGTGTTTTCTAGGTTCATGCAAAAACCTTGTGAAATACAATGGTTTGTTGCAAAAAAAGTTCTAAAATATTTGAAGGGAACTCAATATTTTGGAATCAAGTAATTGGGGGGCTAAATATATGCAATATTAATTCCCAACATTAAATTGTCAACTAGGGAGTCGTAGACTTATAGGTTCAAGAACAAGAAATGCAGGATTGGATCCTAGTCTAGCCTATTGCCGACAACCACACTTCAAAATGTAATGAACGAAAGTAAGACAATCTCAAATTAAAATTCACACTACAAGATGTAGCTAACACTGGATTGCAAGACCATGTCTCCAGAGTTAGATCCTGATATTCAGTAACTTATTCCTATAGTAGTTTGCTAAATTACAAAAAATTAAATTAAAGCAACTAGATTAAAGGACAAGAAAGTTAACCTAAAAGTAAATATGGAATTTACCCAAATTGGCATTCAAATTAGTCAGCTAGATGAGGTTACTCCAACCCTCATGTATGTGTGCTAATGACCTAAAGTGGAATTTACCAGTTTTAAGAGAAAATCAACCAAACTCCTAATTAACCCTATCTAGAGAAAATGATGTAATGTAAAGACTTCAAAGAAACACACTTTAGAGAGTTGTCCTCAAGAAAAGATACACCTGGAAATGAAAGTGAAGTTAATGTTTGTATGGAATTAGTTTTGTTTTATGNCTACTACTTGGGAATTGAAGTGACTCAAAATAAAATGTGCATATTCATATCCAGGAAGAAGTACATTAGAGAATTGTTGAAGAATATTGGCATGATTGAGTGTAATGTTGCCTCTACTACAATGGAATATAATTTGAAGATCACCTAAAAAGAAGGGCATGAATTTGAGGATGAAACCAAGTACAAACAACTTGTGGTAAGTATTATCTAACTTATGACCACCAAACCATATATTTCATTTGGTGATGGGGTGTTTTCTAGGTTCATGCAAAAACCTTGTGAAATACAATGGTTTGTTGCAAAAAAAGTTCTAAAATATTTGAAGGGAACTCAATATTTTGGAATCAAGTAATTGGGGGGCTAAATATATGCAATATTAATTCCCAACATTAAATTGTCAACTAGGGAGTCGTAGACTTATAGGTTCAAGAACAAGAAATGCAGGATTGGATCCTAGTCTAGCCTATTGCCGACAACCACACTTCAAAATGTAATGAACGAAAGTAAGACAATCTCAAATTAAAATTCACACTACAAGATGTAGCTAACACTGGATTGCAAGACCATGTCTCCAGAGTTAGATCCTGATATTCAGTAACTTATTCCTATAGTAGTTTGCTAAATTACAAAAAATTAAATTAAAGCAACTAGATTAAAGGACAAGAAAGTTAACCTAAAAGTAAATATGGAATTTACCCAAATTGGCATTCAAATTAGTCAGCTAGATGAGGTTACTCCAACCCTCATGTATGTGTGCTAATGACCTAAAGTGGAATTTACCAGTTTTAAGAGAAAATCAACCAAACTCCTAATTAACCCTATCTAGAGAAAATGATGTAATGTAAAGACTTCAAAGAAACACACTTTAGAGAGTTGTCCTCAAGAAAAGATACACCTGGAAATGAAAGTGAAGTTAATGTTTGTATGGAATTAGTTTTGTTTTATGTACAAGATTAATGAATGTGTCAGTATGAGATTAGTTTGGTTCTTTGTACAAGAATGGAATGGATTCTCATTGATAATCCAATTAATGTTGCATTTGAACTTATATAACATTAAAACTTAACTTTAATAGATAAAACACCACATACTTACAACGTAACAATAATTATAGAACAATATACACATGACATAATCAATAGAAAAATAATATATAATACATAAACAATGTGTGTACTAACAAAATGCTATAACAATTGAGTAATTAACATATAAGATAACAAAACAATAAACAAATATTTACGAAGCTATATATATATATATATATAGAGAGAGAGAGAGAGAGAGAGAGAGAGAGAGAGAGAGAGAGAGAGAGAGAGAGAGAGGAATATTGGTGTGTGAAACAAAGGTGTTGGAAGCCGAAGTTGTAAATGTTACAGTGATGTAAGGAGGATACGGTTTGCGGAAATTAAGTAAACAAATAGTGAAATTTTATCAGTTACAGAGGGTGGAATATGAGCAAGTTGGAAACTGTGAGAAAGAAAGATGTTGTGTAGAGAAAATAAGAGGAATTGCAGGTTCTTGATCTTGAGAACTAATCCCTAAATTCATAATAAAACCATAAACTAAAACAAAGTTAAACAAAACTAAATAGCACACCAATTGTAATGAAATTAAATAAAATTACAAAGTAGGGACATCACCTGGGTCGAGGGGCCCTTCCTGACCATGGGAAACATGCCTGGAGAGTTATCTCAAATCAAAAGAAGTTCAAAAGCGCAACAACAATCAATTTATTCATTTTTTAAATAAAAATTGCATCTTTCGCTTACAATAAATACTTAGTTCTGATATATCCAATCCTCACCCATATTTCTACCTCTATCCTTCATTTATACATGAAAGGAGAAGGAGTGACCATACATAATCATTGGAATAATAAATTTAATACATTTTGAGATGCATCGATCCATTGTTCACATGGATGAGATTTTCTTGGATAAAAATAAAGAATTAGATACAACCAACGAAGGATCTCATACAAATTTAAATGATCTAATAACTAAGGCATCAAAACCAAGGCCACATCATCAAATTTGGACGTGGTGTTTTCAAATCTGGACATATCACAAAATTTGAGCAGATGTCAGTTTGAAGAACCATCGATAACTCCTCAACCGTTCATTTGTTTGGAAAATGGCTAATGTGAGACCTAATTTTCCATGCTAGAATCAAAACCCATTTTCCAGATTCTTCAAATTTGTCTTCATGTGCACGAAAATTGAGGGCGAAGTTGATTATCTAAATTTTTTATTAATTTGACTTAATTATTCCCCCTGAGTTGGAGTTCCACACATGTGACCTAGATGGATTTTGGCCTAGGTGTATGCATGTCGATGTCACTACAGAGAAAACCCATTTTTCTGATTTTTTCCACAAAGTACACAAATATGTTAAACAATGACTGGTACCAAAATGACAATATTGGTGTGAAAATGTTGAACTATTGTTATGGTACAAGAATATTGATTGTGCTAGTACAAGAATCACACTTCACAAACTGTCATAAGTAAACCATGATATAATCATCTTTTAATCACTAAAAACATAGAAAATACAATGTATTAACCACACTGGATATATTGACGAATGATGTCATTTAATTAGGGTTTGTGGTGTGTATTAACAATGAAATTCGGGAAAAGGTGTAATAATGAATGTTTTTGTATAGAAAAAAACATGGCAAAAGTGGATCTCAATAGTAATCTAAGGTGGATGGATTCAACCTAATTAGATATTATGATTTAGAATTTTTGGGGCATAAAGAAAATGGAGCGTCAAGTTCATGCTATCTCATGAGTCTTGGATCGATAACTATCTCCTGGAGACCACACAAACAATTAGTTCCATCATATTCCACAATGGAGGAAGAATATGTGGAAATTGTAGAAGTAAAAAAGGAGATTGTGTGGATCAAGAAAATACTTGAACATTTGCAGAAGAAGCAGGTGAATTCTACTTATCTTTTGGTTGATAATACTTTTGCAATCAAGTTGGGAAAGAATCCAAGATTATGTGATCAAATCAAGAACATCAACACAAAGTACCATCTGATTTCATATCATGTAAAGGCCAAGACTATTAACTTGAAACATGTTGATGCACAGTAGCATCAGATAGGTATTTCCACATAGGTCTAAGTGTCTAGACATGTGGAAATTGTCCAAAGCCTTCTATATTGGTAACTTTACTTTAATTAAAGTAATTATTAAAGTAAAGTGTTTTTGTTAGTAAGTTGAGTTTTATTTAAGGAAATTCTTTAATTAGTATTAGTGAATTAAATAATAGTCATTGATCTCAAGTGAGGTGAGAAGTAATCTCAATTGTCAATCAATTTGGATATTAGGTTAATTCATAACTCAATCTTATAAAATCAATGCTACGGTGAAGGAGGAAGATACTTCTTTTTGTTAGATTGATCGAGAAATATTGATTTTAGACAAAGAGAGTTGGATCATGAAGGATTGTGATTCAATGATATTTTGGATAGGTGTAGAAGGACTTACCTATAGATATCTAGGCCAGAATAAGAGAGAGAATAGTGTGTAGCAAAAGGATTAGGCCACTGGAGGGCAATGCAATTTTTATGGTATGGATTGTGTAGATAGTGCAATTTTCAGCATAACAGTCACACATATAGCACATGACAATGTGGGTATTAAGGTAAAATTCACGATGTTTTCATATAGGATCGTACATAAGTATTTTTCAGTAGATCAACCAGTTAGGTTTTGATGTACTTTGTCTCTTTTCTATTTGGACCATTTTCCTAGTAAGGGATCCCTTATAAGCTTTGAATATATTTGAATAATAAGATTACTTGATGGGAAGAATATATTTGTGCATTACAGTTGATACTTTTGGTTTCGAGTTTTGTTTCCACTATATTTATTGAGTTGAATATTCCAACAGTGTATTTTTTCTTTGTGAGTTGCTAATTTGATTTGTAATAAGGAAATCACTAGATAGCAAGATACCTAATATTGGAGTAAGAGGATTTCAAAATAGTATCATAGAAATCACTCAAAGAGGAATCCATATCTCAGGTTACAACAATAGATTTATTCGATCAAAAGTGTTGTGGTGGGTTTTTGAAGGACCAAGCATATCTCCACTATATTTTGCAACAAATCTATCAGATATGTAGGAGATCTTAGCAGATCTATAAACCAACCGGAGAAATCGAAGCACATATTTCAGGGAAACTATCATACTACAATTGGATTTAGTCGCCAAGATTAGCTCAGGTATTCTGTTACAGGTTGTGTAGACTATGTGTAACAGTGTGAATATCAGTGTAACAGACACATTGTTAATGCATATAGCGCAGGTCAATACAGGGGTAGTTTTAGTGGCAAGTTATTTCTATGGAAGTTTTTTAGGTCTTAGGGATGGAAACAACACCATTGATATTTAAAGACATATTGGATGGAGAATCCAACTTCCTATCTTGGAAAGTAAGAGTGACTTTGGAATTGAAGGAGTATGACCTTTGGTAGTTAGTGGACAAGGTAGTTTTTCCACTAATAGATCATGTGGATTTGGTAGTTCACTAGAAGGAGATAAAATTTGAGAATTTACTCTTGGATTCAATGAACGATCATCTAATTTATCACATATATAAGAAGAATATGACCAAAGAGATGTTTGATGCCTTGGTATTTTTATTCCAGAGCACTAACGTGAATAAAAAGATTGTCCTAAAGAATAGACTCATATCAATGTAGATGTCTAAATATTACAATGTTACCTACTATTTCATGAGGATCACATAGGTGTGTGATCATATTGTAGCCATAGGGGAGAGACCAAAGGAGGAAGATATAGTGAATGTGGCATTAAATGGTATTCCCATGTCATGGGAAGAATTTATCAAGGGAGTTTATGCTCGGGAAAATCGCATAAATTAACAGAGACTTTGGGATGATTGCATCCAGGAAGAGACTTGGGAAGAGTCTAAGAGAAACAAGTAGAGAGGTACTAATGCGAACTTGGCTCTTGTTAGTAAGAAAAAGAAGGGAAAAGGAAATAGTTCTAGAAATAATGGCAACAATGATGGAAGAATATCATAGCCAGGGAAGAATAAGGACTTAAGTAAATTCAAGTCCTTCTCGTGTCATAAGAATGGACACTATGCATCTCAGTAAACAAATAAGAAGAAGGGTAAAGGAAAGACACAGACAACAACATCAACAGAGATGTAGCTTGATGTGTTTACAGTGAGGATTGAGAAGGATTACTAACTGGTTTCTTTCCTTTCTACTAGCACACCTACAATGAGGGCATGGTACTTGGACAATGGTGCATCTCATCATATGACAGAAGTACAATAGTTACTTAACATTCTGATGGATAGGGACTTAGATGTTCATATGGAGCTTGGTGATGATGCCAAGTATCTAGTGAAGGGAGAGGGAAGAATTATGTTCCATCTTGATTTATGAGGTTTGTTGGATGCCCATGATGTGATTTATGTACTATGTTTGAAGAAGAATTTTTTCTCAGTCTCAACTATGGAGGAAATGGGTTTTTTTGTCACTTTTCAGAGAGGGAAGGTATTCATACGTCTAGAGCAATCTATCCCAGACACAGTAGTGGTCATTGGGTTTAGAGAGGCACTTTATATAGGTTGCAAATAAATCTTGTTCAATATTTGGTACATGATAGTGATAGCCTATGTGATTTGTTGCACAGGAGGTTGGGACACCTACACTACAGGGAATTATCAATTCTAAGAAAGATTATTATAGGTCTTTCAATGTTCAGTGTTGAGCAGCAGGGAGTGTGCAGAGGGTGTGCACTTGGAAAGAATTCCAAGGTTTCTTTTAAAAATAGCAAGAGTAGGTCCAAGGGGATCTTTTGTGTTATCCATTCATATGTGAGTGTGCCAATTTCAGTAGAATAAGTACATGGATCATCATACTACATTATTTTTGTTGATGATTTTTCCAAGAAAAATTATATATTCTTTATGAAGACCAAGGATGAGACCTTTAGTTGGTTTCAGGAGTTTAGGGATCAGATGGAGAACCAAACAAGAAATAATATCAAGGTATTGATGTCAGATAATGGGGGAGAGTACACCTCCAATTACTTTAAGTATTTTTGCAAGGATTCAAGGATCAAGAGGGAGATAACATTGTCATACAACCCTCATAAAAATGTGGTTGTGGAGAGAAATAATCGGCACCCATCATCAATTATGTCAGGAATATGATACATGACCAGGAGTTGTCTATGGTTATGTGGGAAGATGTGTGTAACATGATGGTGAATGTGAAGAATAAGAATCCTCACATGATATTGGGGGACAAGACTCTCGAGGAGGTATTCTCAGGGGTGAATCCAGAGATAATACATTTGAGGATCTCTGGTTGTCCATTCTACATCCATGTGTTTATGGAGAAGAGGATGGAGCTGGAGCAATAAGTACATAAGGGTATATTTGTGGGGTACAAAGAGACCTCAAACGTTTACAAGATCTTCATACCATCCCATAGGAAGACGATTGTGAGAAAATATGTTGATTTTGAGGATAAATTGGCATCTAGGAGATCTCAAGAGTCATGAGTAGTGGAAGAGGACAAGGAGTAGTAGGCTCTAAAGGATGAGTAACAGTCAGTAGTTCATACTTCAAGTGGGGAGGAGGAGTTATCCAATTCCAATCTTGTCAGGAGACCTAGGTGGCTATTGCATACATGGAGGGATGTTGGTGAGGCTCATACGAGTGCACCAAGATAGAACAAGTCTCCAAGGACATTTTCGAGCTATATGGAGATTATGAGTAGTATCATTTATGTTGAGCCTTATATTTTTTAGGAAGGAACAAATTAGTAAGTATGGTAGGATGTCATGGTAGAGGAGTACACCTCTATTATGAGGAACAATTTTTGGGACACAATGCCAAGAGTAGAGGGGAAGTTAGTTGTGAGTTCCATGTGGCTATATAAGATCAAGCATGTTGTAGATGGTAGCATCAAGAAGTTAAAGGACAGGTTTTTGGTGGGAGGGTTCTCCCAGAAAGAGGGCATGGAATACGAGGAGACATTTTCTCTAGTTTCCAAGTATGTTTATATTAGAGTTGTTGTTTCTATTGCTTCATTTATGGGGTGGGGGATACAACATATGGATGTGAAAACAACTTTCCTCAATGAGATCATTGAGGAAGTATATATAGAGAAACCTCAGGGATTTGAGGTACATGGGAGAGAGTCTCATGTGTGTAGGCTTAATAAATTCGTGTACAGACTCAAATGGGCACCCAAGGCATGGTATTCTAGGAATGATGGATACTTGCAGACTGTTGGATTTACCAAGAGTGAGGAAGATACTAACTTGTAATTCATACTTTTTGGGGAAGATCCACTCATATTGGTTATGTACGTTGATGATTTGTTTCTCACAGGTGCAGAGGATCTTATTGGAGGTTGCAAAGAAGATTTGTCTAGTGAGTCTGAGACGAAGGACATTGGATTCATGCATTATTACTTGGGGATATATGTCTCGTAGGAATCATGAGAGATATTCCTTGTTCAAGGGAAGTATGAAGTAGAGATATTGAGGTGATTCAATATTTAGGACTGTAGATCGATGCCTATGTTATCCCCCATTCCTAGGGATAAATACGGAGATGATGTCTCGAGTCCTTTAGGTTTCATACATGGAGTATTGAGAGGCATATGAGTAGGAAAAGGCCACTATCATATCACATGTCACCATCCGATCGATGAAAACAACATCCACCACACCCATATTGGCCCACATAGGACAATAGATCTTGCTCCATGAGGTAACAAGTCTAGTGTTGTGGTAAGTCTCATTTTAATATTTGAAGCATCTGAACATGTTGCAAAGGATCCGTTCTTGATTTTGAAAACATTTGCTTGGAAATTATGCCTTTTGCCTCATTTCACCTTGGTGGTTGAGATGTTGTTCTAGAAAGTGGGTCACCCTTAGGGATAGGGTTGCTACTGGGGGATATCCTTGAAGATTCATCGTACCATTATTTTCCATACTTATCACTTTCCACACTCATTTCCCTTTGTTTCCTTGTCTTTTGGGTTTTCGGGCATTATTGACCCAAGAAGGGCTTGTACCTTATTTCATGGGAATAGGGGATGATGTCCAAAAGGAAGGTAGAAGTTTCTATAAAAGAATAAGAAACTTTTCTAAAAATAAAGTGAACACAACAAGTAAGGAGCATCAAAATTCCATTCAAATTGATCTTTACTTACTCAGTGTCTACCCCAATCCCAAATTCCAAATGCTAAATCTTGAAAACCTTATAAAGGGACTAGAAAATTATAAATAAATGAAAGTAGGGATTGGAAACATGGATAAGAATGGGTCTGGGAAAAATAGCACCTAAATAGTTGGTAGCTCAAGAGCAAGTGAACCCTCAACAAAGGCACTCATAAATGAGACAATATGAGCCCTTATATGTCAAGAAACCACATGCCCAAAAGTTACACCCCCATTCACCTCATACTCTTTTGCATGACTTAGGGAGGGTATTCCTGGGAAACACTCCTTGACTTGGGGAATGATCTATCAAATAGGTCATCGTGACAATCCTCCCATACTTAAATTTGGAAAGTTGTATAAGGTATTTGAGTATTCGTTTATTTTTAAAATGGGGGATTTTATTCACATCTTTGGGTGGTTATTTTACTATATATGGCTTACTCAGCATGACACTTGTGACTTTTGGACCCTTGGATGGTGTACTTATTTGTCTTTGAAGGTCCTTGATAGGTGAAATCTTGATCGTGGAGGCACAATATTGCTTGGACCTTCATTAGGGCATGAATACCATAGATTGGATGATGAATTCCCTCTCCTTGGACACATGGGAAGAGGAAATTTTCCTTTAGAGGCGCTTGGACACCATGAGACTATTATTATCTATCCCCTTGCTCCCAAAAAATGGCCTTGGGAGGCCTAAAACATCACACATTATGCCCTAGAAGTCACATGGGCCTAGGGTTTTATTGGGGTTTCTCATGGTTGATGATGATGTGCCTTGGTTTGATGGAGAGAGAGACACTTAGAATGCACTGAAGAATTTTTTGGTAGGTTTTATGGCCTTTTGAGACCCAACAATCTTCATCCTAGGCCAAAACGCCTCTCCTAAAGGCATTACGTCGCCCTTTACATCATGATGTCACCCCTAAAAGGGGATTTTATTTTTATAATTTTGAATTTTAAGTTGTAAAGGGAAAATAGAGGAGGTCGGCCTCGCTAATTTGAGGTTTGACTTTAGATAAAGTGGACAAATTGGTTTTACAAGACCTGATATAAATAGAGGTTTTGTCACTCTCATTTGGATCATAACTCACTTGATAATTACATACTTGTTGGCTGAAATTTTCTCGCTATTTGGGAAAGATGCACTATCTCTTTATTATGCTTTTTGGATGCTAATACTTTTATATTGTAGGAATAATCTAGGCAGTATCTCTTGGATGCTTTTCTCTTGCTATTGTGGTGGAATATTATTTGTAAAGAAGGGTTTATCTTGCTATTTCTTGGACTAGGTAAGGAATTCATACATTTGTGTTGTTTCTTCTTGGTTTCAAGGTTAATGTTGAAAAATGTTGGAGGAGTATAAGGGAATACACCCTCCACCAATATATAGCATTTTGTCATTGAATGAGCTATTTTTGCAAGATTAAAAGGGCTTACACCCCCATAGATTTACTTTGCTAGGTTTGTTTTCTCTAGGGAATGAAAGGGCTTACACCCCCATAGATTTAATTTGCTAGGTTTGTTTTCTCTAGGGAGTAAAAGGGCTTAAACCCCTAGATAAGTAAAAAAACTATCTCTTACACAAGAGAATCCATTAACCCAATCAATAAGGAAATAATCTACTTGCATTGGAGATATAAAATTATTGCATTGGTATGCGTGAATTTTAGAGATATTGCAATTGTTCAAGTTGGAATTAATTCCTCATCCTTTAGGATCCTTTGTGCCCTAAGGGAATCTAGTTTAGCAAAGTAATTCTATTTTTTGTTACAAATTAATTCTACATCCATTAGAGCTGCAGAAAAAATACTTTTTCATTATCTATTGTTCAATATTGTACCACTAAAATTCACTTGTAAACCTTGGTAATTTTTCTACTAGTTATTGGCTAATTGTTGGGTGGTTTACTTGCTAATTTATGTGTCTAGATCTTGATTTGTCGAAATTGTTTTCTATAGACACTTGTATGTCATAATAAATTGATGATAACACTTAATAAACATCTCTTAATGCCACCAAAGTCTTTATTTAAACATTGGAAGTTTGACTAGTCATTCCTACCTTATTTCTGATATCCTGTACTAAATTTTGGATGGTTAAAATTTGCAGCTATTATTATTATTTGTTTATGATATATATATATATATATATATATATATATATATATATATATATATATATATATATATATATATATATATATATATATATATAT
>ML779342.1:129655-141941 GCA_009831015.1 Picea engelmannii
TCACAATTTTCAAAACGTGCCTCAAAGGGTAAAATTTGGCATCGATTCAAGCGTGCCTCCAAAGGTGAATTCCAACACTGAGTGAAGGCGGATTTCAAAATCGGCTGCAACTATCAACGTTGAATTTCTGGAAGAACTCACACATGTTGAGTGGTCTTGCCTCTGTGTGCTTGCCAACAATGCTCATGCATCATACTCCCCTTGACTAAAATTCATGGACTCCTGTCCATTAGCTCCTCTACTGATTTTCCCTGCTTCTGGATAGCAGCTTTGTTTTCCCAACTAACATCTTCTATTGGGTGTCCCTTCAATTTGACCAGATACTCAAAATAATTCTTCCTTCTGGTCTTTTTGCCAATCCTCTGATCAACAATTTTCTCCGTCTACGGCTTTTCTGCCACAGGCATCTGTTTCTCCCACTGAATCTTTCCTTGATCTTTTGACCCTTCTGTGTCATCTTTCCTGTAAGGGTACAGGTCTGAGACATTGAATATGGGTGAAATTCCCACACCATCTGGCATCTCGATCTCATAGGTGTTTGCATCAAACTTCCTCAAGATATTACAGGGTCCTATCTTCTTCATCTTCAATTTGTTATATGTTCCCCTAGGGAACCTTTCCTTCCTGAGATGTGCTAAAACCTGATCTCCCACCTCAAATTGAAGTTCCCTGCGATGTTGATCAGCTCTGTGTTTTTATTTCTGATTAGAACTCTGTAATTGTTCTTTGATCCGACCATGGAGTCTCTGCATCTCAACAATAAAATCCTCTGCTCCAACGCTTCTGATCTCTCCCTGTTCAAAGTCCCTTAACTCAGAAACTCCCCTGGGTTGCATTCCATAGAGTATTTGGAATGGGCTACTTCCAGTGCTTCTGTTTGGTGAGTCATTGTATGAAAATTCTGCTTGTGGCAGAATCTGATCCCACTGGTTATGGTGTTCAGTAACCAGGCTTCTCAATAAGTTTCCCAAACTTCTATTTACCACCTCAGTATGCCCATCTGTCTGAGGGTGATAAGCTAAGATGAAGGAAAAAATTGTCCCCATCCTCTTCCACAATGTCCTCCCAAAGTGACCAACAAATTTTGTGTCTCTATCTGAGACAATGCTCTTGGGTAGGCCGTGAAGTCTCACAACTTCTCTGAAAAATAGATTTACAACATGTGTTGCATCACTGGTCTTCTGGCATGGGATGAAATGTGCCATCTTTGAAAACCTATCTACCACCACAAATATGGAATCGAATCCCCTTTGTGTTCTTGGCAATCCCAATACAAAATTCATGCTTATTTCATCCCAATGCCTCTCTGGTATTGGCAATGGTTGATACAATCCAGTGTTATGTCTTTTCCCCTTTGTATGTTGGCAGATTCTACATCTTTTCACCAACTTTATCACATATGTTCTCATACCTGGCCAATAGTACGAGATGCTCAACTGTGCAAACATTTTATCATGACTGAAATGTCCAGCCAATCCTCCACTATACTTCTCCTTCATAAGATAGTCCCTCATTGAGGATCTTGGTATGCACAATTGAGTTCCTCTGAACAACAATCCTTCCTGAACCATATATTATGTCCACTGACTTATATCTCTCATTACAATGCTTGTACATGCTTCGTAGCCCTCTTTGAAATCTGTATCATCACAATACATATCCTTAAGGTGTTCAAACCCCAAGGTCTTCACCTGGAATTCCTACAGAATTAAACATCTCCTGCTTAACACATCAACAACCTTGTTAGCATTCCCAGCAATATGTTTTATGACAAAAGTAAAATTTTGCATAAATTCAACCCATTTTGCATGTCTCTGATTCAATTTTTCTTGTCGGGTTATGAATTGTAAAGCTTGGTTATTGTTGTACAAGAAAAACTCTTGCGGGACCAGATAATGCCTCCATTTCTTCAATGCTTTAATTATGGCATAAAACTCCTTGTCATATGTGGAGCATTTCCTCTTAGTCTCATTCAAATTCTCACTGAAATAGGTAATAGGTCGATTGTCCTGACTCATAACTTCTCATATTGCAACTCCACTTGCGTCACATCTGACCTTAAATGTCTTTTCAAAACTTGGCAAGACCAGAATTGGTCATTCTGTTATCTTCTCCTTCAGTGTATTGAAGTTCTTTTCAACCTCCTCTGTCCATTTAAAATACTTGTGCCACTTCTTCACTGTATCCATCATGGGTGCACAAATCCCACTGAAGTCTCTAATGAACTTTCTATAAAAACTTGCTAAACCATGAAAGATCCTTACCTCGAACATGCTCCTTGGTGACGACCATTCTCTGATCGCTTTCACCTTCTATGGATCCATCTTCAGTTCATTCGAAGAGATCACAAAACCCAAATAAATGAGTTTTGTCTTCATAAAATAGGATTTATTCAAATTGATCATCAACTTCTCCTACTGTAACCTTATCATTACTAGCGTAAGGTGCCTCAAATGCTCCTCTTTAGTCCTGCGAAAGACCAGTATATCATCCAGATATACAACCACAAACTTGCCAATGAAATATTTTAGAATTTCATTCATCAGCCTCATAAAAGTGCTCAGGGCATTCGTTAAGACAAATGGAATAACCAACCATTCATATAGACCTTCATTCATCTTAAAGGTTGTTTTCCATTCATCACTTTCTCTCATCCTGATTTGGTGATATCCACTTTTCATATCTATCTTGGAGAAGAAATTTGCTCCACTTAAGAAATCCATTAAATCATCCATACTTGGTAAAGGGAATTTGTACCTTATGGTGATCTTGTTGATGGCTCTCGAGTCTGTGCACATTCTCCATCCTCCATCTTTCTTTGGGCTTAACACAGTTGGTACTGCACATGGGCTCAAACTTTCTTTGACTAAGCCCTTATCCAGCAACTCTTGAACTTGGTTCTTCACCTCCTCATTTTCTCAAGGTGTTAATCTATACACTTCCTTGTTTGGCAGGCTTGCTCCTGGTATCAAGTCGATATGATGATTGACACCCTTGATGGGTGGCAATGAGTTTGGCAACTCATCCACCACTATATCAACAAAATTGTCCAGCAGCTCCTGAACTTCTTCAAGTATATCATTCACTGATGTACTTGTAAGAATGACTCTGGGACTCCTCACCACAACGAACTACATCTCCTCTTCTTCCTTGACTCCTTTCAGGAGTTCCTTCCCGCTCATGAGAAGTATGCTTGTGTTGGCTTCCTCCTTCGCTCTCTTCTCCTCCATTGGAAATAGCATATGTGTCCTACCATTCTTCTCCAATGTAAATTTATTCTTCCTTCCATCGTGAATGACATTTCTGTGAAACTTCCATGGTCTTCCCAACAGAATGTGGCATACGTCCATGGGAATTACATCACATAGGATTTCATCTTTATATCCTCTTATTTTAATTTCGACCAGGCATTGTTTAGCAATCATTACCTGGTGTATGGCCTTGGATGTCCAGTTGTCTTCATCTCCAATTTCTCCACCATCTTTGTGGATACTAGGTTGTCAGTACTCCCACTATCAATGATTACCTTGCATACTTTATCCTTAGTCTTGCAAGATGTCCTGAAGAGACTGTTACTCTGCACTGGCTTTTCAATTTCTACCTCTGGTTTTAAGAGAAATTTTCTCAACATCAGGGATGCTCCATCCTCTACTCCTTCTGCCTCAACATATCTTCATTGTTCTTATGAAATGTGAGCTTCTCCTCCTTCCTTCTTCTTCTCAGGACACTCCCAAGACATGTGCCCTACCTTTCCACAATTATAGCACCTTAATCCTCCTTTGCCACTTCCTCTAGAAGAGTTTCTTCCACCACTCTGTCTTCCTCATGAACTTCCTCCTTGTTCCGAGTGATTGTGTGGTTTCTTAGCCTCTTTTTTAGACTGTTGTGCTCTGTCATGGTTAAATCCTTTGCTTTTGCTTGGGATCGAGCTTTTACCTCTTCCTCGTTGGTTTTGTTTTCTGGCCAGCTTTTCCTCTGTCTTCAGTGCAAACTAATAAGCATCTTCCATGGTCCTTATTGACATCATGCTAAGCTCATCCTAGATTTCATATCTCAAGCCATTTATATATCTGGCAATTCTTTCTTCATCTCTCTCTCATTGTCTAGTTCTGATGTTTAGCCGGTAGAACTCCTCGGTGTACTTCTTGACTGACATCCCTTTCTGTCTCGGGTTTTGTAGCTTCTTCAATAGATTGATCTAGTAGTATTTGGGTATGATCTTAGCCTTTTGTTTGGCTACCATCATGTCCCAACTTTTTATCTTTTGTTTTCCTTTACTTCTCCTCTCAGCTTGCAGTTCGTCCCACCATAGTGTTGCATGCCCTTTTAGCCAGGTGACTTCATGCTTCACCTTCTTCTCCTCATTGACATATTCATAGTCGAAGTGTTTGTCCATGGACCTTATCCAGTCCAACAGTTCTTCATCATCTATATTTCCCTCATACATGGGGACGTCTATCTTAGCTTTGCCTCCCAACCTGGCAATTGCTCTCAGCAAACGTTCTTCTACAACATCCTCTCTTGCAGCTTCTTCAACCTCAACCTCTTCACTTTCTGCATCACTGACATCCCCAACGTCAGGTGCTCTTCTCTGGGTTGCTTCCATTATTTCCAATCGAGCATGAAGCTCTCACATCTCCCTCTCTACACCACGGTTGGCTAAAGGTGGCTCTCATCTTCTTGGTGGCATTATGTCGACTATCTATCACACATAGGGTACATCTCCGAGTTCTCTGTCTCCTTCTTTTCCTCCTTTGCCTGAAGTCTACAGACGAAAAACTAAGGCTCTAATACCACCTAATGCATACCCCCTACCTCAGCAGGGTTTTGCGACCTCTTGGTCTCTAGATAGTTCTCTTCCCTAAGCCGAAATGGCCCATCGAGCTCCTGCTGGAACCCTTTGGATGAATCCATAGGTCCCTTCATCCTCTGGTACAAGTCTTGAAAAAACCTGCACATGCCTCCTTTTCATGTTTTGGGGTTTTGCGATTTCACGAGCCGGGACTCCACATCTCCTAACTCCTAGTCCTTGAACACCTAAACCCTGAAATGCCAAAATCTACCCATGACTGTTGGTCACTATAATTGCTTATTTAACTAAACAATCAAGTGTTACATAAATTTTCAACCCAGGGAAGTTTGTTTATTTCAAAGGTAATCACACACTGTATATGCTCAATCTCAAAAGCAATCTAGAGTTGTAGTAAAAAAATACGTTAACCACACCTTGCCTTGAAAAAACTGAAGTTCTACTTTGAATTATAGAAAAGCAACCTACCTATTGCAGAGTTCAAAGTTAAAGAAATAATTGTCTGAAGAATCCTGGATTACATTAAGAAATTACAACCTAGGAAAGAAATCTTTCAGGATACTGCAAAAGGAAAGACCAACTATTATGTAATAGAGAATAGGACCCTATTCCCCAAGCAGGAATCTTCAGCACCTGTTTCCGATCATCACACTTTCATGAACTCATTACTAATTGAAATGATTGACACACATTGAAGGCTAACTATCTTCTAATAGAGAACATGACCCTATTCCCCAAGCAGGAATCTTCATCACCTGTCTCTGACTATTACGCTTTCATAAATTCACCAAACAGGATTACTAACTAGAATGATTAATAGTTACCCCAGCATGAATTATATGAAAACAATGTAACAATCCGTAGAGCATAGTTTCAGCAGAACGGAGTTCAGTAAAGTAGAGTTTCAACAAAACAAAATTTAATCAAGGCATGAAAAAGAATAATACTAACACACTACAGAACTAATGGGTGAATATTGGGAAGAAGGTAGGCCCTCCCTTCTCACAAGATTCCCCAAAAATGAAAGGGACTAGGAAGGAATGCTCAGAATAATTTTTTATTCATCTGTCAACTGTATCATGTTACAATGTCTGAAGTAAACAAGTCCTTCTTTATAATTCCTTGCTTATCCAAGATGGATCCCCCCTAATGATGATTTCCCCTTATTTAAAGAGTAGAATCCCCTCGATACAATTCAATCATCAAATTACATGTGCACATTTGAATCCTATTCTTAGTTAGATCTAATCTCTATACTGGAATAGGATATTTTGGTCTCCCATAACAGAATGCTATTACAATAGTTGAAATGGTGTTGAGTGAGGTGTAGTTGTTGTGGCTGGTGTAACAGATTATTTATTTATCTTGTTACTGTTGTTGTATATTGTTTCAGCATCGCAAATCGTGGGTTGTTTCAGCAACGGGATTTGCGTTCTGACTGTTTCAGCAACATGGTCTCAAGCAACAGTGATGGTTAATTCTGGCTCAAGGTGCGACTGTTGGTCCATGTAACGACTTCTTTTGTCTGCTGTGTGAATTATTGTTTCAGCATCGTAGACCATAGACTGTTTCAGCCACGAGGTTTGCGTGCTTTTGACTGTTTCAGCAATGGGCCTTCAAACAACAACGCTAATCTGCATTTCAAACTATTTCAGCACTTACATATTTCTGATCGATATTTAAGTATGAGAGTAATGTAAAATTATATGCAAAACAAATTAAACATATAGCAAAGAGAAGAGGCATTATATACCTTTGGAGAGATAGGGTAAGGTGATAATGTAAGCTTAAATGTGAGTGAAAAATTGGATGTAATGGTAGTAAAAAGTATGAATAAAAAGGTACATTACAGGGTCCTAACATCCCCTCCAACTTAAAAGGTTGCATGTTCTCAGGCAAATTCAATCTGAATTAGAATCTGAATACTGACTCTGAGCATGGAAGTTACTTAAGCAGTAGCTGTGGAAAGTGTTGTTTGTTAGAGCTCTGAATCCTTGAATGCGTTGTAGCCTTTGCCAAGCTGTTGTTTCGGCCTTTTTGGGCAACTTATGATGAACTTGATATTTCTCTGCTGGCATCCACATAATAGGAAAATGAAACTGATAACCTATCTAGCTTTCAACACATTGCTGAACACATTTGATGTAGCTAGGTACCTGGGAGATTGTTGTCTCAATATTGGTGGGGCTAAAGGGATTGTGTTCCTGTCTTTTCTCAGCAGATTGTTGCCAAAACATGTTATTTGCTTATAGGGCAGTGATCGCTGTGGATTTAATGAACTATTGAAAATCCTGAAGTACTGTTGTCTGTAGTTGCCAAATATATTGAATCATCCCTGGTTTCTTCAAAAACTGATAATACTCTGTAACAAAGGTGGTAGCATTCTGTGGTTCTGACCGTATCCAGAGAAGGAAGTTATCCTCATTATGCTTGACGGCTAGGAAGTCATTCTTCCATATAATCTGATTATTAAGGAAGGAGGTGAGTGCCCGAATCTGGATATCACCGACGAGAGGGTTAAGGTTAAGCTGTCGGTTCTCAAGTATGGCCTCATTATGATGATATACCTCACAGAGGAGGTGTTGATCCATAGTAGAGGCTTCTGCAAAGGTTCTAACAAAATCTGTTGGATTTAACACTGCATGGGGTCTCCCTTCTTTAATTGAGTTAATATGAAAAAATGTAAGTCGTTCCATGAGGAAAAGAGAGTAATTGGAGGATGTTTTCCTTCCAGCCAACAACTTTTGTGCCAAGTCAAACATCAGGAGCAATTTTCCTTTTAGCTCTTTATTCTGCTTCTTATAGGCACGAGATTCTTGGCGTGTTTTCTCCAAATCTTCCCAGTTTGAATAGATCTGGTTTAGCCAGAGTAGTCTGTGCTCCTCCAGGCTTGTGTCCTGTGTAACAACTGACTCTTTTTTCCATTTGTCCATTATTGCCTGCTCATCCCATGGTTGAGTTTGTGTTTCAGCATCCCAAGTGATAGGTTGAGGTAGGGTCTGAGTGGCTTGTTCCACAAGAGTGTGGGTATTAATCTATCTAGGAGGGGAAGATTCATCACTAGGAAGTGTTTGTACAACTTTATTAACAAAAACAGGGGCTTTAGATGTGGAAATTGTTGTAGGCCAGGGTTCATTTTGAACTTTGGAAGGTCCTACTGGTTCTTGTGTATCAACAGGGTTTTCTTCTTTGACTGCAAAAGTCGTAGGTTCGGGGGAAGCTCCTGGCATTGGAATTTGAGTTACTTTGTAGCCTGCTTGATAATAGATGTCCCCACATTGACTGCACATATACTCTCTACAATGATTCTCTATTGTATTTTCCTCTGTCATGGTCGCTATGCGAGCTAGGGTGTACAATTTAAGTTCCTTCTCATATGATTCCTTTACCATGACTAGCTCTTGCTTGTAGGCTTCCAGTTCAGACCTTAGGAACTCATTTTCTTATAAGACAGAGGTCATTCTTGGTTTTGGTTGTTGATATTTCAATGATATATAAAGAGGGGTGATTGGTTCTTGTGTAACAATCACAACCACACTAGTTGATTCCTTTGGAGCAGCTACATGATCGGCAGTTGATTCTTGTATTTCATCTTCTTGATGTAGAGAAAGTAGTGTTGCGGCATCCTGGGCATCTGATTCATGTGTTTCAGTAACAATATCAGTAGTTGGTTCTTGTGTTTCAACTGTAGCTGATTCTTTTGTAACAGCTATAGTTGGTTCTTGTGTTTTAGCTACTGAATGAGTAGCTGGTTCTTGTGTTTCAGCTACTGAATGAGTAATTGTTTCTTGTGTTAAAGCTACTGAATGAGTAGTTGGTTCTTGTGTTTCAGCTACTTGATGAGTATCCGTTTCTTGTGTTTCAGCTACTTGATTTGAAAAGGATGATGTCGCAGTACACTGGGCCTCTAGTTCTTATGTTTCAGTGCCCATGGGTGGAATGGGTAAAAATTCCAGAATTTGGGAGGGTTGAGGTGTACGAGGTTTTAGACGGATGGGTTGGGGGTTTAGGGCAGTGGCAGTAGTAGTTGTTCTTGTTGAGGTCCTTGTTTGTTTTCTTTGTAAAATGGAGGGAAAAGGAGGAATTTGCTTTCGTTTACATGGGGATTTTTCCTCCTTGATGGGGTAGGAAGAGTTGTCTGGCTCAGAATCATCGCTAAGGATATGAACGGTAGGAGTGGATGATTCTGATAAAATGTGGGGCAGGATTGGTATGGTAGGAAGGTTAATTGAATTAATTGGGTCTGTGGGTGGACTGTTAGGTACTTCTGGAGGATCTAGAGGGTTTTGTAGTTGTTGTTCCTGAAGATTTTCAGGATGTGCAACAACTTCTTGGGGGTCTATGGGTAGGTTGTTTAGGAGAGGGTTTTGTTGGGAAATACCATTTTGGATAAGTAGTTGAGCTAGACGGTGATGGGTGAGGGAAAGAGCGTGATTTTTAGCCTTTTTACAGTAATGCGACATATTTCTAAGACATCCGAGCAGATAATAGGGAATATTCACCAATCTAGCATGTCGTAAATGAGACAACATGACAAAATTGTACTGGTAGACTACCTGGTATCGGCCTTCATAGGTAAGGTAGTGCTTGAAAACCTCTACAACTTTCGGCCAAGGAGGAAGCAAGAAGATAAGTCAAACACCCCGGCCTTTAGGCTCAATTTGTTCCCCTGGCAAGAGGAAATCCTGCTGGGCATTAAGAATGATGTGTTTGTGGATGAACCAGCGAATTCCAGTGATAGGGAGACCCGAAACTTGTGCTATATCATCCTCTGTAACTAGAATCCGAACCCCTTGAACAATGGAATAATCTTCCTGAAGATTTCGAGCAAATTGAAGAACCTGTTGTTGATCAAATCCCTAGAGCCTCTGAAAATAACCCAGCCATCCTGCCTACGGAAAAAAATTGATAGACTTCTGGATATAGTTCTAACAGGGTTGTCGTGGCGGGTTTGTACAGTATAACAGGGCCTCCCATAGATAACATCTTAGCAAAATGCACCGTCAGAGAGTCAAGTAACCGCTTCTTAGCAGAGTAAGTTTTTTGGGTGAAGGCATGCAAATGGTGGTGAAAAAAATGAAAGGATGGTAAAAAAGAAAGAATGACAGTGGTTGGTTCATGTGAAATGATGGTATAAGATTTTGATATTTCCCCCCCTCAAGTATAGCTAAAATAAATGATTTTAAATGAGTGATAATAATGAGTTGGGATCTTCTCATTAACCATAGTTCAATTGTATTTACATATAAATTTTACATACCTCATCTTTACCTTTGATTCGTACTTCAAACAAAATATAATGCCTGTCCATAGTAGTTCTGCAGTAGCCATGGGAGAGACTTTTGATTTGTTAGAGAAATTGTATCAAGGATTTGTTTAGTGGAAGGACAAAATGTAGTATGAGAGTACAAGAGCTTATTGACAGGGAATGCTAAAAATTTGGTGTTTCAGCAACAGGGAAAGAATAGAGAAATGTTTGTTGAAGAGTGATGTTGCAGAATACTGCTGAGGAAGTGGTGTTTCAGCAGTGGTGACATGTTGTTGAGTAATAGTGTTTCAGCAATAGAGAAAAGGGCGAAAAATTGCTGAACAATGGTGTTTTGACAATGGGGAAAAAGGAAAAAAGTTGTTGAACAATGGTGTTTCAGCAATGGGGAAAAAGGCAAAAAGTTGTTGAACAGTGGTGTTTCAGCAATGGGGAAAAAGGGCGAAAATTTGTGGAATAGTGGTGTTTCAGCAATGGGGAAAAAGGCGAAAAATTGCTAAACAGTGGTGTTTTAGCAATGGGGAAAAAGGCGAAAAATTGTTGAACAATGGTGTTTCGGCAATGGGGAAAAAGGTGAAAAGTTGTTGAATAATGGTGTTTCAGCAATGGGGAAAAAGGCAAAAAGTTGTTGAATAGTGGTGTTTCAGCAATGGGTAAAAAGGCAAAAAGTTGTTGAACAGTGGTGTTTCAGCAATGGGGAAAAAGGGCGAAAAGTTGTTGAACAGTGGTGTTTTAGCAATGGGGAAAAAGGGAAGTAGTGTTTCACAAGATGAAGCTTGGCTCTTCTTGAAGTAAGATCGTCTTTTCTTGGTAGGCCTTTTCTTTGATCAAGAATTTGCAAAAATCAATTGTAACATGCCATTCCTTGACATGGATTATTAGTAAAAGAAATCTAATCTAATACTAAAGAAATTAAATTCAAAAAGAATTAATTGCAATGAGGAGTAGGAGGCCCCTCTAAAAAGAGGTAATGAGAGTCTGCCACACATGTGGCCTTAAAATCTTCTTTGGAAATAGGGTGCTGGTATAGACGGAGCCGATGACCATTCACAAGTAACGGTGTTTTATAGTCATTGATTGTGAGGAGCCTTACTGTTCCATTGGGGAAAACAGTATCCACTTTGTAAGGTCCAAGCCATCTTGTACGTATTTTCCCTTCAAATTATTTAAACCGAGAATCATACAGTAAGGCCCAATTACCCTTTTGGAATTGCTTATGTTTGATAGTTTTTTCATGCCATTTTGATCTTTGTTGTTGAATCATAATTGTCTGATGAATGGCATCTAGTCTTTTTTCATCCAATTCATTAAGTTGTTGCAACCTGGTTGTCTGTGCATCGGTCAAATCAAGGTTGATAGCTAAAGCAGTCCTTAAGGTTTTGATTTCAAATTCCATAGGAAAGATGACACTTTTTCCATAAACTAATTCATAGGGAGAGAATCCTGTAGTATTTCTCTAGATAGTTCTGTAGGCCCATAATGCTTTAGGGAGCCTGTGAGACCAGTCCTTTTTGTTTTCCTTCACTATTTTTGTGTGAATGGCTTCTATTACTTTATTTGTGCTTTCCACCTGTCCATTGGCTTGGGGGTGGTATGGTGTAGTCATTTTATACTGAATATGATATTTCTGAAGGGTGGCTTTAAAACTGTGAGAAGTGAAAGGAGGTCCCCCATTAGTAACTAATTCTCTCGGCACTCCAAATCTGATGAAGATGTCTTCAAATAGGAAATCTAGAACTGCTTCTTCAGTCACTCTATGGAATGCTTTAGCTTCCACCCATTTGGTCATATAATCTGTGCATACCACTATATAAACTTTTTGATTGGATGGGGGGTTAATGGGTCCTACAAAGTCTAAGGCCCATCTTTCAAATGGTTCGATTACTACCTGGGGATTTAATGGCATTTCATCTGTATGATTAGGTTGGACCATTCTTTGATAGCTATCACAGGCCCAGACATATTTCTTTGCATCTTTAAAAAATGAGGGTCAATAATACCCCATCCTAAGAATTTTATGTGTTGTTCTCTTATCAGCAAAATGCCCTCCACAAGGGCCATCATGACAAGATTTTAGTAAGTCATAAACCTCGTCTTCTCCAATTCACCTTCAGATTTCTTGATCAAGTCCTGTGTGGAAAAGACACCCACTTATCCAGCTATACTGAGCACTTTGTTGAATGATTCTTCTTTTCTCCCAGTGGGATAGG
>ML779342.1:151316-169790 GCA_009831015.1 Picea engelmannii
AATAATATTAACCATAAAATAATTATAAAAAAAATTAATAAAGACAAAGTTTAGGATCTTATATAATGAGTGGTTCCAATCTATTAGATACTCAATTTTTTATATACAAATATAAAAGGCTAATAAATATTCATTTGAAAAAAATACATTGTTAAATAAGAGAGAGAAAACCATTATTTTAGAGTTTACATGAACATAAAACAAAAGAGAAGCAACATGAAAAATAGGGTTTTTAGTAGTGAAGGTAATTTTTAAATTCTTTTATTTTCTTGAAATTGCATTGTAAATATTAATGGGAAGAAATGAAAAAAATTATGAAATCCTTTGATTTAATTGAGCCAAAAGAATCTCTTTCACTTTTGGAAGAAAAAATGTAATATGGATTAAGGTTTTCCTTTATAAATTTAGTTTTACAAAATGAAATTATTTCTCTTATTATGGTTTGATATTTTAGTTCCTTGATGATAAGGGTGTGCATTATTTATGTAACATCTCGTTCTTGTGAGCATAAGTTATTGACTTATTCTGTAAGGACACTTGCGTACAAGTGATATGGTTATAGTACATGGTTATGGTTCCGCTTATGGAATTTTATGATGATGTTGATGGATTATGATATTATGTTATTTGATATATATGTATTGGCAGATGCTATTGACGAGTTTCCCCTGAGTGTGGAGGACGTTGGACAAATTGTGGATGTCGATAGCATTAATGGACCTCCTAGGACTCTGGATTGAGTTACGGAGTGGATTGTATTGGTTTGATTATTTCATATATGAATATGTGATATATGATATGATTTTGTATATGGGTCATTGACAGTGTTTCATTGATGGATGCAAGAAGATGATTGTTTGCTAATATGACTCACATAAGGAGTAAAGGGGCCATGCACATAGACCTAATATTGAAGGAGAGGTGTGGTAGCATCCCTGTCACAACCTACTAGCACTCCCGTCATGGCTCGAATTGTAGGTTAACAATTACCTAGCTCGAGAGGACCACGATGTTGTGAGGGAAGACTGAGACAGTCACTCACGAAGATTTCTAAAGGGAACTCAATAAGGCAGGGGATTTATTCCTTAGAATCCCTTAGTCTCTCGCAAGGTCACCTGAATGGAGTGTTGACTCCAGTGGTTGGACAAATACCAAAACCAATCAAAGGCGAGTGGCACCCTTGGAGCACGGAGTGTGTCTTGAATGGCATGTCATTTAAATAAAATTCAAGTCAATGAATCTAGGTGGCCTAGAAAACCCTGAGTGAATAATTAACCTTGTAAAATATTGAACACTTCAGGATCACTTAATTAATTAATTAATTAAGGATTGAGATTATTAATTTAAATTCCAAATGAAGTGCTAAGTCTATTTAAAATTTAAGCCTAAGACTAAGCTTGGTGAGAATACTAAAACCAAATTACAAATTAAATAAAATAGGAAAGAGGTAAATCAATTCAAGAATTTAAGAAAGATGAAATAATCCTTAAGAATTAATACAATACACATGTGATAAAAAATACCAAATTGGAATTTAAGATAAGAAAGGAATAAAGAATAAAAGATTGTGTACGCATAGAAAGGTACCTAGAGTCTAGTTAACACAAATTGCAATTAAAATATTCAACAGAATACCATAGCAATACATATACAAATTTGAATCCCATTACAATTAAAATCTTCAACTGAATATCGTAACAATACATATATAAAATTTAAATCTTACTATGATTAAAATATTCAACAAGAATACCATAGATAATGATTCCAGACTCAGAGATTTTCTTCAGCAGTCGACATTCCTCCTGTCCTCCCGCTTACTAATCGTAGAGACTTCAACGGTACCTCCCAACCAATGCTAGGGGTACTCTTCTCCCCCCTTATCCCCCCAAACCGAAAAAGGGCCACACACATAACCACAAATCCTCTAGATCCCAGCTTGCCTCGCAAGGTAGATCCACCACTCTCTCTCAACCATAGGTATCCCAACTCTCACAAGTAAAACCAGTCAAAAATTATATAGCATAACTTTACCCATGACCAATGTGATCTTTTCCCATCCCTTTTTTCATTTTCTTTATAGGAGTTTCCTTAATGACACCTTCCCCTTTCACAATTAATATGTTTTTTAATTAAATAATTTAGAATTATCCCCCCATACACTTGTCACCCTTTCCCCTAGTTGCACTAGTAAAACCACAACTTATTTTAATTAAATTCAATTTCCCTAACCTCTCCTAAAAGTGCTCCTTAAATCACTCCTAGTTGTCTCTTTATTCCCTGACCAATGCCTTTCTAAATCTAATTTGGTTAAAATAAGATTCTTCTCTAGTTAGACTAGTGTTAACTAGACTCTAGATACATTTCTATGCATACGCAATCTTTTATGCTTTATTCCTTTCTTATCTTAAATTCCAATTTAGTATTTTCTGCTCACATGTGTATTGTATTAATTCTTTAGACTTATTTAATCTTTCTTAAATTATTCAATTGATTTACCTCTTTCCTATTTTATTTAATTTTTAATTTGGTTTTAGTATTCTCACCAAGCTTAGACTTAGGCTTAACTTTTAAATAGGCTTAGAATTTCATTTGGGATTTAAATTAATAATTTCAATCCTTAATTAATTAATTAATTAGTTGATCCGACAATGCTCAATATTTTACAAGGTTAATTATTTGCTCAGGGTTTTCTCGGCCACCTAGATTCATGAACTCAAATTTTATTTACGCGACGTGCCCTTCAAGACACACTCTATTCTCCAAGGGTGCCACTCGCCTTTGACTCATTTTGGTAGTTTTCCAATCCCTAGAGTCAACACTCCATTCAGGTGACCTTGTGAGACACTAAGGGATCCTAAGGAATAATGACCCTACCTTATTGCGCACCCCTTAGAAATCTTTGTGAGCGATTGTCTCAGTCTTCCCTCACAGCATCATGGTCCTCTCGAACTAGGTAATTTTTAACCTACAATTCGAGTCATGACAGGAGTGCTAGTAGGGTGTGACATGGACGCTATCACACCTCTCCCTAAATATCGAGTCTATGTGCATGGCCCCTTTACTCCTTATGTGAGTTAGAATATCAAGCAATCGTCAGTCTACATCCATCAGCGAAACACTATCAATGACCCATATACAAAATCATACTATAATCAATCATATGTCACATATGCATAAATGAAATACTCAAACCAATACAATCCACTCCCTGACTCAATCTAGAGTCCTAGGAGGTCCATTGATGCCATCAACATACACAATCTGTCCAGTGTCCTGCACACTCAGGGGAAACTCGTCAATAGCATCTGTCAATACATATATATCAAATAACATAATATCATAATCCATCAACATCATCATAAAAATCCATAAGCAAAACCATAACCATGTACACCGGATCACTTGCACGCAAGTGTCCTCAAAGAACTAGTCAATAACATGTGCTCGCAAGAGTGGGGTGTAACATACACCCCCCTCTTGTTTTAAACTTTGTCTTGAAGTTATACAGTATATAAAATTCAATAAATAAATTAGCTGACAAGATCTATATGTCTAACTATCAAATAAGTAGGGAAACTATTGGCGCATATCATATGCATCCTCCTAGGTAGTCGAGTGTGGACTATAATTGTCCCACTGGACCTTGACCTAATCGACCGTTCGATGTCATAGTTGTCAAATGTGATGGTTAAGAATGTGGATTGGCTCCGCCATGAGTGCACCATCGTCCGACACCTACAAAGAACTCATGTCGATCGAATCTTTAGTATCACTAACATAATGTCTCAAAACAGATACATGAAAAAAATCATGCATACACCTCAAAGAATCAGGAAAGGCTAGTTGATAGGCCACAGGCCCCTTTTTTTCCACAACTTCGAAAGGTACCACAAACCTAGGAAAACTCAGTCGCCAACTTCATAACTGTGGTCAATACGATGTGCATCTACATAATTGTTCTGGTGATCTTGCACTTCTTTAATCCTTTGTCTTATCGTTTTCATTTTGATGCAAGAGCATCGTCAGCAATCACATGTGGAGAGACAACTCATTGCCTTAGCATGCCTTTGAATCATTCATAATCTTAAACGCTGACGTTTCTTGCAAATATTTTTTTGAACTGATTTAAAAATTGAAGAAGATCAAACGCATGGGAGATGAATGATCACGAGTGATCTAGGAGTTTCACTCCTAGACTTTAATGTAATAGAAATTAAGTAGCAGTTAGTTTGTTTTCTCGAGTAGACAGGTAGTCGGGGGGAACCGAGGATCCCTCTAGGATAAATAGAGGTTTTGTATGCCTGAATGAGGCTGGTGCAAGTTAGTAGGAGATTGTTGTGATTTAGTTGTTGTTGAGTTTTTAGTTATTGATTTATCATAGTTATAGTCATTTACTTTTAAATGAATATAACAAAGGAAAATTGATCCAATGCATGGTGTTGCTACTGTTTACAATCCCTTGTTATTTTGTTTTCATGAATGAATGAGTTGTGTTGTTGAGCAGATGAAACTATTGTTAGGATATTTAGACACTTAGGAGTTAGTTAAGATCTACTTGGTATAATGTGTCGTTAGGTAAGAGTGTGTTTCTTTAGTATACATTAGTATTCAATTGTAGTTAGGAAATCCAACGGTCACGATATGTTCCAGACATAGAGTGATTCGACAATTCATACTCTCCTCGATCTTAACGGACATTGATCCATGGCTTAACACCCGATTGGTCCATGATCTCTATTTAAAGAGCATGGAGGGTCATTTTCCAATGATTGATTATGAGAAACTCTCTTGTAAAATCTCTCTGTAATCTTTTTATTTTGCATCAATAAACTGCTCCAAGTGGCCCTGCATTGGCTGGGGCCATGATGTTTCCTCGTAGGGGTTTTACCACATGAAAACATTGGTGTTTTGATATTTTATATCATTATTTAAGTGGTTACTAAAGGTGTTCATCCTCTATTGGAATACCTGTGTTGTCGAACTTGGTATCAGAGCTTGTTTGAAGATCTGCTCCTCTTGTAGATCGAGATCATGAATTTGAGTGGCCTCATCTCCATTTTCTGTCATTTTTGTACATTTATGGGATGATAGGACTGTTCCATTGTGTCTAGAGCACTCATTTTATTCAGGAACGCTTTTCGTTTCACTTGAAAAGGTTTTTGTTTTCCCAAGATACGACCATTACCGTCAGATCTGGAGGTATAAAGTTTGAATACGCATTTTTTAAAAATTTTGCAGAGTAGTGTTTTGGTTTTATTTCAGTTTTGTATTATTTATTTCTGGGTTTCTACTCTTTTAGATCAGTGTATTCTCTTTTCCCCATACCCTGTGTGATCTCGGCAAATAAAAAAACAAATAGGAAAGGATCCATCTTCTGAGTAAGCTAATCGAGATCTAACCCTTATGGTCTTCGAGAAGTGAATTTTTTTTCTTGTGTGAAAAGAGGTTTTTTTAGCACGCTCTCCAAGGTCGTCTTCAACAACAACAAAAATCCAAATCCTTCTTCTGAACATTACAATATGTTTTGCTAGACCATTTGGTTAAAAATTTCCTTATTAAGTAAGAGGTCTTGAGTTCAAGTCTCTCTTTTGTTACTTTTTTTGAAAAAGTTCATTCTAACATTGTAAAGTGTATTTCACTTCAAATATAAAAGTGAATCACTATAAGTAGCTTTAATATTTTAATTTAGAGTTATTTATTTTGCATGCATCTTTTCTATTATAAAGTAACTTCATTGTAAAAGTGATCCTCACTTCTCTTTATAAAAGTGGGTCACTTCATAAAGCAACTTACACTATCACGTGGTCATTTGGTTACCATTTATGTATTTTTTTTAAAAGGACATAACTCTCACTTCCGAAGTACGTTTTCAATGTCGCTTTTTTAAAAACCGCACAACTTTTCCATCTCTTTCAATTCAAATCATCAGTTTCAGTTTTTAAATCTCTATTGTCTGCATATTTAATATAGCTTCTACAAGTAATCTCTTACTTACCAGCACCAATTACTTCCAATGGAAATCCCATATGGAGGATTTATTAAGAAGTAAAGGCTTGTACTAGATTACCTTGGGAAAGGAAACAACACCCATTGATGCTTATAAGAAATCCAAATGGGATAATAGGAATGATGAAGCACGTGGATTAATTAGAATGTCCATATCTCCTAATTTAAGGTTCCACCTTCAATCAATTGATAAACCCAAAGAAGCTTGGAAAAATATTGAATCTGTGTTTGGTAAACACAATATTATTCGAGCACAACAGTTATAAAATCAAGTACTAACTTTAAGTCCAAGTGATTTTTCTTGCATTGAAGACTATCTATCTAAGTTTAAAACACTTAGAACTTTATGTGAATAATGTAAGATAAAGATAGACAAAGATCGTTGCATCTATCTTATTCTTTCTAAGCTAGGTAGTGCATATTTTGTTTTTGTATCTACCTTTTATGCCATGCAATAGGCTCTAGGGGTAGTTTATCAAAAACACAGTCTTGATAAATTTTGTGATGCTTTGATTAGAGAGCAAGATAAGCTAGTACAACTTTGAGTGATCAGCACTACAAGTACCTCCAACAAGGCCTTAGTTGTACATCAGAAAGATAAACCCAAGAATCCCAAGAAGCAACATCCTCGCCACAACAACAAGCAATATAAGGGTCCCAAACCCACTCAGACAACTTTTTCTCCTAATGGAAACAAAGGAGAAAAATATAAAAATAAGAAGACATACAAACATTGCAACTTTTGTGATAAAGATGGTCATGATGAGTCCAAATGTTTCAAGAATATGGAAGCTTTAGAAGCAGCGATAAAGAAGCACAACATTAGTATTGATTCTACTTCTTCTTCTTCTTCTCATGGACATGCACTTTCTGCTTCTGGTTTCTCCTTCAATACACCTTCTACTTCTACTTCTGATAAGTGGCTTATTGATTCTGGAGCATCTTATCATATGACTAAGGATAAAGACATATTTTCTACTCTAAATTAATGTAACACCAAGAAAATATTTGTTGGTGATGATAGATCTCTTAGTGTTGAAGGATATGGAACAATGCAAGTAGAAAATGGTCATTTCAATGATGTATTATGTGTTCCAAGTATTTCTTGTAACCTTGTATCAGTATATCAAATAACTCATTCAGGTGAAGGTAAAACCGTAGAGTTTTCACCTCACCAAGTTGTAATCAAGGATCTAAAAGATCCTAAGCATGTTCTTGCAACTGGAATTGTTGATGATATTACCAGGTTGTACAAGTTTGACAGCTTTGGGTCATCATCTTTTTCATCAATTTTTGTTGCTCATAGTGATGAATTGAGAAAACTTTGGCATGAGCGGTTTGGTCATCTAAACTATCGCTCATTGCAACAACTATGTAATCAACAGATGGTGACTGGACTTCCTCTTGTTTCATGCAGATATGGTGTTTGTGTCGTTTGTGTTCTCAGAAAATATCTTCGGGATAGTTTTGAAAAGTGTGCCTCTTGGCATGCCTTGGGTCCTTTGCATATTTTTCACAGTGATTTCAGGGTCCACTTTCTTCTCCTTCGTTTTTTGGGTTCAAGTATTTCTTAACTTTCATTGATGACTTTTCCAGACGTACTTGGGTTTACTTCTTAAAACTTAAGAGTGAAGTTTTTGATAAGTTTTTGGCCTACAAGGCCCTTGTAAAAAAGCAATCTGGACATGAAATTCAAAGGTTAAGAATAGATAATGGAGGTGAATATGTGAACAATAATTTTACAAGTTACTGCACTACACATGGAATCCAAATGCAACACATTGTTCCATATACACCACAACAAAATGGTGTTGCTGAGAGAAAGAACTGCACATTAAAAGAAATGGCTAATGGTATGATCCAATCTAAGGGATTAAGTCTAAAGTATTGGGTAGAAGCCATCAACTGTGAAAATTACATAATAAATCGCACTCCCACTAAAATATAACACTGGAAGAAGCTTGGACTAAAATTAAACCAGATGTAAGTCACTTCCATGTATTTGGATGTATAGCATGGGCTCACATTCCTGATGAGAAAAGGAAAGCATTACTTCCTAAAAGTGAGAAGTGTATATTTGTTGGTTATTCTGAAGATGTCAAAGGTTATAGACTTCTTCAAACACATTGTAATGAAATTATTATTAGAAGAGATGTTAAATTTGATGAAAATCTCTTGGCCTGCGAGCCTAATCTGGTGTTTGTTCCTTCTTTGGCCTACGCACCTAATTCGATGGTTGTGCCTTCTTCGGCCTATGATCCATCTTCGACATTTGTGCCTTCTTCTATTCTAGTTTCTTCCTCAGATGATGATAGTGAGGATTAAAATCCACCTCCACCTTCTCACCCTCCTCTAGATGATTCCTTTGAACCCGAACTAGCACCAGCTCCACCTTTTCCTAGATGGGTTTGTTCAACATGAGAAGAAGTTGGTGATCTTGTCAGTGATCCTTCAAATCAATGTCGGACATGTTCACAGTTCTAGAGATCCTCTTCTCTTTTAGCTCAACTTTCAGAAACTCATGATCCAGAGACATTTGCAGAAGCTTCAGGTCATCTAGATTGGGATACAACAATGAATGATGAGTATCGTTCTTTAATGGAAAAGGATACTTGGGATCTTGTACCTCTTCCAAAAGGAAGAAAACTTGTCATATGTAAATGGGTCTATAGAACTAAGTATGCATCAGATGGAAATGTTGAAAGACATAAGGCTAGATTAGTTGCCAAAGGATTTTCCCAAGTTGAAGGAGTTGACTATAATGAAACCTTTTCCCCTTTAGCCAAAATGAATTACATCCTCCTTGTTCTTGCCCTTGCTGCCTCACATAAATGGGAGGTCCATCAAATGGATGTTAAATCCACCTTCAGAGATTTGCAAGAAGAAATATACATGGAACAACCTCCTAGATGTGTCCATAATGACTCTAGCCTTGTTTTTCTCCTTAAGAAATCTCTTTATGGTCTCAAGCAAGCTCCGCGAGATTGGTATGCTAAAATGGACAAATTTATTATTGCCACTAGATTCTCTAGATGCCATGCTGATCCTAATGGCTATACCAAGAAAGTAGGAGGCCATCTCATAATCCTTGTCCTTTATGTTGATGACCTTATCCTTATTGATAGTGACTCAAAACTTTTAAACCATGTGAAAACAAACCTTAAGAAGAAATTTGAAATGACAAACTTAGGTTTTTTTCACTATTTCCTAGGCCTCCAAATTTTGCAAACCAATGAAGGAATTTTTCTTTCCCAGACTAAGTATGCTTGTGACTTTCTTCGTCGCTTTCACATAGACGATTGTAAACCAACTGCTTCTCCCTTTGAGTTTGGATTCAATATTACTGCCACCTGTACTTATCCTGAAGTTGATGCCACCCTGTACCATCAGTTAGTTGGTAGCCTCTTATACTTGGCTCATACCCATCCTGATATTTCCTTTGTTGTTGGTCTTGTTTCCCGATATATGAAAACACCCCATGAAAGCCATTGGAAGTAGCTAAAAGGATACTTCGCTATGTTCATGGTACAATTCAGTTCGACATACATTACAGTTCAGGGGGGACTCCTTTATTGGTTGGTTTCACTGATTCAGATTGGGCCAACGACCCTGATGATCGGAATTCTACTGCAAGTTATGTTTTAAGTCTTGATTCGGGACCTGTCACTTGGGCCTATAAGAAACAATGGGCTATTTCACTTTATTCAGCAAAAGCAGAGTATCAAGCAATGGTAAATGCAAGTTAGTGATCTTTGTGGCTTCAACAGATCCTTTCAGAGTTTGGATTCTAGCAGCAACATCCGACCAGCCTTTGGTGTGACAATCAAAGTGCCATCAATCTCGCCAAAGACCCAGTTCAATATCAACATTGAAAACACATCGAGATACACATGCACTTCATCAGAAAGCTCATTCATGATCAATTTATTGAAGTGCTCGTTTTCCTTATAGAAGATCAAGTTGCAGACATTTTCACAAAGTCTCTTACAAAAGCAAAGTTTTCCAAACTTCGATCTATGTTAGGAGTTCAAGAAGTTGTCATTAAGGGGTGATAGGCTCTAATGCTACCTTCCTTCTACTATTGTGTCACCATTGTAAATCCTTCAATCATATCCCAAGTTGTTCTTAAGGGGGGATGTTAGGATATTTAGACACTTAGGAGTTAGTTAAGATATACTTGGTCTAATGTGTCATTAGGTAAAAGTTTGTTTCTTAGTGTGTTTCTTTGGTATGCATTAGTATGCATTTGTAGATAGGAAATATGACTATCATGATAAGTTCTCGACATAGAGTGATCTGACGGTTCATACTGTCCTCGATCTTAACAACCATTGATCTATGGCTTAACATCCGGTTGGTCCATGATCTCTATTTAAAGAGCATGGAGGGTCATTTTCTAATGATTGATTGTGAGAAACTCTCATGTAAAATCTCTCTGTAATATTTTTCTTTTGCATTAATAAATTGCTCCAAGTGGTCGCATTGGTTGGGGCCGTGGATGTTTCCCCGCAGGGTTTTTACCACGTGAAAACATCGGTGTGTTCATATTTTATCTGGTTATGTGAGTGGTTACTAAAGGTGTTCATCCTCTGTTGGAATACCTGTGTTTTTGAACAACTGTAAAGTGTTTAGATAAGTTTTGTTTGTTATCTTCGTTGAGTTCATGCAAGGTGTGCATACAGTCCTCAAGGAGTGCACTGACAGAGTCTATTTTGACTCAGAAGCTTAGGAGAGATAGCGTAAAACTTTCCCTTTTCAAGGAGTGTAAAGTGATTATTTCAAGCCGTGCACAGTCGTCTGCAAGAACTAAAGTCTTGTGTGAGAATCTGCTGCAAGGAGTGACAGAGTCTATTTTGGCTCATAAGCTCAGAAGAGATAGAGTAAAATTTCCATTTGTAAGGAGTGCAAAGGGGTTGTTGCAAGGCATGCATAGTCACCTGCAAGAAGCTAAGTCTTTCATAATAATTTGTTGCAAGGAGTGCACAGATCCAAAATTCGACTAAGTGTCGAAGTAACCCTCTAAGGAGTCAAAGGGTTCGAAGGAGAAAGATATCGAGAGATAGCGGGAGAAATATTCAAGGGAAACGAAGTTCTGAAGATTATACGAGTCATCGACTAAGATCCATTCAAGAGGGAGCAGGATCATTCTGGATCGTTAGATCTGAGCAAAGTGCACGTGTTTTAGCCTCTGTCTGCACATAGGAGGAAAAATCACCGAAGATCTGAAATAGATCATGGTTGTTGATCGCCAGGGGGTTACGTGTCAATAGATCTGAGGCTTCAGGAAAAATCACTTCAAAGATTTCAATTGAGAGTTGAAACTCCTGAAACCCGAAACCCAAAGTGAATATTGTAATATCTCCAAGGACAAGCCCAAGTTGTATTTATAAATTGTAAACACGTTTTATAGGCTGGTGAGTCGAGTGTTGATAAGTTGTTGGGCTTATGTGTTTATTAGGCCAGAGAGCCTAAGTGTTAAAGGCCAAGAGCCTGATTTTGTATATGTATCCATGCAGATAATTAATAAAATATAAACATCGTTGCATGCAGACCGACCACAAAGAAAGAGTGATGGGGGACTAAGCATCCACAAGGTAGGGTACGACAGTAATCTAAGACTGTGGGCCTAGGGGCTAAGCTAGGGGGATTACCTCTAAAGGAATAATATTTATTATTATTTCCTAAAGGATAAAATGGACATGAAAAGTGTTGATTTTTTTTATCCTAAGTCCTGGGAGAGGCAACGTGTGCATAAGGAAACACATGCAACTCTAGGAAGACAAGTGTCGACCTAGGCACATGCAGCTAAAACTAATGACTCAGCCATGTTGGGGTTCGCTTGGTCATTCTTTCATCATGCGCCTGAGTTTGTGGGGATACCCATATGGAACCATTTTTGGCCTTTACATCTGTATCTTCATAACCATGTGCAGTGAAGGTTGCTTTTGTTGTCATTTTCCCATTCTCCGCCTGAATGCATTGGTCTTTGTCACCAACCTTTATACATCTGCGGTCACCCAAGAAACCACTTATGGGAAGGGGTAAAAATCGACCTGTGTATCCTGTGACCACAGTGAGAACATTTGGAATGATCTGCATCTTCTGTGAAGCCTAACTATCCTATGTAAATTTCTGAGTCGTGTTGAGTCACGACTGTGGGTTGTTGTGGCCACACAATTCTTGGATTGAATGTGGTTTGTTGCCATCATATGTTCCTTGCTGAGCCTTGTTGTTGTCCTCTTTGTGTGGGAACAAAGTTGAAGAATCAAGTTTTTAGGCCTGTGTTCAACACTCTCTCTAGGTGAGGGAGGTGGCTGTAGTTGAAGAGGTAGGTTCTCAGGCCTGTGATAAACTCTCCTAGGTGAGAGAGTTTGTTGGGAAGTGGTTTTCTCCAAGAGAGAGTCCATCAACAGCTATGAAGCTCTAAAAATTCTTTATCTGACCTTTTGTCGAGACCCTGAGAGGGAGGTGAAGCAGTCGATGGACTATGTGAAAATGAAGGTGTATACTCTTAGGTGGAAAAGACATGTGGGGAATGAGAGTCTATGAGTAGTAGGCGTAAGAAGGCTCCTGGAGAGAATCCTTCCAGTTGCACTATGCAATTTCCTGTGGCCTCAACCTAGTCTAAGATTCTCTTTCCCTGGGTGGAGCTTAGTCCTAGCTCAGGGGTGACCCACTGTTGAGCATGATGAGCAGCATGGTCCATGGATGGGAGGTTCGTTGAAGGTATGCACGTAGTTGGTGGATTTACTCTAGCTAAAAGATAAGTATCAGTCTGTGCTTAATTTATATGTTATGCATGTTTGTGCTACTGATGCTTGAATGTTATAATGTGTTTCGTTGCATGTGGATTTACTATTAATCTTATTTGAGTCTTAATGGTAACAATAACTTTGTGTTATGTGTTTTATTTCGATTAAAATGCATGTTATATATATATGTGAATGTTCTATGTAGTAGCATTAACCAGTCTCTGTGTTGGTTGGGGATGCTACAAATATGGTATTAGATATTTAAAGGCTAAGTTAAGGTTGTGTTAGTGGAATTTCCTGACCTATTCCTGGCTGGGGATGTTACAAATTGGTATCAAAGCCATGGTTTCAACACTAAGCCTGGATGGGATATGTTAGTGGTAGTTGAAGAAAACTTTTCAGAAAACAATTGTTGTTGGAATGGACAAAATTCAAGTTCAGAGCCAAGGTTTTAACACTGAACCTGGATGAGTTGGATAAGTGGTCATTGGACCCAAAGTTTCAGGTGGAAATTATGTCTAGAGGACCAATTTCAAACCCTGGAACCTTCCTGAGTACTAAGAAGTTACCTTGGTTGTGTTACGAAGCTCAGGAGGAATAACGATATTGTAAAACCACAACATAAGTGGTGTTGGGCTGCAGAGTAATGTGGAACTTAGGATATGTTTGGGAGAAGGAGAATCCTTCACAACTGTCAGATCTGGTAATGTTGTGAGGCAGTTAGCCGTGAATTCCTTTGGAAATCTGCAGAGTAACAAAGTTTGTTCTGCACTGTAGGATATGCTCAGAAGGAAGGGAAATCCCTTATGACCATCAAATCTGGGGAAGGTGTAGAGGAGTTAAACTAGAATCCCTTCAGACTTCTCAACTTCAATGAAGTGTGATGCCAGAAACAAGAGAATGGACAAAGCCTGAAGCTCTGAAGTAGATCTACACCGTAGATATGGAGAGGAGAACTCGATCGTTGGATCAAGCCAATGTTAAAAGGTCAAACACAGTAGTGAAGGGAGAAATCTCCCAAAGAGTCGAAGTAATGAGTCATGATGATGTCACTTGGATGGATATGGACACATGTGATGTGTGCCACATGTCAGGGGGTTTCGAACCCTTGGAAGGTTGAAATGGAATTTGGAACGAGACGTGTGTTACCCATCTAAATGGGCCTCATATCAACTGCTAGTATTCCTCCATGTGGCTTTCCATATGAGCATGGATAGTGGGGTCGAGGTTACGTAACATTGCTAAAGGTCATAGGACCCACACTGGCATTGGTCACGATACATCAAGATCGACGGCCATGAGGCATTGTTGGGACCCAAGTTGCACAAGAATTCTCCAAGGCGGTCCCATAATCCAAACCGTGGTTTCACTGAGGGGTTACATGTCAGCGTCAGAAGAATTGAGGGACAAAATGCGGGTTTCTTCAAACCACCATTGCATGCCCCCACAATTGGAAAACATTAAGTGATGTGACATAATGACATCACCAAAGGTTATTGGGAATGTTCAGATATTAATAGTTCGGATGTGTGGATGCGAGATCCTCTGAAGCTCCAAAGTCCTAAAGACTTGGAACTCAAACACCTGAGGTTCCACAGTAAGTGTCAGCCCTCGATTGTTAGGTAGATGTGGACTGATGATCTGCCCTACTTCGTGATTTCGGTAATCTAGAACTCTAAGATATTGTTGTGTGGTTCTTGGAAATCTTCTGAAGTCGAAGGTCAAAGGCCCAAGTAAGTGCTTATTGATCTAGTTCTTGGTCATGACCCATGGTCATGTAGATTGGGGACTAAGAGAAAGGGCCTAGTGACCGAAAATGATTACAGAGAAGAGAAGAGCTCGGAAATAAAATGAAATCTGAACTTTTTCTTAAATCATATTGGTTTGAATGCGTAAACTGGTGAAGTAATGAATAAGTTTCAATTGTTTCTATTCTTTGAGTTTTCGAGTGCAAGTAGTGCACATTGTTCACAAGGAGTGCATTGAAAGAGGTAAGTTAACCTCAGAGAAACTCAGGAGAGATATCGTTGAACCTTCATCAACGAAGGTGCAAGGAGTGCACAAGAAGAACTCTGTGTTGAGTATAGAGAGAGATAGAGTCACTGAGAACTCTGTAGGGCTCTGCCAGGTGGGCATCGAGCAAGTGTAAGTGTGCACAAAGAGAAATCTTTTTCGAGTTCAGGGAGAAGAGTATCAGAGGAAGACTCTCATAGAGCTGTTGAAAACTCTGTAGAAAACTCTCAACAAGGTGTTCTTTGAGCAGAAGGTTGCCAGGTGGGCACAAATTTTTCCTTTGAAAGGAAACAGAAGGGACGAGACCCTTAGGAGACTGATTAATTCAAAAATATCATAAAAGATAATGTAAGGAGTGCATGGGAGATAGACTCATTTTAATTTCTAAAGCTCAAAAGAGATAACGCTTGTGAGAGTGAAGACGAGATCCAAGAGATGGACTCGTAGGAGAAAGGTCAAAGGTCGAAGCCTTTGAACACTAACAAAATATTCCAAGTCGGAAAAAGATAAAATTTTAGGAGGAGGAGAGACAACAACCGTTAGATCGGTCATGGGAAGGATCTTGGACTGTTAGATTAGCGTCCAACAGAACAAAGGAAGCGTAGAGGAGAGGAACAGATCCCATCTATTGGATCTGAGCAAAAAGGACCAACAACCTTTGGATTCATAGGAAAGTGCACGAGACTTAACCTGTGTGTGCGCAGGAGAAGTGGACTTGTCAAAGTCCCAAAGTCCTGAAGTGATTTGGGACCATCCATCATCCAGGAGGACAGGTGGCATAAGATCTACAACTTCAAAAGTTTTCGGACAAGGAGGAGAAACAACATAATTAAATCTTGGTCATTGATCTCAAAGTGGATGCATGGCACCATATTTGGAACTTTGGGTACAGAGCACTCCTGAGGAAAGCAGAGGATGAAAGCGTCGAATTCCTGAAGGAGATCTAAATCGTTGATCGTGGAAGAGGTCCATTGATTTGGAGAGCCTCATTTTCGGTGGCATTTAAATTTTGATTCTCCCTTTTGTTGCTTTAGAGGGTTACCTCTCCAGGTCATGTTCCTAAGTCTTAGTGACCCATGACCTCTATTACCCTCGCTTCATTTGTAAATTATATATCCTCTAACAAAGGGGTTAGGTACAAATGAAATCACTTAGCCTCAAAATTATGCTCTTAATATTTTCTTGGGCATATTCTAGCTTCTTGATACCTGAGTATTTAAAAAGGCATCAACTTTAGCCACCTCTCCCATAAATTCTTGGTAATATCTTGTCTCGGCTCATTCTGGTGCTTAACACTGCGACTATGGCATGCTCAATGCAACAAAAAGGATCATGATTCTTCGCCTTAGTCAATCGTCTCACCTTCAATTCTGTTCACAATTGATAGTTTTGGACTGACAATGGTAGGGGGCTATGGAAGGCAAGAATTCGTAGGTCGCTACTTGGGCTTGCCTTGATTTGAAATCCACATATGGTGGTAAACCCCTTTTGTTCATTTCACCAACTCACTTGAAATCTTGTTGCTTGTTGATCTGGTGTATTTTCTCAATGCCCTTACGTTATTTCAATTGTTGAATGTTGTGTGCCGATGGGGACTCTCTTTCTTGACTCTTGCTGAGAATTGGGATCCTGGTCCTTCAATCTTGTGCTTCAAGAAATTGTTAGTCACTTCTAGGAATTAATACAAGATGTCAATTTTGTAGTATTAACATTTGTTGGGGTAACCTTAATGAATTCTTTTGGTCATTTCCATTAAAGGTAGACCTGATTTAAAGCACCTCCCTTTTCTTAGTCTTTGTTCTGGAATTCATTGTTGTTTCCATGGCATCGATAGTCGTTGTGTACTTGAACTTACCCCACATAAGAAGCTTCCACCTTAAGAAAAGTAAATATAATAACTCACTTACTTTAACCCAAGTCCACCAGTCGAATGGTCGGTCTAGTGGGATTGGGAGTGGTCTTCTTATAATCCCTCCATTGGATAATTTTTAAGGTAATTGAATGTCTGGTTTTTATTTGTGATTGTTCCAATTCCTTTCAATGGATGTTTTAGGCGTCGACTTCTTAGTTCAATGCTCATTATGGCTAGATCCATTTTTACCTTAATGGATGTGTTGTGACTTTAGAGATCCTTTTTACATAGCTAAATAACTAATTTTCTTAATCTTTTAATGGATATGCACATGGTTGAATTATTATCAAAGTAATGGATATGATTGAATTTAGTTCCTTGTATAAGAATATATAAGTTATTCTATGAAGTTTCTTTATTGCTTACACATGTGGTTCTTTATCTTGATAGGTGCAATTAGATCCTTATATATTACAAGAATTTGTTGGTGCTCTCATGGTATTACTACTTTCATGTATTGTTATTGTGCTTAACCTTGCACTTAATTAATACTTGTTGTTGATTGAGTAAATAGATTATCTTGCACCATTAAATGATGTTGATGCATGATTGATTGAGTGATAGATTCTCTTGTGCCATTAAATGATGTTGATGTAAGATTGATCGAGTAATTAGATTACTCATGCGCAATGAAATAAATTGTTGATGTATGAGGAATTTAATAACTATTACAATTGCAGCATTAAATTGTTGTTGTATGATTGATTTAGAACTAGATTACTATTGCACCAAAAATTATTGTTGATATATGATTGATATCTAGACTGGATTATGATTTGTGATTGATTAAGGGAATTAGACACCTCCTTGTTCCTCAAATCAATCGTCAGCCCTGCGACCTTAAGTGGTCAAAATACATCGGATGAATCCTGGGCTTGAGCGTTACTTATGTGTCCTGGAGGTCCTAACCTTGCAAGGTAGGTTGGGCGGGTAGTTCTTTATTACTCCGTAATGTGGTTGATCTTTTATTGTCTTTTCTTCAGTTGATCATGTTGTGTTGAATTGTGTTTTTCTTTATGTTTATGCATTGATTATGCATCATTGTTAGTTGTGTTAATGCGTCGAATGTGTCATTATTAAATTATGATAATGTGTATCTTGTTACATTATGTCATGACGATTCTATTATCCTAATTCAAAAAACAAAAATTACATCGTTGTTTTTTGTCGTAACGGAGGGGACGCTACAATTTATTTTTAAATTATTTTTGGATGTGCATTTAAGACTATAGTGCACCTATGTACTATGTTGACATAAATTCACCACCAAAACAATTTACAATGACAAAAAAAAAATGGTAAACCTCCACAATAAACCTTTGTATAGGTTATTTTAAAGGTTTATTATCATTGCATATCATAATTTAGTGCAGCTAATCTGTAAACAATCATGGATATCCCACTATAATATGTCTTCACAATAAATCTTGCAATATTATGAAATCTCTTATTTATGCAATTGATTTTCTTAGATTCTAGATTTATTATTATTATCTTAATGCTAAAATCTAAAAATGAAAGAAAAAGAAAATGAACACACCAATCATAGAAATGAACACAAGATGTCACTTGAGAAACCCAATATGGGAGAAAATCCAGGTATAAGGTAAATCATATGCTCTTCTCTCTTTTCTTAAGTTATGAAAATGCAAATACAAAGAAAGTGGCACTCACTATGGAGTTGTCTTGGATACTTTGGCCTGAATGGATACTCAAAACTCATTTTCCTCCTATGCTATGCTTTCAAATCCCTTATTCTCTCAAATCCCACTCCTAGATGTTCTACTC
>ML779342.1:169890-189185 GCA_009831015.1 Picea engelmannii
CTAAGGATAAAGACATATTTTCTACTCTAAATTAATGTAACACCAAGAAAATATTTGTTGGTGATGATAGATCTCTTAGTGTTGAAGGATATGGAACAATGCAAGTAGAAAATGGTCATTTCAATGATGTATTATGTGTTCCAAGTATTTCTTGTAACCTTGTATCAGTATATCAAATAACTCATTCAGGTGAAGGTAAAACCGTAGAGTTTTCACCTCACCAAGTTGTAATCAAGGATCTAAAAGATCCTAAGCATGTTCTTGCAACTGGAATTGTTGATGATATTACCAGGTTGTACAAGTTTGACAGCTTTGGGTCATCATCTTTTTCATCAATTTTTGTTGCTCATAGTGATGAATTGAGAAAACTTTGGCATGAGCGGTTTGGTCATCTAAACTATCGCTCATTGCAACAACTATGTAATCAACAGATGGTGACTGGACTTCCTCTTGTTTCATGCAGATATGGTGTTTGTGTCGTTTGTGTTCTCAGAAAATATCTTCGGGATAGTTTTGAAAAGTGTGCCTCTTGGCATGCCTTGGGTCCTTTGCATATTTTTCACAGTGATTTCAGGGTCCACTTTCTTCTCCTTCGTTTTTTGGGTTCAAGTATTTCTTAACTTTCATTGATGACTTTTCCAGACGTACTTGGGTTTACTTCTTAAAACTTAAGAGTGAAGTTTTTGATAAGTTTTTGGCCTACAAGGCCCTTGTAAAAAAGCAATCTGGACATGAAATTCAAAGGTTAAGAATAGATAATGGAGGTGAATATGTGAACAATAATTTTACAAGTTACTGCACTACACATGGAATCCAAATGCAACACATTGTTCCATATACACCACAACAAAATGGTGTTGCTGAGAGAAAGAACTGCACATTAAAAGAAATGGCTAATGGTATGATCCAATCTAAGGGATTAAGTCTAAAGTATTGGGTAGAAGCCATCAACTGTGAAAATTACATAATAAATCGCACTCCCACTAAAATATAACACTGGAAGAAGCTTGGACTAAAATTAAACCAGATGTAAGTCACTTCCATGTATTTGGATGTATAGCATGGGCTCACATTCCTGATGAGAAAAGGAAAGCATTACTTCCTAAAAGTGAGAAGTGTATATTTGTTGGTTATTCTGAAGATGTCAAAGGTTATAGACTTCTTCAAACACATTGTAATGAAATTATTATTAGAAGAGATGTTAAATTTGATGAAAATCTCTTGGCCTGCGAGCCTAATCTGGTGTTTGTTCCTTCTTTGGCCTACGCACCTAATTCGATGGTTGTGCCTTCTTCGGCCTATGATCCATCTTCGACATTTGTGCCTTCTTCTATTCTAGTTTCTTCCTCAGATGATGATAGTGAGGATTAAAATCCACCTCCACCTTCTCACCCTCCTCTAGATGATTCCTTTGAACCCGAACTAGCACCAGCTCCACCTTTTCCTAGATGGGTTTGTTCAACATGAGAAGAAGTTGGTGATCTTGTCAGTGATCCTTCAAATCAATGTCGGACATGTTCACAGTTCTAGAGATCCTCTTCTCTTTTAGCTCAACTTTCAGAAACTCATGATCCAGAGACATTTGCAGAAGCTTCAGGTCATCTAGATTGGGATACAACAATGAATGATGAGTATCGTTCTTTAATGGAAAAGGATACTTGGGATCTTGTACCTCTTCCAAAAGGAAGAAAACTTGTCATATGTAAATGGGTCTATAGAACTAAGTATGCATCAGATGGAAATGTTGAAAGACATAAGGCTAGATTAGTTGCCAAAGGATTTTCCCAAGTTGAAGGAGTTGACTATAATGAAACCTTTTCCCCTTTAGCCAAAATGAATTACATCCTCCTTGTTCTTGCCCTTGCTGCCTCACATAAATGGGAGGTCCATCAAATGGATGTTAAATCCACCTTCAGAGATTTGCAAGAAGAAATATACATGGAACAACCTCCTAGATGTGTCCATAATGACTCTAGCCTTGTTTTTCTCCTTAAGAAATCTCTTTATGGTCTCAAGCAAGCTCCGCGAGATTGGTATGCTAAAATGGACAAATTTATTATTGCCACTAGATTCTCTAGATGCCATGCTGATCCTAATGGCTATACCAAGAAAGTAGGAGGCCATCTCATAATCCTTGTCCTTTATGTTGATGACCTTATCCTTATTGATAGTGACTCAAAACTTTTAAACCATGTGAAAACAAACCTTAAGAAGAAATTTGAAATGACAAACTTAGGTTTTTTTCACTATTTCCTAGGCCTCCAAATTTTGCAAACCAATGAAGGAATTTTTCTTTCCCAGACTAAGTATGCTTGTGACTTTCTTCGTCGCTTTCACATAGACGATTGTAAACCAACTGCTTCTCCCTTTGAGTTTGGATTCAATATTACTGCCACCTGTACTTATCCTGAAGTTGATGCCACCCTGTACCATCAGTTAGTTGGTAGCCTCTTATACTTGGCTCATACCCATCCTGATATTTCCTTTGTTGTTGGTCTTGTTTCCCGATATATGAAAACACCCCATGAAAGCCATTGGAAGTAGCTAAAAGGATACTTCGCTATGTTCATGGTACAATTCAGTTCGACATACATTACAGTTCAGGGGGGACTCCTTTATTGGTTGGTTTCACTGATTCAGATTGGGCCAACGACCCTGATGATCGGAATTCTACTGCAAGTTATGTTTTAAGTCTTGATTCGGGACCTGTCACTTGGGCCTATAAGAAACAATGGGCTATTTCACTTTATTCAGCAAAAGCAGAGTATCAAGCAATGGTAAATGCAAGTTAGTGATCTTTGTGGCTTCAACAGATCCTTTCAGAGTTTGGATTCTAGCAGCAACATCCGACCAGCCTTTGGTGTGACAATCAAAGTGCCATCAATCTCGCCAAAGACCCAGTTCAATATCAACATTGAAAACACATCGAGATACACATGCACTTCATCAGAAAGCTCATTCATGATCAATTTATTGAAGTGCTCGTTTTCCTTATAGAAGATCAAGTTGCAGACATTTTCACAAAGTCTCTTACAAAAGCAAAGTTTTCCAAACTTCGATCTATGTTAGGAGTTCAAGAAGTTGTCATTAAGGGGTGATAGGCTCTAATGCTACCTTCCTTCTACTATTGTGTCACCATTGTAAATCCTTCAATCATATCCCAAGTTGTTCTTAAGGGGGGATGTTAGGATATTTAGACACTTAGGAGTTAGTTAAGATATACTTGGTCTAATGTGTCATTAGGTAAAAGTTTGTTTCTTAGTGTGTTTCTTTGGTATGCATTAGTATGCATTTGTAGATAGGAAATATGACTATCATGATAAGTTCTCGACATAGAGTGATCTGACGGTTCATACTGTCCTCGATCTTAACAACCATTGATCTATGGCTTAACATCCGGTTGGTCCATGATCTCTATTTAAAGAGCATGGAGGGTCATTTTCTAATGATTGATTGTGAGAAACTCTCATGTAAAATCTCTCTGTAATATTTTTCTTTTGCATTAATAAATTGCTCCAAGTGGTCGCATTGGTTGGGGCCGTGGATGTTTCCCCGCAGGGTTTTTACCACGTGAAAACATCGGTGTGTTCATATTTTATCTGGTTATGTGAGTGGTTACTAAAGGTGTTCATCCTCTGTTGGAATACCTGTGTTTTTGAACAACTGTAAAGTGTTTAGATAAGTTTTGTTTGTTATCTTCGTTGAGTTCATGCAAGGTGTGCATACAGTCCTCAAGGAGTGCACTGACAGAGTCTATTTTGACTCAGAAGCTTAGGAGAGATAGCGTAAAACTTTCCCTTTTCAAGGAGTGTAAAGTGATTATTTCAAGCCGTGCACAGTCGTCTGCAAGAACTAAAGTCTTGTGTGAGAATCTGCTGCAAGGAGTGACAGAGTCTATTTTGGCTCATAAGCTCAGAAGAGATAGAGTAAAATTTCCATTTGTAAGGAGTGCAAAGGGGTTGTTGCAAGGCATGCATAGTCACCTGCAAGAAGCTAAGTCTTTCATAATAATTTGTTGCAAGGAGTGCACAGATCCAAAATTCGACTAAGTGTCGAAGTAACCCTCTAAGGAGTCAAAGGGTTCGAAGGAGAAAGATATCGAGAGATAGCGGGAGAAATATTCAAGGGAAACGAAGTTCTGAAGATTATACGAGTCATCGACTAAGATCCATTCAAGAGGGAGCAGGATCATTCTGGATCGTTAGATCTGAGCAAAGTGCACGTGTTTTAGCCTCTGTCTGCACATAGGAGGAAAAATCACCGAAGATCTGAAATAGATCATGGTTGTTGATCGCCAGGGGGTTACGTGTCAATAGATCTGAGGCTTCAGGAAAAATCACTTCAAAGATTTCAATTGAGAGTTGAAACTCCTGAAACCCGAAACCCAAAGTGAATATTGTAATATCTCCAAGGACAAGCCCAAGTTGTATTTATAAATTGTAAACACGTTTTATAGGCTGGTGAGTCGAGTGTTGATAAGTTGTTGGGCTTATGTGTTTATTAGGCCAGAGAGCCTAAGTGTTAAAGGCCAAGAGCCTGATTTTGTATATGTATCCATGCAGATAATTAATAAAATATAAACATCGTTGCATGCAGACCGACCACAAAGAAAGAGTGATGGGGGACTAAGCATCCACAAGGTAGGGTACGACAGTAATCTAAGACTGTGGGCCTAGGGGCTAAGCTAGGGGGATTACCTCTAAAGGAATAATATTTATTATTATTTCCTAAAGGATAAAATGGACATGAAAAGTGTTGATTTTTTTTATCCTAAGTCCTGGGAGAGGCAACGTGTGCATAAGGAAACACATGCAACTCTAGGAAGACAAGTGTCGACCTAGGCACATGCAGCTAAAACTAATGACTCAGCCATGTTGGGGTTCGCTTGGTCATTCTTTCATCATGCGCCTGAGTTTGTGGGGATACCCATATGGAACCATTTTTGGCCTTTACATCTGTATCTTCATAACCATGTGCAGTGAAGGTTGCTTTTGTTGTCATTTTCCCATTCTCCGCCTGAATGCATTGGTCTTTGTCACCAACCTTTATACATCTGCGGTCACCCAAGAAACCACTTATGGGAAGGGGTAAAAATCGACCTGTGTATCCTGTGACCACAGTGAGAACATTTGGAATGATCTGCATCTTCTGTGAAGCCTAACTATCCTATGTAAATTTCTGAGTCGTGTTGAGTCACGACTGTGGGTTGTTGTGGCCACACAATTCTTGGATTGAATGTGGTTTGTTGCCATCATATGTTCCTTGCTGAGCCTTGTTGTTGTCCTCTTTGTGTGGGAACAAAGTTGAAGAATCAAGTTTTTAGGCCTGTGTTCAACACTCTCTCTAGGTGAGGGAGGTGGCTGTAGTTGAAGAGGTAGGTTCTCAGGCCTGTGATAAACTCTCCTAGGTGAGAGAGTTTGTTGGGAAGTGGTTTTCTCCAAGAGAGAGTCCATCAACAGCTATGAAGCTCTAAAAATTCTTTATCTGACCTTTTGTCGAGACCCTGAGAGGGAGGTGAAGCAGTCGATGGACTATGTGAAAATGAAGGTGTATACTCTTAGGTGGAAAAGACATGTGGGGAATGAGAGTCTATGAGTAGTAGGCGTAAGAAGGCTCCTGGAGAGAATCCTTCCAGTTGCACTATGCAATTTCCTGTGGCCTCAACCTAGTCTAAGATTCTCTTTCCCTGGGTGGAGCTTAGTCCTAGCTCAGGGGTGACCCACTGTTGAGCATGATGAGCAGCATGGTCCATGGATGGGAGGTTCGTTGAAGGTATGCACGTAGTTGGTGGATTTACTCTAGCTAAAAGATAAGTATCAGTCTGTGCTTAATTTATATGTTATGCATGTTTGTGCTACTGATGCTTGAATGTTATAATGTGTTTCGTTGCATGTGGATTTACTATTAATCTTATTTGAGTCTTAATGGTAACAATAACTTTGTGTTATGTGTTTTATTTCGATTAAAATGCATGTTATATATATATGTGAATGTTCTATGTAGTAGCATTAACCAGTCTCTGTGTTGGTTGGGGATGCTACAAATATGGTATTAGATATTTAAAGGCTAAGTTAAGGTTGTGTTAGTGGAATTTCCTGACCTATTCCTGGCTGGGGATGTTACAAATTGGTATCAAAGCCATGGTTTCAACACTAAGCCTGGATGGGATATGTTAGTGGTAGTTGAAGAAAACTTTTCAGAAAACAATTGTTGTTGGAATGGACAAAATTCAAGTTCAGAGCCAAGGTTTTAACACTGAACCTGGATGAGTTGGATAAGTGGTCATTGGACCCAAAGTTTCAGGTGGAAATTATGTCTAGAGGACCAATTTCAAACCCTGGAACCTTCCTGAGTACTAAGAAGTTACCTTGGTTGTGTTACGAAGCTCAGGAGGAATAACGATATTGTAAAACCACAACATAAGTGGTGTTGGGCTGCAGAGTAATGTGGAACTTAGGATATGTTTGGGAGAAGGAGAATCCTTCACAACTGTCAGATCTGGTAATGTTGTGAGGCAGTTAGCCGTGAATTCCTTTGGAAATCTGCAGAGTAACAAAGTTTGTTCTGCACTGTAGGATATGCTCAGAAGGAAGGGAAATCCCTTATGACCATCAAATCTGGGGAAGGTGTAGAGGAGTTAAACTAGAATCCCTTCAGACTTCTCAACTTCAATGAAGTGTGATGCCAGAAACAAGAGAATGGACAAAGCCTGAAGCTCTGAAGTAGATCTACACCGTAGATATGGAGAGGAGAACTCGATCGTTGGATCAAGCCAATGTTAAAAGGTCAAACACAGTAGTGAAGGGAGAAATCTCCCAAAGAGTCGAAGTAATGAGTCATGATGATGTCACTTGGATGGATATGGACACATGTGATGTGTGCCACATGTCAGGGGGTTTCGAACCCTTGGAAGGTTGAAATGGAATTTGGAACGAGACGTGTGTTACCCATCTAAATGGGCCTCATATCAACTGCTAGTATTCCTCCATGTGGCTTTCCATATGAGCATGGATAGTGGGGTCGAGGTTACGTAACATTGCTAAAGGTCATAGGACCCACACTGGCATTGGTCACGATACATCAAGATCGACGGCCATGAGGCATTGTTGGGACCCAAGTTGCACAAGAATTCTCCAAGGCGGTCCCATAATCCAAACCGTGGTTTCACTGAGGGGTTACATGTCAGCGTCAGAAGAATTGAGGGACAAAATGCGGGTTTCTTCAAACCACCATTGCATGCCCCCACAATTGGAAAACATTAAGTGATGTGACATAATGACATCACCAAAGGTTATTGGGAATGTTCAGATATTAATAGTTCGGATGTGTGGATGCGAGATCCTCTGAAGCTCCAAAGTCCTAAAGACTTGGAACTCAAACACCTGAGGTTCCACAGTAAGTGTCAGCCCTCGATTGTTAGGTAGATGTGGACTGATGATCTGCCCTACTTCGTGATTTCGGTAATCTAGAACTCTAAGATATTGTTGTGTGGTTCTTGGAAATCTTCTGAAGTCGAAGGTCAAAGGCCCAAGTAAGTGCTTATTGATCTAGTTCTTGGTCATGACCCATGGTCATGTAGATTGGGGACTAAGAGAAAGGGCCTAGTGACCGAAAATGATTACAGAGAAGAGAAGAGCTCGGAAATAAAATGAAATCTGAACTTTTTCTTAAATCATATTGGTTTGAATGCGTAAACTGGTGAAGTAATGAATAAGTTTCAATTGTTTCTATTCTTTGAGTTTTCGAGTGCAAGTAGTGCACATTGTTCACAAGGAGTGCATTGAAAGAGGTAAGTTAACCTCAGAGAAACTCAGGAGAGATATCGTTGAACCTTCATCAACGAAGGTGCAAGGAGTGCACAAGAAGAACTCTGTGTTGAGTATAGAGAGAGATAGAGTCACTGAGAACTCTGTAGGGCTCTGCCAGGTGGGCATCGAGCAAGTGTAAGTGTGCACAAAGAGAAATCTTTTTCGAGTTCAGGGAGAAGAGTATCAGAGGAAGACTCTCATAGAGCTGTTGAAAACTCTGTAGAAAACTCTCAACAAGGTGTTCTTTGAGCAGAAGGTTGCCAGGTGGGCACAAATTTTTCCTTTGAAAGGAAACAGAAGGGACGAGACCCTTAGGAGACTGATTAATTCAAAAATATCATAAAAGATAATGTAAGGAGTGCATGGGAGATAGACTCATTTTAATTTCTAAAGCTCAAAAGAGATAACGCTTGTGAGAGTGAAGACGAGATCCAAGAGATGGACTCGTAGGAGAAAGGTCAAAGGTCGAAGCCTTTGAACACTAACAAAATATTCCAAGTCGGAAAAAGATAAAATTTTAGGAGGAGGAGAGACAACAACCGTTAGATCGGTCATGGGAAGGATCTTGGACTGTTAGATTAGCGTCCAACAGAACAAAGGAAGCGTAGAGGAGAGGAACAGATCCCATCTATTGGATCTGAGCAAAAAGGACCAACAACCTTTGGATTCATAGGAAAGTGCACGAGACTTAACCTGTGTGTGCGCAGGAGAAGTGGACTTGTCAAAGTCCCAAAGTCCTGAAGTGATTTGGGACCATCCATCATCCAGGAGGACAGGTGGCATAAGATCTACAACTTCAAAAGTTTTCGGACAAGGAGGAGAAACAACATAATTAAATCTTGGTCATTGATCTCAAAGTGGATGCATGGCACCATATTTGGAACTTTGGGTACAGAGCACTCCTGAGGAAAGCAGAGGATGAAAGCGTCGAATTCCTGAAGGAGATCTAAATCGTTGATCGTGGAAGAGGTCCATTGATTTGGAGAGCCTCATTTTCGGTGGCATTTAAATTTTGATTCTCCCTTTTGTTGCTTTAGAGGGTTACCTCTCCAGGTCATGTTCCTAAGTCTTAGTGACCCATGACCTCTATTACCCTCGCTTCATTTGTAAATTATATATCCTCTAACAAAGGGGTTAGGTACAAATGAAATCACTTAGCCTCAAAATTATGCTCTTAATATTTTCTTGGGCATATTCTAGCTTCTTGATACCTGAGTATTTAAAAAGGCATCAACTTTAGCCACCTCTCCCATAAATTCTTGGTAATATCTTGTCTCGGCTCATTCTGGTGCTTAACACTGCGACTATGGCATGCTCAATGCAACAAAAAGGATCATGATTCTTCGCCTTAGTCAATCGTCTCACCTTCAATTCTGTTCACAATTGATAGTTTTGGACTGACAATGGTAGGGGGCTATGGAAGGCAAGAATTCGTAGGTCGCTACTTGGGCTTGCCTTGATTTGAAATCCACATATGGTGGTAAACCCCTTTTGTTCATTTCACCAACTCACTTGAAATCTTGTTGCTTGTTGATCTGGTGTATTTTCTCAATGCCCTTACGTTATTTCAATTGTTGAATGTTGTGTGCCGATGGGGACTCTCTTTCTTGACTCTTGCTGAGAATTGGGATCCTGGTCCTTCAATCTTGTGCTTCAAGAAATTGTTAGTCACTTCTAGGAATTAATACAAGATGTCAATTTTGTAGTATTAACATTTGTTGGGGTAACCTTAATGAATTCTTTTGGTCATTTCCATTAAAGGTAGACCTGATTTAAAGCACCTCCCTTTTCTTAGTCTTTGTTCTGGAATTCATTGTTGTTTCCATGGCATCGATAGTCGTTGTGTACTTGAACTTACCCCACATAAGAAGCTTCCACCTTAAGAAAAGTAAATATAATAACTCACTTACTTTAACCCAAGTCCACCAGTCGAATGGTCGGTCTAGTGGGATTGGGAGTGGTCTTCTTATAATCCCTCCATTGGATAATTTTTAAGGTAATTGAATGTCTGGTTTTTATTTGTGATTGTTCCAATTCCTTTCAATGGATGTTTTAGGCGTCGACTTCTTAGTTCAATGCTCATTATGGCTAGATCCATTTTTACCTTAATGGATGTGTTGTGACTTTAGAGATCCTTTTTACATAGCTAAATAACTAATTTTCTTAATCTTTTAATGGATATGCACATGGTTGAATTATTATCAAAGTAATGGATATGATTGAATTTAGTTCCTTGTATAAGAATATATAAGTTATTCTATGAAGTTTCTTTATTGCTTACACATGTGGTTCTTTATCTTGATAGGTGCAATTAGATCCTTATATATTACAAGAATTTGTTGGTGCTCTCATGGTATTACTACTTTCATGTATTGTTATTGTGCTTAACCTTGCACTTAATTAATACTTGTTGTTGATTGAGTAAATAGATTATCTTGCACCATTAAATGATGTTGATGCATGATTGATTGAGTGATAGATTCTCTTGTGCCATTAAATGATGTTGATGTAAGATTGATCGAGTAATTAGATTACTCATGCGCAATGAAATAAATTGTTGATGTATGAGGAATTTAATAACTATTACAATTGCAGCATTAAATTGTTGTTGTATGATTGATTTAGAACTAGATTACTATTGCACCAAAAATTATTGTTGATATATGATTGATATCTAGACTGGATTATGATTTGTGATTGATTAAGGGAATTAGACACCTCCTTGTTCCTCAAATCAATCGTCAGCCCTGCGACCTTAAGTGGTCAAAATACATCGGATGAATCCTGGGCTTGAGCGTTACTTATGTGTCCTGGAGGTCCTAACCTTGCAAGGTAGGTTGGGCGGGTAGTTCTTTATTACTCCGTAATGTGGTTGATCTTTTATTGTCTTTTCTTCAGTTGATCATGTTGTGTTGAATTGTGTTTTTCTTTATGTTTATGCATTGATTATGCATCATTGTTAGTTGTGTTAATGCGTCGAATGTGTCATTATTAAATTATGATAATGTGTATCTTGTTACATTATGTCATGACGATTCTATTATCCTAATTCAAAAAACAAAAATTACATCGTTGTTTTTTGTCGTAACGGAGGGGACGCTACAATTTATTTTTAAATTATTTTTGGATGTGCATTTAAGACTATAGTGCACCTATGTACTATGTTGACATAAATTCACCACCAAAACAATTTACAATGACAAAAAAAAAATGGTAAACCTCCACAATAAACCTTTGTATAGGTTATTTTAAAGGTTTATTATCATTGCATATCATAATTTAGTGCAGCTAATCTGTAAACAATCATGGATATCCCACTATAATATGTCTTCACAATAAATCTTGCAATATTATGAAATCTCTTATTTATGCAATTGATTTTCTTAGATTCTAGATTTATTATTATTATCTTAATGCTAAAATCTAAAAATGAAAGAAAAAGAAAATGAACACACCAATCATAGAAATGAACACAAGATGTCACTTGAGAAACCCAATATGGGAGAAAATCCAGGTATAAGGTAAATCATATGCTCTTCTCTCTTTTCTTAAGTTATGAAAATGCAAATACAAAGAAAGTGGCACTCACTATGGAGTTGTCTTGGATACTTTGGCCTGAATGGATACTCAAAACTCATTTTCCTCCTATGCTATGCTTTCAAATCCCTTATTCTCTCAAATCCCACTCCTAGATGTTCTACTCGAATATGGAACAAATACAATGCTAAAAGAATAAAACCTCTTTCTTCTTAGTGACATAGTATTTAACACAGTCTAATAGCCATCTAGGGTTAAGGTTTTTGTATGAATCAACCCTCCATTAATGTTAGGATTTTGGACCCTTTAGAATATTATTGAAAGTCCCACATGGCTATGTCCACATGTGTGATTAATGGGGAATTACATGGAATCCACTGATGCAGGAGCATCATCTCACATCAGCCAGCCAGCCAACCAGCCACGTCAAGCGCATGCATTCAAAGCAAAGAGAGGCACAACCCTCGTCTTGATTCGATTGAATGTAATTAAATGTTTATGCTGGTGAGCTGTGAAGTCGTGCCTTTGTGCAGGCATTAGAGTAGGTAGGCCTTTAATGTTTGTAAGGCTGAGATCTAGATCCGATTTGCAGACTAGACAACCCATTCAATGCCATTGAATAGGGTAGGTAGGTTGGAGGGTAGAGATCTAAGAGCCCCCTCAGGTAAAAGACCTTTTTAGGATCTCATTTTGAAATAGGGCGAGTTAGCATAGAGAAGAGAAGAGAAGAGCCAAGACCTTATTACAGACCGTGTTCAGGAACACCTTGTAAATATAGGCATTTTTCATTTTAATAAAAACAACAGTTTTTCCTGCACATATTTATGTTGTTAAATGAATGTCTGTGAGTGTTCTTTATATGCTGTGAATGTATGTTGTGATTGTGCATTTGCAGGAGTTTTTTTTATTTTAGGTGAAGATCTTTGAGGTTTCATGCCAGGAGGGCGTGACAGAGTACTGTGATCTCTGGATAACGGTGCATAGATGCACTTTTGAATTCTGCAGGTTCAGACAAAGGCGTGCCAGGTGGGCATAGGAACTGGAATCATTAACTCAGAGGAAGAACTCAAGGTTGTTGAATACCTCCGAGGCAAGGATGTGTATGAGAAAACAAAATTGCAGACAGAATCTCTAAGGAGTTCTGTGAAGCTCTGCCAGGAGGGCATCGAGCCAGTGCAAGGAGTGCACAGAAAGAGAACTCTGTTGTGAGTTCAAGAAGGACCAGAATCACTAAGGATTCTGAGAGCTCTGGCAGGTGGGCATTGAGCAGGTGTAAGGAGGACATAGAAGACAGAACTGTTGGACGTTCTGTAAGAAGATACTCTTCCAGGTGGGCATTGAGTAGATGTGCAGATAGGCATAGGAGAAAATAACTCTTTTGAGTTCTGGATTTGAAGAAGAGTCCAAGAAAATGGATCTTCACAGGGTTACTGAATACCCTGAAAGACTCAGAAAGAGGTTTCTTGAGCATAAGAATAGCCAAGATGGCATCACATTCTCCAGCAGGAGAAGAAAGGAGAAGGAATTGTTTCCTTAGAAGTCTAGGTGAGAAGAAAAGCTCAGGACGAATAGCGCTTTATGTGCACAGAGACCCTGTAGAGACGCAGGAGTTAGAATCCTTCAAGGATTCCAAAGTGAAATATCAGGAGGAGTAGCGCTTTAAGTGCACGACGACATAGCTGCAAGAAGTGTAGAGGCCAGACAACTGTCGGGAAGAGTTCAGAGTTTTCTAAAGCTCAGGAGGAACCGCATCTTCATACGCGCAGGCGAGTGATTTTACGCACAGAGGCTGCAAGAGATCATAGGGATGAAACAAAGGTTGAGGCCTTTGAGAAATTGGAATTCTTCTAAGTCTGGGAAGAACGTGCGGAAGCTCGGGAGGAGCAACAGCTGCCATTGGATCCAGCCGGGAGAGATCTGCACCATTGAGAAGATTTCACGTCTAGGAGGCAGTGCAACAGAGGAGCGAACATAAGAGATTATATGAGCTATCAGATGTTGAGCAAAGAACCCGACAACCGTTGGATTTGTTGAGAGTTGGACGAGGTTTAAAACCTCACGCGAAGAGCAGCGAAAGGCAAAGTCCTGAAGGGGGGTGATATCGGGATATTGGCATTCGGAAGTTTGGGGGTCCAGAGGACGAGATTCCGGGCATTGAACATCCAAAGTCCCGAAAAGTTGAAATAGATCAGAGCTATCCATCGAAGGAGGACAGATGTTAGAGATCTAGGGATCTCGCGAACTCGAAAGTTCGCAAGGTAAGTGCCAAGGAGCTGGTTGCTCAAACTCGCGAGAGGCGAAGTCGCAAGAAGATCAGAGCCGTCCATCTGAGGAGGACAGGTGGCAGGGATCTAAGGATCTCGCGAACTTGGAGGTTCACAGGGTGAGAGCCCAAGCATTGGGTGCTCCAAGTCGCAAAGTCGCAAGAAGTGAGGAGCGAGGATAGCTATTGGATCCAAGTCGCGGGAGGATCGTTGGATCAGAGCCCCATCGCATTTCGGCATTTCGAGGGTTCGAAGGTTGAGAGGACCTCGTCTCAACATCAGAAGTCACGAAGTCGTGAGTAGCGACAAGGAGTATTGAGGATTTTAGGATCTCGGCACTCGGGTGTTGGGGATACGAAGGAAGCATCGCTTGGGGAGTGAAATCGTGAAGTGTTGAAGGTAGGCATGAGAGACACGTGGTAGAACCACGCTGTGGGCCCGAAGGATAGACAGGCGGACACACGTCACATTTTGGAAGGAGTCAACACTCCATTGACTTCTCAGGTCTCGGAGAGTCGCAAGATAAAAGCATGGGAGTTCAACCTTTGAACTCACGAAGTGGCGAAAGGCGAGAAGTTCTAGTGCTAAGCTTAGTTGGTGGGCACGCATGGAGGGCGCTAACAAGAGAAGGAGCATGCCTGTATCGACATATCGGGGATCGACTTTTCGGGAGTCGAGAGACCAAGAGGTTGGGCGCTTGAGTCGCGAAACCCCGAAAGGGACTGCGGTCATATAAGTGGAGGTTATGTGAACCAAAGGTATAGCTCAGGGGGCTAACTGAAGTTAAATATGTTTCGGCAAATCGAGATATCGGGGATCGGGAGATCGCGAGAAACAGAGGTTCTCAACATCGAGAAATTGAAAACCCCGAAGCCCGATCATTGTATTTCCTATTGTAGAAATACGAACTCCATTTAGGAGGGAAAAGTCACAGGTGCGTGCAGAGGTCGTGACAGGGCATGAAGGACCTGTGGATCAGATTTTAACAGAGATTCCAGTGGGAATCGAAAGAGCTAATTCGGCTTGGAAAGGTGAAATTAGAACGATCCTTAAGACCGGGAGGTCAGCGTAGAGACTCTGTCGAGGCATAGAGATGGTGTCTGCATCATCAACACTCATTACCATGGTGGTAAACACGATAACTCAACTTGTGGGAGACATAAATTTTGCATACAAATTCCAATTTAGGTGATTTTCACATTGTTCAAAATCTTTTAGTGTGTAGAACAACGTTGAGGGACTGAGTGCCATGCTAACAAAGTTTTGATCCCTAAAGGTCTCACTTGATTCTTCAAAATAGTTTTGAAAGGTTTTGGACCCCAAATCTCCAAAATGAGACCTGCAACTAAAATGGACCCCTCAAGTCCAATTTTTCCACCCATAAAGTAGTAATATAGATGAAAAATTCTAGGGCTATGTTAACAAATTGTTCTTTATAAGTATACAAAATATTTTAAGGAAATTTCATCATATGGGCATTCAACCACTCTACTAATGTGAACATATGCATTATGTTTTGCACAAAAGGAAACATACCATCCTTAGCAAAATTAGAATTTCACATAGTCATACAAAACTTCCATAAATAAAAAATACATATTCCAAAAGTTAATTAGATTTCCTACATTTATTCTTGCACCATATTCAAATTAGTTGTAAAAGTACCTTGAAATCCAACCATATTTTCATTACTAATAACACCTCATAAGAAACCATCATTAACTTGCACTCACACTTAACATATTTATCATTTTTCATACAGAATGTTATCCTAAAAATATAAAATATTACCACTTATATCACCTACTAAAATCCATATACATATCTACAGCTTAAAAATCTAATCACTTCATATTCATATAGGTATCTACAACCTAATTTATAATTATAATTACCCCTAAAGGCATATACCTATTGGCAATGGGCATATTTAATAAGTTTTTAATTTTTAATGAGGTTTTTATGGACAGGATCAAATGTAGATAGAATATTTTTGGTCGTCACACTAAATGGAGGGTTCTGATTTGAAATATTAACTTCCTTGCTTTTATAAAGACGTATGTTTATGTGTTTACTTTTTCACATTTACTTAATCTGATTAAAAATTTACTATCTTGTACAATTGATTGACACGTTTATGTAATTAGCAATGGAGTATGTAAAAAGCTTCACCTTATTTACTACCTGTAAAATTGATAGCACGTTATTTACCACCTTCACGTTAATCTTCGTGAGATGTGGATCTAAACGCTCAACACGCTATTTACCAGTGCACACTTAATCGATACCTTTCAGCCTTCTCCAACCACAAATCCGCTGTGCTAGTTATATATACATTTATACTTACCAAGTATCAGCTAACCATGGACAAGATGGCTGTCGACGAAATGTTAGGCGGCAAGATGTCATCGTCGTTCATCAACCACGGATTAAGGAGCCGGGCTAGTAGCTATTACCAACTGAATTTTGACAAATTTTATCACTTTTAAAAAATTAAAAATTCTATTCATTTGCTTTTACTATTTTGAACTCGTTTTCGAACATCCAAAAACATTTTTTTTTGATATAAATTGAAAAACGAAACACGTAAAACAGAGCGCCAAAATCCGGAGGATAATTCCATGACTGAGCCCGCCAACGCATGCCAGAATCACTGGCTGTCTTTGTTAAATGTGCATGTGCACACTATTCTCAAAGTTGAAAATCTAAATATCGCAAACCCATACTTGCCGCTGACAACAACTCTCGCAATTTTCTACGCTTTCAATAAATGCATCTCGAAGCATTTATGATTGGCCTTTCAATCGGCCTTCACGAGCGTTCGTTCCTTTTCTTCTGATGATGCTCTTCAGCTGTTGTGAGCTGTTTAATTATTATGATTATGTGTAGATATTTATAATAAATAAATATTAGTTAAAATTGTATTTATAATAATAATAATTTTTTTTTTTAAATTTTAGTTTAATTAGATATTAAGATTTTATATATTAATTTGATGGATTTTGATTTTAAAAATAGATTATTATTATTTTATTTAATGTATTTAGATATTAATATTCACTAAAAGTTAAAGTTGATCCATGGTATTTCAAGGAATATAATATGTAAAGACATTAAAAGGAAGGTAAAAGCATATTGATGCTTGTCAAAGGTTCATAGGAGTGTGGGGTAGTGAAAATGTTGGAACAATAGTTGATGAACCATGTACCAGCTAGAAAACCAATGGATGACAACTCATGTATTTTGGTGGATGGTAATTTTTTTATATGGAGTTCAACAGTATTTATGTTATGTAGGTACAAGATGAAAAATTGAAGAAGATCTAGGATAAAGAATGAAGAAGACCAAAGAGCATAAACGCTGAAGATGAAGATGAGACCAACTCTAAGGACCAATGAAAAATAGAAATGATTGGATCACAAGTATTCTTTAAGGGTGATCATGAAGGAATAACTCCTAGTTATGATTATGAATAATGTCTAAATAATATGGTCAATTCTCACTAGCTTAATCGGCTAAGGTGTGAGTTTCATTCGCTAGGTGACTTGAGTTCAATACCATTACGGTGTGCTTGTCGAGAGAAGAGACCCAATCCAGTCATGTTAAGAGTTGGTACAGCCCAGGCCAAGTGATTTTGACAGCTTAGATGCCCCTGGGTTGTGGTAATTAATATAATTTATTTTTTCAGGGGTTTCTACTCATGATGTCCCTTGCTTTGTATATGAGTCTTTGTTTATTTGTTGATGGTGGTAACATATTGTAAGGAAAAATGAAGTTAACTAAGAAACACCAACCTAAAGAGATAAATATGTGGCAGCTTATGATACTACTTCAATACAAGTTGAGTGGAAGATTGAGAAGAGGAGAACTATAGAAATCCACGCCATCATTTGGAGGAATGAGTATTATCCTCTCCACTTAAGTTTAACTCCCGCAAATAACATAATGACTTGAAAGAAAAGAGATAGTGGTTCTGTCGCAGGCAGTTTAGGCAAGTCATGCAGCAAGGGGTTGATGATTGGGAGGAGGAAGAGATGTTGGATTTTGGCTTGGACCCGATGGAGGGCATAGATATTTGGGGCTCGCTAGCTCACATAGGGCCTTTCCCTTGTCATGCCATGTCTTTGGTTCGGGTTATCATCAAGCCTGGGTCGACAACAACAACTATCCCCTCTTTAGTTTTGGAGTCAAGGCTGCCTCTGTTATCGGGGTCTCTTGTGCCCTTTCTCCCAACAATGGATAGTTTTGGTGTGACTCTAATTGCAAATAATGGTGGCTTAGCCTCAACAGAGGTTTTTCTTCATTCCTACCCTCTTTCTTCGTGGGCAGACTCACCACGAGCTGAAGTTATCTAGGAGACATGGTTTCTCTACAATGGTGAGCTTTGGTTTTCTATCCGTGGAGATATCAATTTTTTTGAGCCCTTGGAATGGAGCCATTTCTTTGGTTCTGCAATGCCAACATCCTTCAGTGACCTTAACAACGTTTTGAGTTTTAGACCCTTTTCTATTAGCGAAGTTCACCGATTTACTTTTGGTTTACACTTAACCAATAGGCAAAGGAAAAGTAAGGTTGGCACTAGGATCTCCCTCTATGTCAGTGGGGGATTCTATTCCGACACAAGTAGAGGTTCACTTGGGTGAGAGCACCCAAGTTGGTGGATCACATAAAAGAAAGAGAAAGTGTGTGGCGATGAATGGTGGACCAGTAAGGTTAGTTCTAGGGGAGGATATCACCATGGCCTACATTCTCGATATGTCTTCTAAGGAAATGGTAGGGAACGCTCGAGGCCGATGATTCAATGCTACAACCCTAAAGAATTGGGTTGCCTCAAACTGGAAGGGGCAGTTAGGTTACATTCTCGAGGTAAAGTTTCTAGCAAGAGGTTGTTTTGTTTTCAAATTCCAAAAGTTTGAAGATGCCCTTTGGGCTCTAAATAGGCCATGGAGCGTAGAATCAACACCAGTGCTCTTCAAACTGTGGACATTGTTCTTCAAAGAAGGCAAGGAGCACATGAATATTGTCCTGATTTGGGTCCGCCTCCCTTGTCTCCCGTTAGAATTATGGTCAAAGGATATTTTCAAGTTGATTAAGAATTCCTTGCGAACATTCCTCAACACTGATATGTTATTCCTGGCATCGGATGAATGTGTGGTTGCATGGATCTTAGTTCAAATTAAATTGCGGGAGGGTTTGGTAGAGGATCTGGAATTGGTCTTAGAGGGAAAGGTCTTTAAGCATAAATTGGACTATGAAGGAATCCCTTTTTTATGCCATCATTTCCAAAAGCAGGGGAATATAACAAATCAATTCCCTCTCCTTATCAAAACCAGGCAGAAGGAGGTGGGATATGGAGTGTATAAGGGTGAGTGGAGTGCACTGACTATAGAACCCCAAAAATTCCCTCAGGAAGGTCAACCCTAGGGCAAGGAATGTTGGACATGCAAAAGGAATTCAGGCGGGGATACTTCACCTGGTTTATTTCCCTCCTCTTAGATAGTCCTGATGGCACCAGCTCCTTTCAAAGATCCACATCTTCCCCCATCTTCATTATTTATAGTTACGAATCCCAAGAAGACGAGCTTCAGACCTCATGGTACATCTTTTTTGTCTCCCCCTCTATCATTTTTTTGATTAATTGTCTCGTTATTTTAGGTAAGGACTAGAAAAGGCCCTTCTCTTGCCC
>ML779342.1:189218-200787 GCA_009831015.1 Picea engelmannii
AACATCATTACAATCAAGCCCTTATGTTTCTGAGCCCCAACCCCTCCTTGAGCATGTGCTCGAAGCTGGCCCTTATTCTTTACCCCTAGAAGACTTTGAAACCTCTCTAGACTCTAAAGAGGAGGAAATCATATACAACCTTAGAAATCATAAAGTGACTAGGGATTTGGGGATGACCAATCCTGGGTTAGGGGAAAACCTTGGTTCATTGCCAGGCCTTAGGGTAGGGGCCAAAAATATTTTCTTTCAAAATCCCAGAACAAAGCGTTGGCAGATGTGGCGACAAGTAAACAAGAGTACATAGTTGGGGCGCTTAGTGCAGCGAAGCCCCATGAGAGGTTTTCTCCATGAATATTATCTCCTTTAATTGTAGGGGCATGCCAGGATCGTAAAAAAAACTTCCCTAAAAACGTTGATGGCCTCCCATTAGGATGAAATTCTTTTATTGCAAGAAACTCTAGGAGACAGTGGGATTGTGACCTCTGTGTTGAAAGAAATCTTCCCCCATTGGTTGTTTATTGGTGTGGACGCCTATGGAAGATAGAGAGGGCTGGAAATAAGAGTTAATGAAAACAAAATACAGATGTTAAACTCACAGAATTTTGAGTTTGGAATAGGGGGGGAGGTTCAAGTTGTTGATACAGGCAGGAGTTACACAATCCTAAACATATATGGACTTTATTAGGATAGAGTCTCGTACTGGGAATCGTTGACCCAAAAATCCTTCTTTCTCAGGGACAATGTGGTCATTGGGAGAGACCTGAATTTCTCTCTATCCATAGCAGAGGTTTGGGGACCGAGACCCCCAGTTGGCTCCCATACAGATTTATTTCATCATATCCTCTTTAAGAAGGGCCTCTCATACCTTTCTCCCTTGAAGCTGACTCCCACTTGGAGAAACAAGAGGATAGGGGAGGATTGGATTGCTAAAAGACTAGACATATTTTTAATTTCAGACACCCTCTTGAACTAAGACTTCCTTTACAAGAAATGGATAGGGATTGGGAGAGACTCTGACCACTCCCCCATCTTCTTGGACATTGAAGGAGGACTAAGAAATCCCCTGATCCATTTCAAATACAACCCAGCATGGGCAAGGGAGGAAACATTTCAGGCGATGGTAAAGGAGTGTTAGGTTCCTTTTGACTCCTCAGAAGGTACTACAACATGGGTCCACTTTGTTCCAAATTTCAAGAGATTGAAAAGTGCGGCGATGAAATGGTATGCTGAAAAAAGAGAAAGGGATGATAGGGATCTAAAGGAGGTTGAGGAGGCTCCACAAAACATATATGAATCTAAAGGAGAAGGATACATCTCCCCAAAATCGAAAGAGGCACTGTTGAACCTAGAAAAACTAAAAACACATCTTTTAGAAGAACAAGAGGAGGTATGGAGGAAAAAAATTCGAGCAATTTGGTTAAAAAGTGGAGACAACAATACCAAATTTTTTTGGGCCTTTGAAAATGGAAGGAAGATGAGGAATACAATTTGGTGCCTCAGGGACCCCCTAGGTAATGAGGTAACGACCTTTCAAGATCTGTCCCAATTAAGGAAGCTCCATTTCCATACATTGCTTAAGGCCTCTAGGGATGAAAATATAGTAGTGATTCTTTGAATTGCTCTTCCTTTCTCAGGGTTCATTAATGAAGAAACAAATTGTGATCGTATGGAGGATGTATTAGAATATGAAATCAAAATAGTGCTCCAAAGCTTCCAGAAAAATGAAATATCAGGTCCAGATGGTTGGAATATTGAATTTTACCTAAGTTTCTATGAACTAATTGGTAAAGACCCTCAGGGTCTGGTGGAGGATTCTCATAGAGAGGGACGTATGAATGCCCCTCTTAACTTAAATTTTATTTCCTTAATTCCAAATAAATACAATCCCCAATGTATGGATGAGTCCATACATTTTTCTCTCTGCAACTGTATCTATAAAATTGTGGCAAAGGTCATAGAAAGACGAATCAAAAGGGTTCTTTCTGAGTCAATCTCTCAAGAGAAACTTCACTTTCTAGAGGTGCCACAAATACATGAATCCATCGGAGTAGCCCAGGAAGGAATTCATTCGATAAAAACAAAGAATATCAAAGGGGCAGTCCTAAAAATTGACCTATCCAAAGCCTTTGATATAGTTAGTTGGATTTATCTTAGGATCCTACTAACTCATCTTGGGTTTGAAGTAAATTTTATCAGATGGGTTATGAGTTGCATCACAACCTCTTATTTTGTTGTATTGATTAATAGGTATGCTTCCCCTTTTTTCGAAGCCAAGGATGCCCGCTTTCCCCTTTATTGTTCCTATTGGTGGCAGAAGGTCTAAGAAGGGCTTTAAAAGCAGAAAGCATGAATAGGGAATTTAGTGAAATTTCTTTAACACAAACTCTTATAATCACGCATCTATTGTTTGTGGATGATGTTTTAATTTTATGCAATGGTATGTGAAGGGATATTGAACATCTTCATGATATACTGGAAATGTTTGGCAGACCCACTGGGATGCAGATTAATGAGAGGAAGTCCACTCTATCATTTCAAAATATGGAGGAGGATGATGTTGAAATTGACATGACCCTTTTTCCATTTGAAATAAGACCTATTGATGAGGGTTTGAAGTATTTGGGATTTCACCACAAGCCCAATTGTTACAAGGTATATTAGATGTGGATGTTGGAAAAATTGGAAAAGAGGTTAAACAATTGGAGTCATAATGGATATCCAGAGTCGAAAGATTAGTGTTGGAAAATTCTTTTTTAGAATCCATACCATTTTATTGGATGTCAGCATGGATCTCAAAAGGGGTTCTTGAAAAATCAGAAATATCTACTCAAATTTTTTACAGTCAAGATCCCAAGAAATAAATGTACATCCTTGGGTTAAATGGGCCAAGATGGTCATCCCAAAATATTTAGGAGGATGGGGACTCAAGAATATCTTTCTTTTTTATAAGGAATTGGCAGCGAAATCAGTTTGGAGATTAATTTACAGAGAAAATATTTGGACGCGGGTTGTGACTCACAAATACATTCGGCCTAATTCTCTTCAAGAATGGATAAGAAGTTCTTTAAAGAAATATGCCTTGGCCTCAATAATCTGGAAATCCCTAGTATCATCTTTTGATTTAATTGGTGATGGACCATCTTTGAAGGATGGAATTGGAAACAAACTCCATTTGGGAAAGGATCCTTGGTCGGGCAGCAGAAGATTCCATCTTCTCCCAAAACCCTTAATCCAAAACCTTCACGACAAGGGGCTGGTATACCTTGCTCAAGTTGGTAACCTTGTTAAAACCATTATCTCGTCAGAGGAGTGGAAAACTTGCCTACAGCTAGGACTGGAGGAAGAATTTGAAGGAATTTGGGCACTTTACTCCAGTGCCTTGCAAATGGCCCATATTCACCTTCTAGATAGGGAAGATGAAATGGTTTGGGATTTGGATCCTCATGAAGTATACACTCCAAAAATAGGGTATATTTAGTTGAATGTCGACTTGCATTATAGGGAGCCAGACTAGTGGTGGAAAGGATTATGGAAGATAAACTGCCCCCTCAAGTCCAAGATATTTATGTGGTGTCTTCTAGTCATAAAATTTCCTACATCGGAAGTCTTGAAGAAGAGACAGATAATATGTCCAACGTGGTGTTCACTGTGTAAAGTTGAAGAGGAATCTCAATCACACCTTTTCTTGCTATTTTCCTTTATTAAGATGGTCTAGAAGGAGGTCTAAATCTTGAAGGGGTAGGCCCTTCCATGGAAAGGTAAAGGAATAGAGGATGCCTGGAAGCATTGGATATCCAACTCCACCTACAAATATGTACTAGGTATACCAATATTTGTCTATTGGGGTACTTCGCTTGCTAGAAATTCCTCAATCTTTCGCAACACAGAAATTCCTCGTGAGATTATTGTTGCTCAATGTATTAGTATCCTTGACCACTTCCCACAACAAAAAGAGAAGGTGACCAAAGGAATATATAAGTTGAAAGGGTGGACCAACGAAGACCTTGGGCCTTCTTTGATGGTGCCTCCCAAAAAAGGAACCTATCAAGTGGGGGGGGGGAAGGGGGTGTTCTTTATCTTCCAAACCATGTTTGCTTCAAAATGAAAATGGGTTCTGGCTCTGGATCCAACAATTATGCTAAATTAAAGTCTCTAAAACTTCTTATACACTTTGCTAAAGAGAAAAACATAAACTCTATTCATTTTTTTGGCGATTCATAAATGGTTGTGAATTGAGTCCACAAAAATCATATTTGTCAAAATATTTATTTTCTTTTTATTTATGAAGAGATACGGAGAATCGTGCCTACATTTGATACCTTAGACATTCACCATGGTTATAGGGAGAGGAATTTTCTAGATGCCCAACTCTCAAAGTTCATACTGCAGCTGGAATATGGTCAATGGGTGATCATTGATTCATTAATGGTGAGATCTATGAGTATTACCACCGTACTTTTATAGAAAAACACCCCTAGCTCTAATCTTTTTCTCTCTGTTCCTCTCTTACTGTGGCTTCATTCATACTTGTTCCTTCTTTTTCTGGTGAATGTTTTTGTTTCTCCATCTGCTCAGTTACATGTCCTCTCTACAACAACAATCTTCAATTCTTCAAGCACTTAATGTATAGAAAGTTTCACTATTAAATGTCCCATATATTCTCTTCAGTTTTGTAGCCTTGTGGCTACTTTTTTGTAAAAATCATAGAGGCCCCCTTGGATCAATCTTAGCAATGCATGTGAATATGCATCTACAAAATGTAATTTTATTTCATCTTTGATTTAAATTACTCTTTTTCTGAGGGAAAAAAACAAAACATCCACCCCATATAAAATTTATTATGGATATCCAAAATGAAACCTCTCTTACCATTTTGGATACTGTCATCACCAATCTTCATGATGGCACTGTCACCCACCAAGTTTATAGGAAAACGAATCATACCCTCACCCATAGAGTTTATAGGAAAAAGACTCATATCAAATGAGATTTCATGTTCATTCTCACCATTACCCTATCCAAAAAAAAATTGTTCTTAAAAATCTTGTTACTCAAGCCATTCAAAATTTTGATCCTTATTTCCTTAAGAAAAGAAAAATCTCACCTAACTAAGTCCCGTGTGACCAATGGTTATTGAACTTCTATAATCAAAAAGGTTTTTCTCTTACTCCACCATTCTAACTCTTAAAACTCTCATTCATCTTCCCAACCCTTAGCTCTCATTTCTCTTTCCTATATCAAAGGAACTACATATCATATCTTCAAGATTTTGGCCAAAAAGAATATTAAAATTCTCTTTAAACCACATAAAACACTTAAAAAATTATTGGTAACAGATAAGAATAAATCTAAACCCATGCTTGGCGAATGAGTTTACAAAATTTTAAACAATTACTCATAACATATAAGAATAAATATGATCCCATGCTTGACCAAGGAGTTTACAAAATTTTCCGCTCCTCTGGAAAATCATACATAGGAAAAATTGCTAGATCATTTAAAGCCCATCTCAAAGAATATATATGTGGCACCTTCCATAATTACATTTCTAAGTCAGCTATTGTCGAACACTCCTATAATTATAATAATCTCATATGCTTTGACTATACTAAAATTCTAATTGGAGAACCCTATTACTCTTGTTCATTTGCTAATGATTGGAAATTGAAAAAAATCCTAATGATCTTGGAAACCGATTATTCATCATATTGATCATTAGCCATTTTATTTTTAAAATATTTGATTTGATTTGATTTGTTTATTTAGTAGTATTTAAATTCTTTCTTTTTCATAATATGCATATTTTTATAGTTACTCATAATGTTGTTTTAGAATTATGGAGTATGGAGTTTTTGAAACATCCAATGTTTAGAGTGAACACTCTATCCATCATCAAATACTATTAAAATTATAAAATATGAAAATAGTATTGAAGTAAGACATATAAAAGAATAAAGATTAATAATAACTTTGAGGAAAATGTACAAACCTAGTCGTTATAAATTAACCTTTATAAAATAATGAGAATATTAATATTATTAATTAATTAAAATAATGTATACATTTTAGTTATAAAACATTATTAGACATAAATATTAAAGTATAAAAGAAATAAAAGTTAAGGTGAAGAGTGATGATGAAAAGCTAAATTAATAATACTAAAAAGATAATTAATCAATAATAATATTATAATAATTAAATATTAAAAAAAAAATAGATTAAATAATTAAAGACCAAGGAAAGGAGGACACTAATGAAATGAATAAATGAAAAACAATAAAATTCGGGGAAAGAAAAACAAAAATTAGAAGAGGAATGTTGTTTTTTTAATTTTTATTTTTATTCCATTTTGTTATAATGTTATTTTTCTTTTTTCTCTCACATTTTTTACTTTATATCCATTTTTTTAGTTACTTGAAATATAATCTTCACGAATTATATTTCTTAAACTTTATTTTCTCTAACGATTTATTTTAATTTTAATTTTAATGTTTGTATTAAATATCTTTTATTTCTACTAGCTACTTTACTAATTTAGTTTTTTTTTTACAACTAGGTGTAACTTTTTATCTCATAATGGTCAATCTTAATTATTAAACTTATAAGTTTTCACTAAAGCACTCTTTTCTATTATTATTTCAGTTTTATTTGTTACTCATGATCCTCGTTTTATTTGTCTTTGATGATGGGTGGAGTGTCACTCAATCTTGGATGTGTAAAATTTTTATACACAACTTATCTCCAGAAAACTCAAGCAACATTATGACTAACTGTGAAAACCTACAAACTCATAGTAAACAAAATTGTTTGAGTATATTGATGCCCTAACGCTCAACACCATAATTTTAGGGCTATGTTAACAAATTTTTAGATATAAATGTACAAATTATAAGTGTACAAATTATTATAAGAAAATTTAATTGTCCATGTATTCAACCACTCTACTAATCTGGACATATCCATTCTATAAATAAAATATATATATTCTCAAAACTAATTTGATTTGGTACATTTTGTCTTGCACCGTATTATACAATCATAATTTTATTTCCATTAACACCTCATAAAAAAAAATCACCATTAACTTAAACTCAAACAACATATTTATCATAAAAGCATGTTTCATAAAAATAACTTTGCATGCACAATGTTATCTTAAAATCATAAAATTTAACCACTTATATCACCTATTAAACTCCATATATGGATCTACAACTTAAAAAAAGAGTCACTAGCTAGCTATAGGGTTCTACAACATACAACGCTAGAAAAGCTACCCAATGGGTAAAGAAACATAGATAAAAATATTTTCTATAAAGTTAAATTTCACCAATTTATCTATATCTATTACAAGAAAATTATGTAAATATATTGATATTATCATTGGAAATATTTTCTTTACTTAATTTATGATTAACAACTTAGATCAGTGTTAACTCTGGATCTATCATGTTCTGAGAAGCATCAAATTTATTTAGTGTATAAAACTTGAAGAAATGTTTGCATCTCTAAGGATTTAAAGCCTCTCTCAGCATGATGGATCTATCCTAGTTTTTAAGAATAAATTTTCACCCATCAGAGACAAATAAAGTTGAAACAATAATAGAAAAGTGTATTTGGGTATATATTTATAGGTTCTTAAGATTAAATTTTCACCCATCTTCACAGACAAATAAAGTTGAAACAATAATATAAAAGTATATTTAGGTATATATTTATAGGGTTAAGAATTAAGGCGAATAGTTGTGGAATAAAAATGATTAAAATAGTAAAATAGCCATTGAAAATAAACGAACTTAAAGTCATCTTTATTAGGAATGCAAATATTTTTATAGTGAATTCCAGATGTAGAAAGTACCTTTCAACTCAATAATTAATCATATATGTCATAAATGTATAATATATTTTTTGATATTTTAATTAATTCCTTAATTATTCATGTTAAAATATGTAAACAATATTTGATACAAATATAGTTTTATGTAATAATGGTTATTTATAAAAATATAAGAATACCATGAATATTTAATTAAAGTCATGTATATATTTATATAAGAAAACAAATGATTTTGATTTAGATATCTTAATTCTATTATTTTTTCCAATGTTATATCATGTTTATAATTATAAATATCATTTTTATTACTATTTATTTTATTATGAAATTTTTATTAAAAATTTTATTTAATTTTATTATAAAAATATATTTTTTCTTCTAAATATTTTATTAAAATTTATATTTAGAATTTTGATAACTTATACCACATTCGAAAACAAAAACATACAAACCCTTAAACTTTATTGAAAACAGAAGCATAGAAACCCTTAAACTTGTATTGAATTGATTCTCTATCCTTGGATTATCCTTCTTTTGTGATTAAGATATACCATTTGGAAACAGAAGCTCACAAACCCTTAAACTTGTATTGAATTGATTCTTTATCTCATTGTTGTAAGTCATTTCAACATCCCATTGCCTCATGTTTAAGATGATCTGAATCTTAAAAATTCATTCAAATATGGAGTTAGATATCTACCCTTCTTTGACGATCCCACTTGCTTTTTGTTCTCAAAACTTCATATACAAATATGAAAGGCTAATAAATATATATTTTTTGAAAAAAAACATTATAAAATAATAGAGAGAATTATTAATTCTAGAATTTGCATAACATATTAAAAAAACATTATAAAATAATAGAGAGAATTATTAATTCTAGAATTTGCATAACATAAAACAAAAGATAAGTAATATACAAAATAGGTTTTGAAGTAATAAATTTGCATCAACATAAAACAAAAGAGAAGCAATATGAAAAATAGTTTTTTAAGTAATAAAGGTAGCTTTTGAATTTTTTTAATGAAATCCTTCCATTCAATTAAATAATTTTTTTTTTTTTTTTAATAAAGATTAATTTTTTTTTTATAAATTTAATTTTACAAAATGAAATTCTCTTTTATTTTGGCTTGATATTTTAATGCTTGATGATAATTTTGTGCATTATTTATTTTAAAATTAGTTTTGGATGTAAATTTAAAACTATAGTGCACCAATATGTTGAGTTAAATGCACTACCAAAACAATTTAAAATGATAAAAAAATAATAAATCTCCACAATTAAACCTTTGTAGAGGTTATTGTAAGGGTTTATTATCATTACATATTATAATTTAGTGCACCTAATATGTAAATGATCATAGATATCCCACTATAATAGTTCTTCACAATAAATTTTTTAGTATTATGAAATTTCTTATTTATGTAATTTATTTCTTTATATTCTATATTTATTATTACTATCTTAATGCTAAAATTAATGCTAAAATTTATTGAAAATAAATGAAATCTAAAAATGAAAGAAGAGGAAAATGAACACACCAATCATAGATATGAACACAAGATGTGAGTGTTATCCTTTCAAATCCTCATGTTCTACTTAAATATTGAACAAGTACGTTGCGAAAAGAATGGAACTTCTCTCTTCTTAGTGACTTAGTATTTAACATAGTCTAATAATGATCTAGGGTTAGGTTTTTTTTGCATGAATCAACCCTCCATTAATGTTAAGGTTTTGGACCCTTTAGAATATTATTGAAAGTCCCACATGACTATCTCCACATGTTTGAGTAATGGGGATTGACCTATACCATGGTGGTAAACAAGATAACTCAACCCGTGGGAGGAAAAACTTTTACATACGAATTCTTATTAAGGTAATTTTCACATTGTTCAAAATATTTTAGTGTGTAGAACAATGTTGAGGGACTGGGTTGTACCCTACCACTAAAATTCCATCATATAGGGATTTAAACACTCTACTAATGTGAACACATGAATTATATTTTGCACAAAAGGAAACATACGACCCTTAGCAAAATTAGAATTTCACATAGTCATACAAAATTTTCATAAATAAAAATGATATATTCCAAAAGCTAATTAGATTTCTTTTATTGATTCTTGTACCATATTCAAATTTGTTTTAAAAATACCTTCAAATCCAACCATATTTTCATTACCACTAACACCTCATAAGAAACCATCATTCACAGTTAACATATTTATAATTTTTCTTGCACACACCTATTAAAATGAAAATATGCATCTACAACTTAAAAATATAGTCACTACATATAAGGATCTACAACCTAATTTATGATTACAATTATACATACATTTATATTTACCTAAATATATAAAAAAAAAGTCACTAGCTATAGGGTTCTACAACATACAAAGCTTCTAGAAAAACTACCCATTGCTTTGATTAATTTCTATAGGGTAAAGAGACATAGATAAGCACATTTTCTTTAAAGCTAAATTTCATCAAATTATCTATATCTATGAAAAAAAAATTATGTAAATATATTGATATTATCACTGAAAAATATTTTCTTTACCTAATTTATGATTAGCAGGGTGTAGATCAATTTTAATTCTGGATCTATCATGTTCCGAGAGGCATCAAATTCATAGAGTTGCAAATTTTTTTAGAGTATAAACTTGAAGAAATGTTTTCATCTCGAAGGATTTAATGTCTCTCGCTGCATGATAGATCCAAAGTTAAGATGGATCTATGCTAGCTCTTAAAAATAAATTTTCACCCATCATCAAGGACAAATAAAGTTGAAACAATAATAGAAAAATGTATTTGGGTATATATTTATAGGTTCTTAAGATTAAATTTCCACCCATCTTCAAGGACAAATAAAGTTGAAACAATAATAGAAAAGTGTATTTGGATATATATTTATAGGGTTAAGAATTAAGGCTAATAATTGTGGAATAAAAATGATTAAAATAGTAAAGTAGTCATTGGAAATAAACTAGCTTAGAGCCATCTTAATTGGGATGCAAATTTTTTTGGAGTACAAAACTTGAAGAAATGTACTCCATACTTAGAAATAAATTACCCATCTCCCTCATAGTAGACTCCAAATATAGAAAATACCTTTCAACTCAATAATTATACATATATGTCATAAATGTATAATATATATTTTTTATATTTTAATTAAATCCTTAATTATTTATGTTTAACAAAATAAAGTTTTATGTAATGATGGTTATTTTTAAAAATATAATATTTGATACCAATAGAGTTTTATGTAATAATGGTTATTTATAAAAATATAACAATACCATGAATATTTATTTATTAAAGCCATGTGTATATTTATATAAGAAAACAAATGATTTTGATTTAGATATTTTAATTGTATTATTTTTTTCATGTTTATAATTTTAAATATTATTATTATCTATTTTTATTATAATTTTTTTTTTTATCTATTTTTATTATAAATTTTGTTTAATTCTATTATAAAAATATATATTTTCCTTTAAATATTTAAAAATAAAAGCATACAAACCCTTAAACTTGTATTGAATTGATTCTCTACCCTTGGATTAATCTTCGATTGTGATTAAAATATACCATTTAGAAACAAAAGCATACAAACCCTCAAACTTGTATTGAATTGATATTGTCATTGTTATTGTAAGTCATTCCACCATCCCATTGCCTCATGTTTAAGATGATCCGAATCCTAAAAATTCATTCAAATT
>ML779342.1:200837-251037 GCA_009831015.1 Picea engelmannii
AAAATGAAATTCTCTCTTATTTTGACTTGATGTTTTAGTGTTTTGATGATAATCTTGTGCATTACTATAATGCACCAGTGTACTATGTTGACATAAATTCACTACCAAAACAGTTTACAATGATAAAAAAATAATAAATCTCCACAATTAAACTTTTGTAGAGGTTATTGTAAGGGTTTATTATCATTGCATATCATAATTTAGTGCACCTAATATGTAAACGATCATGGATATCCCACTATAATAGTTTTTCATAATACATCTTGCAATATTATGAAATTTCATATTTATGCAATTTATTTCTTTATATTCTAGATTTATTATTACTGTCTTAATGCTAAAATTTATTGAAAATAACTAAATCTAAAAATGAAAGAACACGAAAATGAACACATCAATCATAGAAATGAACACAACATGTGAGTGTTATGCTTTCAAATCCTCATGCTCTACTCAAATATGGGACAAGTACAATGCTAAAAGAATGAAACCTCTCTCTTCTTAGTGACCTAGTATTTAACATAGTATAATAACCATCTAAGGTTAGGGTTTTTGCATGAATCAACCCTCCATTAATGTTAGAGTTTTGGACCCTTTAGAATATTATTGAAAGTCCCACATGACTATCTCTACATGTGTGAGTAATGGGGACTGACCTATACCATGGTGGTAAACAAGATAACTCAACCCGTGGGAGGAAAAACTTTTACATATGAATTCTTGTTAAGGTAATTTTCACATTGTTCAAAATATTTTAGTGTGTAGAACAACTTAACATATTGTTCTTTATAAGTGTACACATTATTTTAAGTAAATTCCATCATATAGGTATTCAAACACTCTACTAACGTGAACATATGCATTACATTTTGCAAAAAAGAAAATATACCACCCTTAGGAAAATTAGAATTTCACATAGTCATACAAAACTTCCATAAATAAAAATTATATATTCCAAAAGCTAATTAGATTTCTTGTATTTATTCTTGTACCATATTCAAATTTGTTGTAAAAGTACCTTCAAATCCAACCATATTTTCATTACCACTAACACGTCATAAGAAACCATCATTAACTTGCATTCACAGTTAACATATTTATCATTTTTCTTGCACAATGTTATCGTAAAAACATAAAATATTACCACTTATATCACCTATTAAAATGCATATATGCATCTACAACTTAAAAATCTAGTCACTACATATAAACATCTACAACCTAATTTATGATTACAATTATACATACATTTATATTTACCTAAATATATATTTAAAAAAATCTATAAATCTATACTATGTTTTTTCAATATTTTCATAAAATCCATAATTATTCATCTCAAAATGTAAAAATATTTTCTACATATAACATTTTATGTAATAATGATTATGTATAAAAATATCATGAATATTTAATTAAAAGCAATGTATATAGTATTTAATTAAAAATAATGTATATATATTAAAATAAACAAATGTTTTAAATATTTTAATTTTCTTATTTTTTTCACTTAGATAATATATCACATTTACAATTCAAAACAAAATTTTCACTACATTTAATTTTTATTATAAAATTGATCTAATTTTATTATAAAATTATATTTTAAATATTTTATTATAGTTTTTATTATAATTTTAATAACTTATAAGTTATATTGTTTGAAAATAAAAACATAAAAATCCATTCTCTATCCAGATATTTTCATTCTTGACTAGCCATTCCATTATCCCATTAACTCCTTATGTTTAAGATGATCCCAATGTTAAAAAGTCATTCAAATATGGAGCTTAAGATGATTACACTCTTTACAAGTCTATAACAAAGAGATAAACAACATATACATGTTGTAATAGAAAACAATTTAGTAGGATATTTAGATGAAAGATTGTTTTTTTTAACATCTAACCAGGTACATATATTTAAGTATTTTAAGGTGATTGGAGTTATAGTTGGTTTCATGTATATGGTTAAGACTAAATGTTATTAGAAAGTACATGACACTATTGTAAGTAGTCTAGTGGATAACCACAAAGGTCAAAGAACATTGTTTTTTTCCAGATACTATCTAAATTGAAACAACTTTTGGTCATGGAGTGCCTTTATGATTGACTAAAAACTTGGATTCATTAAATATTAGGAAATAGGTTAATAAACCAAAACTTAGAGATTGAAAACTTTTCTGTAATAATAATGATGAGTCAACCCATTTCCAAATAACTATCAATAATCACCCTCCTTAATATATATTAGTTGTTAACAATTGAATTAAGACAAATTTTACCACTTCTTAAAAAATCTCTTTGCTTTTGCCTTGTTTTCTAATATCCGAAAACATTTTTTGGGATATGAATTGAAACGCGTAAAACAGAGAGCCAAAATCACGGGGATAATTCCATGGCTCCATCCGCCGACGCATGCAAGAGTCACTGGCTGTCTTTGTTAAATATCCATGTGCACAATATTCTCAATGTTGAAAATCTCAATATCGCAAACCCATACTTGGCGCTGACAACAACTCTCGCAATTTTCTTCGATTTCAATAAATGCATCTCGAAGCATTTATGATTGGGGTTTCAACCGGCCTTCACTGAGCGGTCGTTTTCGTTTGATGATGCTCTTCAGCAGTTGTGAGTTGTTTAACGATTATGAATACGCGTAGAGGAAACGTGAGGTACTTCCATGGAGATTAATGACTATTTAATTAAATTATTATTATGGAATTTTTTGTGAGATTTTTAATTTAATAAAAACGTGAGGTACTTCCATAGAGGTTAATGACTATTTAATTAAATTATTATTATGGAAATTTTTGTGAGATTTTTAATATAATAAATATTAGTTAAAGTTTTATTTATATTAATAATAATAATAATATATTTTTAAAATTTTGGTTTAATTAGATAATTTTATATCTCAATTTGATAGATTATGATCTTAAAAATAGATTATTATTATTATTATTATTATTATTTAATTTAATGTAATTAGATATTAATTTTCACTAATAGTTAAAATTGATCCATGGTATTCCAAGGAATATAATATGTAAAGACATTAAAATGAAGGTGAAAGCATATTGATGTTTGTCAAAAGTTCATAGGAGTGTGGGGTAATGAAAATGTTGGAAGAATAGTTCATGAACCATGTACCGGCTAGAAAGCCAATGGCTCACAACCCATGTATTTTGGTGGATGGTAATTATTTTATATGGGCTTAGACCAAAGGGCATAGAAGATGAAGATGAAGATGAGACCAACTCAAAGGACTAGTGAAAAAGAGAAATGATTGGATCACAAGTATTCTTTAAGGGCAATCATGAAGGAATAACTCCTAGTTATGATGAATAATGTCTAAATAATATGGTCAATCCTCGCTAGCTCAATCGGTTTAGGTGTGAGTTTCGTTTGCTAGGTGACCTGAGTTCAATACCATTACGATGTGCTTAGTCGGGAGAAGAGACCCAAAAATCCATCCATGTTAAGGGTTGGTGCATCCCAAGCCGAGTCCCTAGGTGATTTTGACAGCTTAGATGCCCCTAGGTTGTGGTTTCTTAGTCAACAATTGAAATGTTGGCCACTCAAGATTTCTAACAAATAAAAAAAATGTCTAAATAATATGATGGATTTGTAATAATGTAGACCTATTCTAGAAGTCTATGTAAGAATGAGAGATGAAGAAAAATGAGAAAAGTTAGATTCATGGAGATATTGTGGAAATAGTATTGGAGATGGTTTGAACTAAATATCTAATTATGACATAGTTGTTATAATCACCTATAATTATATAAAGAGACCAATTGTACAATAAATATACACACAAGAATGCAATAATTAATATAATTTCCTTTTCAGAGATTTCTACTCCTGAAGTCCCTTACATTTAATATGATTCTCTGTTTATTTGTTGATGGTTGTAATTTAATCACATATTGTAAGGAAATAAGAAGTTAACTAAAAAACACCAACCTAAAGATATGGATATGTGGAAATTCTAGAAACATATGAATGAATAAAAAAGAGAAAAACTACTTGATTTTCAAAAGAGGATTATGAATAAAACAAAAGTGTTTGTTCATGGCTTAGTACCAACTTAGGGTACAAGTTGAGTGGAAAAATGAGAAGTTGTCAGTTATGAGCTGATGACTTTACAAAATATGTACACGCCTATTGACATGAGTAAGCATGTATGAACATGCAAATAGACATATTATAACCTATGGTGGGTTGTGTTATCACATATAGTTTTCAAGAGGCAGCAGGTCGTCCGAGTTCATGGTCTGCACACGAAGCGTCAAAATGTTACTTTCAGAGAAGTCTATTTCGGGCTTGAAGCGCAAGAAAAAGGGTAGGTTTTTCTTTCAACAGCGGGAATTCCATGAGCAATTCAGATTGGCGGTTCATGGGCATTCAGGAGTCCAAAATTGCACAAAGTATAGCACCATGAAAGGAGCCAAAGCCCGAAGAAAACACGAGTCGTTGATCTGAAGGGGGATAGGTGTCAGTTGATCCAAGCGTTTGGGGGAATGAGCTTCGAGAGTTTCCAAGTGAGAAACGCATAAAGCTTTCGAAAAGTCGAAGCCCAAACTCCCTAAGCAATCGTGGACCATTGATCTCAAAATTAGCAGGGAGCCGTTGATCTTAGCGGTAGTGCCTCCCGAAGCCCCGAGGTGCTAAAAATATCAAAATGGATCTCAGTCATTGATTCGAAAAAGGAAAATTCGATCCGTCGATCTGAAGAATGCTAGAGTTGGGCCATTGATCAAGAAGCCTCATCTCAGACCATAAGATCGATGGCCACGCTCCATTGCAGGGTCGAAAGGTGCATGAGTTTTAAAATTTTAAGGGCGGGCCGCAATTAGAACCATTGTTTTGAGAAAGGGACGCGTGGCGGTTCATGGCAAATTGTGGGGGGAAAAGAGGTTTGCTTTCAAACCACTCTTGGTCGCACCCGTAAGCGTGCATTCTCATAGAAACCTCGACTCACTCCATAAATGGAAGGCATGGAAGGCCCAGCCGTGGGGGAAAACTGTCAGCCCAAAGTTCCCCTGTGGACAGATTTTCCTGTAAGCCCATACTGATCTGAGCTCGCATCTAACAGAAGAATACATGCGCAATCTGACAGAGAAGATGCAGATGTAAAGCCTTGAAAGAAAAGACTCGAACACACCTCTTCTGTCAATGGCGAATTGTTCTGATTATATAGGAGTCATTTTGATATTTTTTCATGGTCGATGGTTGAGCTATGCTCTCGCATTGTAAAGTTTTTATAAAGCACGTTGGTTATATGCTTATGTAATTTGATCTGAGACTTCTGGTTTAATGAAAGTCAACTTCCTGTTTCTATGCTTTATTGCCTCTGATATTGAATGTTCATGATTAAAGGATTCATATGTATTTTTATGACTGAGTTGTAATGGATGTTGGATTATAACTCGGTTATAGCGTTTTCAGTCTCCTGAACTCCGAATCCAAGAAGATCTTATTTTCTGAGTTTTTCCTCCTTAGGTTGCTAGAAGACATGTTGTCCAGAGTAGACCTTTTCATTTTCTCCTCAATTTCTTCCTCCTACTCACCCTTACTACAAGTTACTGACTAAAGTTGAATCGAGACCTCATTTGTGGGTGCATGTTGGTCCAGTTTTTTGAGTTAAAACGATATTATCCCGAGCCTACGCCCATTCAACCCCCTTTAAAATTATTCATTGTGACATATAAACTGATGGGTATTGGGCTTACCTCCCCTACTGTCAGGAGGTGAATTATAGTGCTAACATAAATGGCGTCGTTGTTGGGGACAGATTTGAGAGATTGAAGAGCTCCATGGGAAGAATGACATAGATCCAGGTCTTGATGGTAGACAAGAGTGGGATACAAAAATTGATTGTAATAATCTACCTGGAGACTCCACATCAGAGACTCCACTGGGGAGGATCCTATTGACAGAAAGATGAAGGGAATGACTAGGTATCATCTTATGAGCTTTCTGCATGAACTTTTGTTATTCTTTATCAGCTCGTTTTTGTTTTTCCCTTCACATATAAAGAGGATCATATTTTTCTTTGTTTACTCGGTTGATCGCCATCCTTCCTTTATATATCCATCCTTGGAGGAAGAAGCCATACTTTCTTCCTGTGTTGTAGATGTTGATCCTATATCCTCAGCTCAGCCTATTCATAAAGATGAACTTCATACTGAGATCCCTCCTGGATTCATTCACCCTTGCATCCCTGAGGAGATTGAAACTGATCCACAGCCTCCTCAAATCTCATCATATCCTACTCTTATTGTTGATCCTTTCCATCAGTGTGTTAAGCCTCATATTTAGCCCACTAGTTTTCAAATTAGAATCAAAGATAGGTTATTTAAACCTTTAAAGCTTCCATATCATCTTCATCCTTATCCTCCTGATTTATTTAAATATATTCCTCATTTTTCTAGGGAAGATCATGTTACAACTGAGAGGCATGTGGAGGTCGTTGAGAACTTTTTTTGTCAATTTGAGATTGCTCATGAAGATGTTTCCATGAAATTTTTCTCATATTCATTGTTTGGAGATGTTGTTGTGTGGTTTAAATGTTTGGGAGCTGACTCCATTGGTTCTTGGGTTGAATTATGCAATGCATTTTTGAAGTGGTGGGGTGAGAACAAGTCCCTTGATCAATATTGGGATGATTTTAATTCCTTGAGGAGAGGGGAAGAGGAAACCTTGGTCGTCTTCAACAGGAGGTTTTAGCGTACTATGTCATGGCTCAACATTCAAAGATTGTCCTTCACGTGAGAGAAAGGAAATCCACATCTTTATCTCAATTATTCATGGATGTTGGGGAAGTGGAGGAGAACCTCCGAGCTTGTGGTAGGATTCAAAGTTAGTATCATCTCAACTCTAAACGTAAGGCAGTTTTTACATGATGTCCCTATAAAGAAAAGACAGTGGATAATTTTGTCTTCGACGCAGGTATCCATGAGCATCCCTGTCTTGATGAAAATCATGTGTATGAACAACTAGGAGAAATAGTTACTATTATTCCTGAAATAGATATTTCTAACACTTATTTTCCTGATAAAATTATTGATTTAAAGGTTGATCATAGATATGAAAGACAACCCCTTTTTTATGAATATCCTAGTGATGATGAGCAACAAGTTTATCTTGGATTTGATCACTATGAAGACAATAAGGATGATGCAAAGGTTGGCCTTGTCATGAAAGACATAAAATTTGACCAAGAGTAGCCCTTAGTTGAGGCACATGAAGAGGTCATTTATACATAGCCTGAAGTAAATCCACAGTCATCAGTGCATCAACAACCACCTATGTCCATCCTTCTTCCACTTGTACCTATAGTTCAAAGTAAGAAGCTTCTGGACCCACAAATGCTTGTGGTTGTCTTTCAATTGAGTGTACCTATAGGGGACATCAAGGAAGTTGTCAACAACTTTGAAAAAGTGAAGGTAACCTTTCATAAGTTAATCATGTGTTGCCTTCAGTTTCATGACCCTGTCAATGAGTACATGAAGTTACACTTTTCAAATGCTTTGGAGCATGTAGGCTTTATATTTTTATCAGCATTTGAAGGTAATATGGGTGATCACAAGAATGAAATTAGTGAGCTATCACACTTTCCTTGTTTCTTATGGATCATTTGTGGTGAAGTGAAGGATTCAATGATCAAATGGTTTGAATGGCTATGGTGGAAGTTTTCTTTCACCTAGCGCTTTGTAAAAATCAATTAGTCTAGGAATGTACATAAACAAGCTCCTCCTGGAGCCCATGTGTTTTGTTTTCATTTTTAGGATAGTGTGCTTGTCGTATTTTATTTCTTAGCAGAATATTTCTTGAGCATGACTCCATATCCCAACAACTAAGGCACTAGAACTGCGCATTCTTGAAAGCTCGCAGGGAGCATGCCATCCCCTGTGGACCGAAATGTTATCACATATAGTTGTCGAGAGGTAGTAGGTCGTTCGAGTTCATGGTATGCACAGGGAGTGTAAAAATGTTGCTTTCAGATAAGTCTATTTCGGGCTTGAAGCGCAAGCAAAAGGGAAGGTTCTGCTTTCAACAAAGATAATTCCAGGAGAAGTTCATATCGACGGTTCATGAGCATTCAAAAGTCCAAAATTGCATGAAGTATAGTGCCATGAAAAGACCCAAAGCCCGAAGTGAACACACGCGGTCGAACTGAAGGGGGACAGGTGTCAGTTGATCCATGCGTTCGGGGGAATGAGCTTCGGGAGTTTCGAAGTGAGAAGTGCATAAATATTCTGAAGAGCCGAAGCCCGAACTCTCGAAGAAATCGTGGACCATTGATCTCAAAATACGGAGGGATCCGTTGATCTTAGTGGTAGTTCCTCCCAAAGCCCCGAAGTGCTAAAAATCCCGAAGCGGATCTCGACTGTCGATTCGAAAAAGGAAAATCTGATCCGTCGATATGAAGAATGACAGAGCTGGGTCGTTGATCAGGAAGCCTCATCTTAGACCATAAGATCGATGTTCACGCTCCATTGCGGGGTCGAAAGGTGCGCAAGTTTTAAAATTTTAAGGGTGGGCCACAATTGGAACCACTATTTTGAGAAAGGGACGTGTGGTGGTTCATGGCAAATTGCAGGGGAAAAAGAGGTTTGATTTCAAACCACCCTTGGCCATGCCCGTAAGTGTGTATTCACGTAGAGTCATGTCCCTAGGTCTCATTGAATAAGGAGCCACAGGAAGGGGACTTAACCCCTGAGCATTAACTCTCATTCAATATCTGAGGAAAATTAGTTAATGGAGGGTAGAGTTGGTGGATGAAACCTCGACTCACTCCATAAATGGAAGGTATGGAAGGCCTAACCATGGGGGCATATTGTCAGCCCAAAGTCCTCCTATGGACGGATTTTCCTGCAAGCCCATACTGATTTGATCTTGCGTTTGAAAGAAAAATATATGCGTAGTCTGACAGAGAAGATGCAAACATAAAGCCTTGAAAGTAAAGACTCGAACACGCCTCTTCTATTAGTGGCGAATTGTTCTGAGTATATAGGATTCATTTTGATATTTTGTTAGGGTCAATGGTTGAGCTATTCTCCTGCATTATAAAGTTTTTATAAAGCACGCTAGTTATATGGTTATGTAATTCGATCTAAGACTTCTGGTTTAATGAAAGTCAGCTTCCTATTTCCATGCTTTATTGCCTCTGATACTGAATGTTCATGATAGAAGGATTCACATGGATATTTATGACTGAGTTGTAATGGATGTTGTATTATATCCCAGTTATAGCATTTTCAGTCTCCTGAACTCTGAATCCAAGAAGATCTTGTTTTTTGAGTTTTTCCTCCTTAGGCTGTTGGAAGACCTGTTGTGTAGAGAAGACCTTTTCATTTTCTCCTCAATTTATTCCTCCTGCTCATCCTTACTACAAATTACTGACTAAAGTTGAATCGAGACCTCATTTGTGGGTGCATGCTGGTCCAATTTTCCGAGTTAAAATGATATTATCCCGAGCCTCTGCCCATTCGAACCCCTTTAAAATTATTCACTGTGACATATAAACTAATGGGTACTTGTCTTACCTCCCCTACATTCAGGAGGTGACTGTTAGTGCTAGCATAAATGGTGTCTTTTATGAGGATGGATTTGAGTAGATTGAAGAGCTCCCTAGGAAGAACAACATAGATCCAACTCGTGATGGTAGACAAGAGTGGGATACAAAATTTGACTTTAATCATCTACCCGGCGACTCCACATCAAAGAATCCACTGGGGAGGATCCTATTTACAAAAAGATGAAGGGAATGACTAGGTATCAACTTATTATCTTTCTGCATGAACTTTTGTTATTCTTTATCAGCTCATTTTTGTTTTTCCCTTCACATATAAAGAGGATCATATTTTTCTTTGTTTATTCAGTTGATCACCAACCTTCCTTTATATATCCATCCTTGGAGGAAGAAGCCATACTTTCTGCCTATGTTGTAGATGTTGACCCTATATCCTCAACTCAGCCTATTCATAAAGATGAACTTCATACTGAGATCCCTCATGGATTCAATCACCCTTTCATCCCTGAGGAGGTTGAAACTAATCCACAGCCTCCTCAAATCTCATCACATCCTGTTGTTATTGTTGATCCTTTTCATCAGTGTGTTAAGCCTCATATTCATCCCACTAGTCTTCAAATTAGAATCAGAGATAGATTGTTTAAACCTTTAAAGCTTCCATATCATCTTCATCCTTATCCTCCTGTTTTCTTTAAATATCTTCCTCATTTTTCTGGGGAAGATCATGTTATAGCTGAGAGGCATGTGGAGGACTTTGAGAACTTTCTTGGTCAATTTGAGATTAATCAAGATGATGTTTCCATGAGATTGTTCCCAAATTCGTTGTTTGGATATGTTGTTGTGTGGTTTAATTGTTTGCGAGCTGAATCCATTGGTTCCTGGGTTAAATTATGCAATGCATTTTTGAAGTGGTGGGGTGAGAACAAGTCCCTTGATCAGTATTGGGATGATTTTAATGCCTTGAGGAGAAGGGTATATGAAACCTTGGTCGTCTTCAACAGGATGTTTTACCATGTGTATTGTAATATGCCTGTAGAGATTAGACCCACATAGTCTACTGCCATGGTGTACTATGTCATGGCTCAACATTCAGAGCTTGTCCTTCACTTGAGAGAAATGAAATCAACATATTTATCTCATTTATTCATGGATGTTGGGGAAGTGGAGGAGAACCTCTTAGATTGTGGCATGATTCCAAGTCAGTATCATCTCAACTCTGAATGTAAGGTAGTTTTTACCTGTTGTCGCTATGAAGAAAATACGATGGATAATTTTGTCTTCGACGCAGGTATCCATGAGTAGACATGTCTTGATGAAAATCATGTGTATGAACAACTAGGAGAAGCAGTTACTACTATTCTTGAAATATATATTTTTAACAGTTAGTTTCCTGATAAAATCACTGATTTAAAGGTTGATCATAGATATGAAAGAAAAACCCTTTTTGATGAATATCCTAGTGATGATGAGAATCAAGCTTATCTTGTATTTGATCACTATGAAGATAGTAAGGATGATGCAGAGGTTGTCCTTGTCACGAAAGACATAAAATTTGACTAGGAGCAGCCCTTAGTTGAGGCACATGAAGAGGTCATTTATACATGGCTTGAAGTAAATCCATAGTCATTAGTGGATCAACAACCACCTATGCCCATCCTTCTTCCACTTGTACCTATAGTTCACAGTAAGACACTTTTGGACCCATAGATGCATGTGGTTGTCTTTCAATCAAGTGTGCATGTAGGGGACTTCAAGCATGCTGTCAGCAGCTTTCAAAAAGTGAAGGTAACCTTTCATAAGTTAATCATGCGTTGCCTTCAATTTCATGACCATGTCCATGAGTACATAAAGTTACACTTTTCAAATGATTTGGAGCATGCATGATTGATCTTTTTATCAACATTTGAAGGTAATATGGGTGATCATAAGAATGAAATTAGCCAGCTATCACACTTTCCTTGTTTCTTGTGGATCATTTGCGGTGAAGTGAAGGATTCAGTGATCAAACAGTTTGAATGGCTATGGTGGAAGTTTTCTTTCACCTAGTGCTTTATAAAAATCAATTAGTCTAGGAATGTAGATAAATAAGATCCTCCTGGAGCCCATGTGTTTTGTTTTTGTTTTTAGGATAGTGTGCTTGTCAACTTTTATTTCTCAGGAGTATGTTTTTTGAGCATGAATCCATAGCCCAATAGCTAAGGAACTAGAACTGCATGTTCTTGGCAACTCACAGGGAGCATGCCATCCCCTGTGGAGACAAATGTTATCACATATAGTTTTCAATAGGCACCAGGTCGTCCAAGTTCATGGCCGACACATGAAGCATCAAAATGTTTCTTTCAGACCAGTCTATTTCGGGCTTGAAGCACAAGCAAAAGGGCAGGTTCTACTTTCAACGGCAGGAATTCCAGGAGAAGTTCAGATCGATGGATCACAGGCATTCGGGAGTCCAAAATTACATGAAGTATAGCGCCATGAAAGGATACAAATCCCAAAGAAAACACAAGTCATTGATCTAAAGGGGGACAGGTGTCAGTTGATCCATGTGTTTAGGGGAATGATATTAGTATTCACGTAGAGTCATGGCCCTATGTCTCATTGAAGAAGGTGTTGATATTATGGTAGCTGCGAGAGGTATTTACCTCCATGTGTAAACTTGACGAGGATAGAATACTCTAGGAAGCAAGAAGAAACCCTAATGAGTTGGCTAATAACCCTAGAAGACTTGTCGTCTCAAGAAGAGAATTTATATTAGGTTATTAGCCTCCAAGAGAAGAAGTCATCCAGAAATAATAATATATATTGAACAGACAGATACCCAGAATGAGAATTCGGCCCAGAAAGTTAGCCAAAATTAGTATAAATACAGGAGGCCAATTCTCATTCTGGTAGGCAGTCTTAGAATTGCAGATCAACACTTGTGCACATTGTAGTTGCCCATTTTTTGCGTAGGTTTGGAGGAGAGTTGTTGTTGCAGCTGTTGCAGCTAGCAGTTACAATTGGACTATCTCTTGGCTAGGGTTTGGACTATCTGATCAGCTCTTGTTGGTGCACTATCCTTGGGGAAAGGTGTGCTACCCTTTGTTTTGCTATCTACCCCAGGGTTTTCTTCCAGAGTGATTCTCTGTCAAGGTTAAGGTGCTCAGAGGGTGGCTTCGACCTATGGTTGGGTGACAATAGAGATATTGTTAATGGTAAAACAGGCACATCCATTATATTCTAATAGGTTATGGGCCCACACCTCCTTCATTCAGTCTAACCGCTGCAAGGAAACATAGCCAGAAGGATATTAAGCTCGTTGAAGAACTGTCGCTAGGGTTTCCTAGTAGGAGCAGTTACCAAAGCACTGTCGCTAGGGTTACTAGCAGGTGCAGTTGCAGAAACCCTAATCCTCTCACTGATGCACCTTAAGTGAAGGGATTGACCTATTCTCTAGACATATTAGTGTGCCCTAGCCTAGCACATCTCCTGGTACTCTTAGCAAGACAAGACGTCAAGTTTGAGTTTGTGGTCAAATCTAGGGTTTGACCAAGTCAAAGAAACCATGACTTATTCTATGAAGTCAGAGAATAAGTTAGATGGAGCCTCTAACTTCAAAGCATGGAAGACAAGGATTGACCTCATCCTTGCCAAGAATAAAATGTTGGATATCGTAAAAGGAAAGATCATGGAACCAGAGTTTGAAGAAGGAAAAGAGAAGGAACCACAGAACATTGCAGTTATGGAGAAGTTCAAAGACGGTGACATCAATTCCATGAGTATCATAGTGGAATCCATAAAAGACCACTTGATACCCTACATCTCCCATATTGACTCATCAAAGAAGATGTATGATGCCCTAACAAATCTCTTCTCAATCAGAAACATTGGACAAGTTATGAGTCTGAAGAATGAGCTCCGTGACATGAAGATAAATGATGATGACAACATAACATCATACTTTGTGAGGATCTCCCAGTTAAGATATCAACTACAAGCTATTGAAGAGATCACTTCAGAGAAGGAATTGGTAAACATAGTACTCAATGGTCTTCCCAAGATGTGGGCTGCATTTTCCGCAAGCATGAACACAAGGAAGGAGTATCCGACATTTGAAGGACTTTGGACTTGTTGTGCTCAAGAAGAATCAAGGACTAGTGCAAAAGAGAAACCCCAAAAGAAGCATGATGATCAAGCCTTCACAGCAAGATTCAAGAATTTTAGGAACAAAAGTAAGTTTGGTTCAAGGAGGAAATCAAATCAAGAGAAAGACATTTTAGAAGTACAATACTTCAACTATCGAAAGTATGGCCACTACAAGAATCATTTTCCCAAGCTAAAGAAAAGGAAGGAGAAACACGAAGCATTAGTTGTCGAAGAAAAAGAACCTACAAAGAAGACTAAGCAGGAAAAAAGAGACTTCTTCTTTTGAAGGTAACAATACTCTTCTTAGTTCTTGTACATATCATGTTTGCATCGTCTTTGTACATATCTTGTATATCTATCTCCTGGAAGATAATGTGTTCCAAGAATAACTATACCAATGGAATAAAAAGATAAGGATTGATATCATTAGATAATACATGAAAGAATGAAATACATCAAACAAATCATGTGGAAGCTATTGCAAGATAAGACGAATCAATCATGAAGAGACCTATAAGAAGCAAAGATAGAAAGACGTCAACAATTGAGAGGAAATTGGAGAAAGACTTATGATGTTTTGTAGAAGACAACAAGATGGAAGCATGGACTCGGCTAGACAGAGAAATCCAATTATATATTGTAGAAGACAATGAAGATGTAGACAGAAGCGTGGAATCTGTCAGACAAAGGGAGCTGATTATATGCACTCTTAAATGAAGCAAGGATTAGGAGGGAGCTAATCCTATGATCTATTGAAGATGATGAAGTATATATCCATGGTAGTAACCATGAAAGACAGTATGTGTTCAGTTCAATCTCAGAAGAAGTCTTCTTTGAAGAGAAGCCTTAAAGTATCCCTGGTTTTCCATCCAGATCCATGATCCTATGATAAAAGAAAGAAGTGGAATCTTTAGGGCATGGAATCTATAAGAAACTCCATGGACCCAAAATCTAAAGAAAAACATGAGGAAGAACATGAATATTCCAAGAAAGAAAGAGAATCCAGAACAACCAGTCATTGTATCGAGAATCAAAAGATTACCAGCCTGATATGAACTCACTAAAAGAAATCAAGTAGAGGAACTAAAAGTTAGGATGAAGAAAAGTGTATGGAAGACTTATGAATGAAAGCATTGCAAGATCCAGAACTAGAGGTTCTCCCAGATGGAGGGAGAATACTATGATTTCTCGTTCCGGTAAACAAGACATACCTCTACATGAGTCATTATATCATCCATGGGTTGGAGTGCTACATCAAGATGAATGCAAAGACTGTTCTCCAGAGAAATTGAACAAAGATCATGTGAAGAGTAACCTTAAGACTTTGAGGCATACCAGAAAGAGACCCTTGTATACAGATGAAAGAAGATAACTTGGTGAAGAACCTCCAATGCACAACAGAAGCGTGGTGAAGATTCTATGTATTGTATCAAGATGATTACTCAGTAGATCAAATCTCATGATGACAGAAGAAGTGCCACATGGATATGTTCCATTGTTCCAACAATGATATACTTTATTGGTCAAAGCTACATGAAGCCTTCAGAGAAAACCAATGCTCTAGAATGAATTACATTTGAAATCAAGCATTACATTATCTATGATGATGTTTAGAAAGAAGAAAGAGGTTCTCCATTACATATCTCCACAGATGAGTAGATAAGCAAACATTTTGGTAAAGCTTCTGTCCAAAATGAAAGAGTTTGCATACTCAAGCTGGAGCTCGTAGAGATGACTTCCTTATTGAAAAAGGAAGAGATGACTCCCAAGTTGGGAGGGAGCACTGATATGTATTGATTTATGGATAGTCATTTTTCAGTTCGAAAAATGGTCCAGGATGAGCAACTTCCTTTCCAGTTCAGAAAGTGGATTGAGATTTCTGACGGATAGTGATTTCCCATTGTGGTGAACATGGGAAATGGTCCAGATTGCTGATGTATCATAGACAACGACTTCCCATTGTGGTTAACATGGGGAGTGGTCTAGGGCAGTCTCTCTTCTTGAGGGTTACTCAAGAAGACTGGCCCGCCTCGTCGAACAACGATTCATCATTGTGGTTAACATGAGGAATGGTCTGTTTTGGAGGTTGATACAGGAAATTATTTTCCTCTTGTGGTTAACAGAGGAAATGGTTCGGACAATCATTCCTTAGGGTTTATACATTCTCTCTAGGGTGCACTTTGATTTGTGTAGGAGGAATGGCTTAGGGTGGGGAATGGTCCAGGCTCAACAATCAAGGATATGCATTCCTTAGGGTTTATACATTCTCTCTAGGGTGCACTTTGATTAGTGTAGGAAGAATGGCCCAGGGTGGGGAATGGTCCAGGTTCAGAAGACAGGACACATATTCTTCCTTACTTGAGAAGAATAGTCTAGATATCTCATTGTTCTACTCTGAGGGTGGATGTTCTTTCAGATCTCACATATGTGAATGAAAGATTGGCCCAGATGATTCAGTTTATATCATAACATTATTTCTGTGCAGGTTGATATCAGATGATTGTTATGAAGACCGTATGATAGTAGCTGTATACTACTGTGGTGGATGTGTTCCATTGTTCGTGACTATATGTTGTTGATCAAGTACTTGTGTGTTACTTGGTGTGGTAGTGTACCACTGGATTGTAGTTATGTACTAGTATGGATAGACACAATTGTGTTCTATTTTGTTTCGATTGCCTTGAACACTATCAACAGTATTGGAAATGATTATCAGTTAGATGGATAATCAAAGGACAAATATTTCCCAAACGGAAAATGGTTCAGAGCATTTACTCTTCCAGATTAGAATAATGGCTCTTGTATCACTATGTGGAGTGAGCATCATGTCTGATTACTCAGATAGAGTATGGTTTCGAGAGATGATGCAGCTGATGACACTTATGATGATGATGGTGCTCATGATCTAGTCATGATGTTGATGCTAATGGGTGAATGGTATGTTTTTGTGCTCAAGACCATTACCTGTAATACCTCCCTATCTAGGAGGGAGTTTTGATATTATGGTATATGTGGGATGTATTTACCTCCACGTGTAAACCTGACGAGGATAAAATACTCCAGGAAGCAAGAAGAAACCCTAATGAGTTGGCTAATAACCCTAGAAGACTTGTCGGCTCAAGAAGAGAATTTATATTAGGTTATTAGCCTCCAAGAGAAGAAGTCGACCATAAATAATAATATATACTGAATAGACAGATACCCAGAATGAGAAGTCAGCCCAAGCAGTTAGCCATAATTAGTATAAATACAGGAGGCTAGTTCTCATTCTGGCAGGCAGTCTCAGAATGGCAAAGCAACACTTGTGTGCACTGCAGTTGCCCAGTTTCTGCGCAGGTTTGGAGGAGAGCTGCTGTTGCAGCTGCTGTAGCTAGAAGTTACACTTGGACTATAATTTGGCTAGGGTTTGGACTATCTGATCAGCTCTTGTTGGTGCACTATCCTTGGGGAAAGGTGGGCTACCCTTTGTTTGGCTATCTAGCCCAGGGTTTTCTTCCAGAGTGATTCTCTATCAAGGTTAAGGTGCTCGGAGGGTGGATTCGGCCTATGGTTGGGTGACAATAGAGATATTGTTAATGGTAAAATGAGCACATCCATTATATTCTAATAGAAGGAGCCAGAGGAAGGGGATCTACCCCTTGAGCATTAACTCTCGTTCAATCTCTAAGGAAAAGTAGTTAATGGAGGGTAGAGATGGTGGTTGAAACCTCGGCTCACTCCATAAATGGAAGGCATGGAAGGCCCGACCGTGGGGGCAGACTGTAAGACCATACTGATCTGAGCTCACGTCTAACAGAAGAATACATGCACAGTCTGACAAAGAAGATGCAGACACAAAGACTTGAAAGAAAAGACTCGAACATGCCTCTACTGTTAGTGGTGAATTGTTCTGAGTATATCAGAGTCATTTTGATATTTTGTCATGATCGATGGTTGAGCTACACTCCTGCATTATAAAGTTTTTATAAAGCACACTGGTTATATGGTTACGTAATTCGATCTAAGACTTCTGGTTTAATGAAAGTCATCTTCCTATTTCCATGCTTTATTGCCTATGATATGAAATGTTCATGATTGAAGGATTCACATGGATGTTGGATTATAGCCCAGTTATAGCATTTTCCGTCGCATGAACTCTGAATCCAAGAAGATCTTGTTTTTTGAGTTTTTCCTCCTTAGGCTGTTGGAAAACCTGTTGTCCAGAGCAGAACTTTTCATTTTCTCCTCAATTTCTTCCTCCTTCTCACCCTTACTACAACTTACTGACTAAATTTGAATTGAGACCTCATTTGTGGGTGCATGTTGGTCCAATTTTCTGAGTTAAAACGATATTATCCTGAGCCTACGCCCATTTGACCCCCTTTAAAATTATTCATTGTGACATATAAACTGATGGGTACTGGGCTTACCTCCCCTGTAGTCAGGAGGTGAATTCTAGTGCTAGCAGGTTGTAAGGTATAATCTGTTGATGGACCTTTTAGTTGAGGATGATTTTGTACCAATAAGAAAGCTAACATCAAGAATAAAATGTTGATAATGGTGTTTACATATAATTCTATGGGATTAAAGATATGATGGATCAATGCAGGAGATGATCTAGGATATGGTAAAGAAAATGCTTGGTCATTTTCAAAATAGAAATGGACTAGATTAACATCCAAAGGTGAATAATAGCCATATGGGTATGGCATAGTATACTCATGCAACAGTAAGAGGGAATATGGAAAATGATTTCCTTGGTAGAGGTATGTTGACCAAGAATGGTTTGAGGTGGGAAGAGAAATTGGAATTGTTATCTTGTTGACTTGGGTAATGTTTTAATTACCCATTGTTATTTTTCGAGTAGTGGGATTCTTTGATAGTAGTTGTTCAAGATTGGTTTCTTGCTGGTTTTTTCCATGAAAAGAGGGCAACATAATTATGAGTGTCCCTATGGGATTTTTCATACAAATGATTGTAAGATCTGAGGGAGGAATGGTATGGAAGTTTGAAATGTCAATTTGTGTGAATGACATGGAAAAGGGTGCAAGTAGTGAACTTGCATGCTATATATCTATGTATCTAAGTGGATACTTGAGTGCATGGATTCAATGCATTATAGGGTTGCCTAGTATGAAGGAAGAAATGAATATGTCTATGAGACTAGTCAAGTGGACGGTTGTAACTACTCTTTAAAGAAGGTTAATATTAAGATCAAATAAACATGAATGAATGATATAAATTGAGCCAGCAAGGCACATGCATAATATATGCAAGGCATGTGTATCAAGCAAGGATTATATATATATATATATATATATATATATATATGACTTGATTGCCTGAGTACGAGGGAAGTAAGGAAATGGGTGTGCTTTCCTGGAGTGAATAAGGTCATGAATACATGGCTAACCCTAGATTAAAAGGGATGAATTTTCTTGATTGCGTAGTAGTTGGAGGAGGATGTGTTCTACTCCTCAGAAGGAGCTAGTATGAAATGTTGAAAGAGTAATTGAGAAATAATGCTTTGATTATGAAAATGAGGCAATATGATTATGCCTTTAAAGTTTGCATGTAAATTATTATGAGCAATCACGACATAGAATGATTTGTAAAGAAATATGCATGTGAGACTATAAAAAGTGTCTATGGCGGACACACAGACACAATATGTTGATGCATATGGTTAGGTGCAAGAAAACACCGTTTGAATACAAACTAATAAAATAATGTGCATGTTTGAATGCACACATTGAATACATAATAAAAATGTAGGATGATAATTCCTTATGGGATATTGGGTAATAATTTGAATTGATGAAGCTGATGCTAACTCAAGATTGAGATTATTCCAGGAAATGATGGATATGCAACAAGGGAGTTGCATGCTGAGATAGTTCCAGGTGAAGGAATTATGTGAAGACTTTGTCAGGAGAACGGAGCTATAATCTTAAAGACTGTTGAAAATTAGTTAATGGGATGCAAGCCTATTTGAAAAAGAACCCTGGATTACATTTTAAAATATAAGGCATGTGTGAAAGACATGAAAGTACTTAATTTATTAATCATTTTGATTTCATTTAAGGTTAAGGTGCATAGGTGCATTGTAATGAAAATTGAATTATGAGGAAGATCCCAAAAAAAGGGACCAAAACAATTGCAAGAGAAAATAAGGAGAAAAGGGGGAATACTTTTCTCACTCTAAAATCCTATTTGTTTAACAAGGTTGGATGTTTTAAAAGAGAACAGATGTGAAATAAAAGAAGAATAAATTTAGCAAAATGTTTAAATGAGTAACCTTGGTTAAGCCATGATTGTGTGAAGGAAGAGAAGCCTTGGAAACAATTTAGATGAATTGAAAAATATGAGACTATTTCAAGGGGTTGGAAAAAGGAAGAATTCCCTTGACTCCTTTCTTGTTGTTTATTATGTTTCTCTGAGAGGAGAAAATTCAAATGTTTTTATGTACAATTTTTTAAGGCATGAGAATGTTGATGGTGGTAGAAATACCAAAACAATTGATAATATTTTTATGATTGCACTATTAAGAACATTGAGGATAATGTAGTAGAGTTTGCATAGATATGTTGGGACATATCTAAAAATGTTTTTTTTATGAAATTAAATGCTATGGTACACACATTTTATTTAATATGATAGTTTATATAACTGTGAATATGAGGATGCATGTTATGTGTAGGAAATAATTGGAGTTGTCGGGGAAGGACAACTACCAATGGTTTATAACCTCAAACAAAGGATGAATTACAAAAATGTTGCTAATAGAAGAGGATTGTGGAAGGGGTTGTGGGAGTCCCCATGGTGCACCACTAATGGGGAAATACCAGAGAAGGTGTTGGCAGCCATAACATGTATAAACATTTTCATGCCCATGTGGCATGAGAATTGAAAAGGATTGGGTAAGAATCCCTTTCTGAAATGTTTTAATTATTTTCTTGATATGCATGTGTTTTTGAGAGGATGTGTATGTCGTTGATACCCAAGAAGGGTATGATTTAGGAAAAGAACCTGAAGGATAGATGAAAAAATATCTGGTAGTCAAGGATGACTGAAACCCTTGCAAACAATTCGTGAACAAATGTGTTATGAATGCATAGATCAATCATAAATAATTGAAAACAAAAGTGCTCATAAACAACACATTGGTCAATGCATTGAGGAAATGCATGTTTTCTTGGGTAGAAAGGTATATGACTATCCATTATGAAAGAAGGACCTCCCAATATTCTGCCAGAGTTGTAGAATGGTAAAGAGAGGAAACCTAGGTAGCCATGAACATTGACACCCTGATTGTCAACAAAGAAATAATGCTTGAATGCATTCATATGAAATTTTAATTTAATATAATATGTGCAGATTTGAAGTCAAGATCAATTCAATATAGGAAGCATACCCCTTCTATAATAATGAATGATAATAAAGAAGCCACGAGGTGAGAGGTTGGTTGATTTCTAACTCACTATGGAAAATTACCCAACATGAAAAGTGGTAGTCTAAAATTAATGCAAGGCTGCATTATGTGTGAATGTGGCCGTGGAATTGAACACACTAATTGAATTCTTATGAAATTTGAATGTATTTTGAAAGACTTGGTATGCTGAAACAATTCATATGTAAGGATTGATAAATACCTTTTACTTCATATTATGGAATAGATAAAGTGATTTGATTTTTAGTATGAACCATTTTGAAAATTGTTTGGAGCCACTACAAGTGTTCAATGAAAATGTATGTGCATAAGGAACTAACAATTTGCTTGGTCATGTGAAGATGGAATTGCAAGAAAGAAGGTCTTGGATATGGAAACAATATAAGCCCATAAGGAAGACCAATGCTTGTTGGTTGCAAAAAATAAAAAATGTGATGAGAAGGAAATCTCATGCTTGTGGAATCTGGTTCCAGTATGGAAGAGATATGAAAATGAAATATGTGAAGTTGGAAATATATTGGTAACAGATTTGAAGAAAATTTGATTAAGATTGATGATAACATATCATGGTTACTATATTCACGTGATAAAAGTGAGATGAAATATTTTTCCTGGAGAGATAGATGATGGTTATCAAGCTAGAAAGCATTGAAAAAGGCTATTGTTGTGACATGAGAACCCTGTGATAAGCCATGATATCCATAAAATAACATCATGTTGAGGTAACATGGGCCAGAGGGACTCCTCGACAGAGAAATTTAGAGGGATTCCTTGACTATAAGACTCATTGAAGTCTCTGATACTCTTCTTGTGCGAGAAAACCTTGGCAGGAAAGATGGATCACCCGAGAGACTATATAGTGGAGAAGGCGATGCTTGATCTTGAGCCTGGAGGCTGAGTGACCGCAAGGAAAAGGAGACTTTGATAACTCTTGTAAATTGTGAATTGGGATCATGAGAACAGTGGGTATGTCAAGGAATACATTGAGTTAAGAAAATGTGACAACTATATGTATGTAGATCCATGAAACTGCACTTATAAGTATTATGTTGATATGAATATTTCCTCTTGAGTTCTGAATAACAATGAAATGACTATGCATGGAAATGTGAGTTAATGTTCTTGGGGTTTGAAAATATTATAGGCAGGTGCTAAATGCCAAGAGTTGGGAAAGGACCAGACCAAGAAGAGGAACAACATTGTCGAAGCAACTGAAAGATGAAGGCATGGAAATTGATTGTTGAGATGAAAAGAACATTGAGGAAAATGTTCCTTTTCAAGGGGGAGGGGATTTTGATACCCCCTTTATGAAAACTTTGATTATATGTAATTAATCATGTTGTTTATTTTCAAGGCATGACATTCAAATATTGTATTTATATTATTTTTTGATTGAAAATTCCCACCAGCTGACTGTGGAGTGAAGTATTAAAAGTACTGGCCATGATAACACTAGAGGAAAGAGTGATGAAACATAGAGAGGGGCTTCATCATGCCAATATGACCCAAGTCTCCTCGTTGAAATACTAAATCCATAAATAATAAGTTATTTTCCTGGTCCCAAGACAAATCAGTTAATGAGGGAATATTGGCAGTTGAACAACTAACCACCCTCACTGAATGGAAGTATGGGGGGGATTGGTTAGCACATGAGATGTTGTCACATGAGTTACAACAAAGAGTACAATTTCTGCAGACCTTGTTGACCCCTACAAAATCCTTCTAATAGAAGAAAAGGAGGGTATAGGTCAAAAACTTTCCCAAGTAGTTTACGTGAAGGAGAATGCATGAGTGCGGGGGGAGAATAGGGAGAATAAATCATGGAAGAGTTGTAAGCCAGAGAAAAGAAGGGGGTTTTGTTTTTTATTCTGGAAAAGGGGAGGAGAGTAGCCTCCTGATTTATTTCTGACCTGAAGAGAGCAACCTTGAAAACTAGAGAGGGATTTCCCTAGTGGTACCATGGCTTGGCACGAGGGTCACCAGTGTGCAGGTGTGAATTTATTTGAGCCTATGGTTGGGTGGAAAGGATAACACCCACAATTAGTTGGCTGGATATAACTTGTTACAGATAAATATATTTTGGGCTTTGTTTCTGTAGATGAGAATGAGTTTAGTAATGATGCAAAATATGTTCTAAATGGTATGAATTTGGTCTCATGTTCGATAATAGTAGAGAAAGTCATAAGTTCATGAGATTGTTATAAGATGAAAGAATTGCTGATGTCTCCAATTAATAACTATCCATATCCTTAGAAAGGGTTACTGTAAGTAACTGTCTGTGACCTTGAAGAGAAGAATAGGGCTAGTTGGGTATTCATAGTGTATTAGTGTGAATATATTTGTATATAATTCCATGTGTGTTAGTGCAGACTAAATGGTTTAAGCCTTAATGGTATATCTAAAGACCCAAAGGTATGATTTACTTTGTACCATGAATGCCATTTCTTACATCATTGGAGTCTTAGAATGGATTTGGGAGGTCTTTGCGTGATTAGGGAGTCTTATTACCCTGTGAACCCCTATCTTGCAGTGAAGACTTGTAGGAGATGAGAAACCCCATTTAAGTGGAAAGAGGGAGAGCCTTAGTGGTTTTTGGAGAAAAGAAAGAGCTCCTAAAGGCTTGGTAAGCTTGAGAAAGCACATAGAAGACTTCTTGAAATTTTCCAAGTCCAAGCTCGAACTAATAAACCGTAGAAAACATTTGTTTTGATACAGGACAAATCATAGTCGTTGATTCAACATAACAAATAAATCCTGAACCTACATCAGAGTAGGATATTTTTCCAAGAGACGATGCACTCCGAGTCAATAAGGATCGTTGATCCATCAGAGAGTGGCCCAAAAGAAATATGGACCATTGGATATCTTACGAAGAGCATCGTTGGAGAAGGATGGTCGGAGCACCCACGGTTGCCCAGAGTGGAGGTACTCTGATGGGAAGGACCCCGAGATGTATTCTTCACTATGGGATCCATTTTGTGGAGGATTCAAAGAGAATTTTGACTATTTGATCCCTTTTTCAGTGAGTATCATCGGGGAATGGTGGTCAGAGTAACCCTGGAGACTTTGGAAAGGAGGAACTCTGATGGGAAAGACTCCAAGGAGTAATATGGGTCATGTATAGGTGAAACAAATAGGAGGAACCTCTGTCATAGATCATCGTGGGAATTACTAAATAAAGGCTAAGAGAGGAATTTACGTTGACATGACGTGTCATACCAGCGTGGTAGTGAGTGCGTCCGCAGGACAATAGGTGTCGAGATTAAAACCTTGGAAGGAAACCATAAATGTCGATCATCGAATTTGGGGGAGAACAAAAAAAGACAATCGTATATCGATAGGAGGGGAATATCCAACTCCAACCATCAATTTGGTACAATGAGAAGGTCTGGACCATTGGATCCGTTGTTATGAATACCATCGAAGTTCGGTGGTTGGAGCAATCTTGGATTCTCAAGGTGGAGGTACTCTGATAGAGGAAACTATGATATGTGATCTAAATCATTGATTGAAGAGTGGATGTGGCATAGTCTCAGCTGTCTATTCATTGCGTATCCTACCAGTTCCCTTGGTGAGTATTTACAAGGGGAGTAATGTCAGGGTGACAGAGGTGAAAAAAAAGAGGCTATAGTGTCATGGGGAGGACAGGTGTCAACACCTAAATGGACAAACCAAGTGCTCTATGATCACATGTAAACCATGTCAAGTCCATGTGTCAAGTGGTGGATGCGCCACATGTGAAGGTGATTTGAAATTTTGAGGGAACGAAATGTGACGTGGTTTGAGTGGTGTGTGTTAAGTCAGGTGGTGGAGTTGGGCAGGGCTACATGTCTTGGGTGCCAACTTAGAGGTTACGAGGGTACTTCATAACGAAATCTAAGAGAGAGTGACATCATGTTGATGAGGAGTGTTGGCGTGTCCCAGAGGTTGACACATGTCATCCTGTAATTTTTAGGAGGGATCGAGGGTGTGTCCTTGGTGGTTTGTACCTTGGGAAAGGTGACTTAAATATTAATCGTCGAATCTATAGGTTGAGAGATCACAACTTTTCATTGGAGGGGTGTTGGTTGGAGTGATTTTAGATCCCAGAGGATATGCACTCCGATGGGAAGTACTCGGAGGAATGATCTGGACCATTGATTAGAGTGTGGGTGAGTTGCAATGATAGTCGTAGATCTATCATGCTTCCCACTTATTCTCATGATGTTGCTAAATGAGGCGGAGAATAACTATTGGGTATATTGGGTAAATTGAGGAAGGGATGAAATCAAAGATGTCGATAGTTTTCCCCAGAGAGTCGTTGGATCCAAAGTTGAGATTCATTGGAGAGAAGTCATCGAAGTGGGAGATGTAACCTCATGTTTCATTGTTCTGATAAGAAAGGCTCTGAGTGAATTTACGAGTTGTTCATTTGGAGAATAGGTAGGCCAAGAACCAATGGGCCAGGTGGAAAGTTCCACATCAGTGCCATATTGGTTGACGCAAGTGACAGGAAGCCACGTGAAGATGAGGTGGAATTGATGGAAGAAATCCAAAAAAATTGGGAGGCCCTAACTTTTGATCCAGAGCTCAAAATTGAGCATGGTTACAGTCATTGGAAAGATGTTGACGAGTAGAAGACGATGGTTCCCTCAAAAAGAGGCTCTGAGAGGGTTAAATAAAAAGTGAAATTTTGACACCCCATCCCTTAAAAGGGTACTTAGGGGGTTGGGGGTCTTACAAAGTGGTATCAAAGTAGAGTTCAAACACTAGGCCTGGACGGGAAAGAAAAAAGTCATACGACTTGTACACCAAAGCTAAGACGAGCATATTGAAAAGTGTCTGTACCTTAAAAGTTTTTTTAGTATCTACATAAGTTCCTTGAGAGGAAGGACTGCAGATTGAAATCTTATTTTGGGATTTCTTGCAATAGAAGAACGGTTGTTGCTTGAGGGATTAATAGCTACTCTTATAGGAGTGAGAATATGCTGATAAGGATTAATAGATGAATGTGAATGGAAGAAGTGGCATAATTTTGTTATAGAGTTGCATGATCCCAAAGAATGGATGGGCTTAGTTGTTTTATTTAAGTGTATTGTTGTCTATACACTTGGGTAGGTAGGGACTCTTTCATTTGTAATGGTTTTTTATATAAGGGCTAAGACCCTTATGGAAAATTCCTTATGGTTAAAGGAATTTAGTATGGATAGATAGAATCCTTGAAAGTATTAATTACTGCTCAAATAAAAGACTAAATCATATACGTGTAATTCCTCATGATTAGAGGATTGATGGAAAAACGTGTAAGGTTTGTTTACTTGAACTGTCATGAATGGAGCTTGTAGATGAGATAACCTAGTTAAGAAAAGGAAAAGAAGTTATGTGAAATAATTATTGTCCTCACAATAGGGGTGCGATAGAAGGAACATATGAGCCAATTATGACCTCATGACTGTACAAAATGTGTACATGCCTATTGACATGAGTAAGCAAGTATGAACATGAGAATAGACATATTATAACCTATGGTGAGTTGTAAGGTATAGTTTGTTGATGGACCTTCTATTTGAGGATGTTTTGGTACCAACAAGAAATCTAGAAGCATGAATAAAATGCTAATAATGGTGTTTATATATAATCCTATGGGATTAAATTTGTAATGGATCAATGCAAGAGCTGATCCAGAATAAGGTAAAGAAAATGCTTGAGAATTTTCAAAAGATCAATGGGTTAGATTGAGATCCAAAGGTGAATAATAGCCATATGGGTATGGCATAGTCTACTCATGCAACAATAAGAGGGAATCTATGAAATAATTTTCTTGGTAGAGGTTTGTTGACCAAGAATGGTGTGAGGTAGGAAGATAAAATGGAATTGTTATCTTGCTACCTTGGGTAATGCTGTAATTACTCATTGTTATTTTCTCAATTGTGGGATGCTTTGATAGCAGTTGGTCAAGAGTGGTTTATTGCTAAATGTTTCCATAAAAAGAGGGAAACATAATTATGAGTGTCCCTATGGAACTTGTCATATGAACGACTATAATATACCAAGGGGGAATGGTATGGAAGTTTGAAATGTCAGTTTGTGTGAATGACATGGAAAAGGGTACAAGAAGTGAACTTGCATGTTTAATATATATGTATGTAAGTGGATTCTTTAGTGCATGGATGGAATGCATTATAGGGTTTCCTAGTATGAAGGAAGAAATGAATATGTCTATGAGACTAGTCAAGTGGATGGATGTAACTTCTCTTTAAAGAAGGTTGATATTAAGATCAAATAAACATGAATGAATGACATAAAATGAGAAAGCAAGGTAGACACACACACACACACACACACACACACACACACATATATGCTCGAAGACATGATATGACTGTCTAAGAAAGAGGGAAGTAAGGCAAGGAGTGTTCTTTCTTGGACTGAATAAGGCCATGAATACATGGCTGACCCTAGATTAAAGGGGATGGATTTTATTTATTGAGTAATATTTGGAGGAGGATGTGTTCTACTCCTCAGAAGGAGCTAGTATTAAATGTTGAAAGAGTAACTGAGCAAGAATGATCTGATTATGAAAAAGAGGCAATATGATTATGCCTTTAAAGTTTGCATGTAAATGATTATGAGAAATCGTGATATAGAATGATTTGTGAATAAATAAGCATGTGAGACTATAAAAAGTGTCTATGGAAGACACACACAAAGTATGTTGATGCATATGGTTAGGTGCGGGAAAGCACCATTCAAATACAAACTAATAAAACAATGTGTATGTTTGAATGCACAAACTAACTGCATAATAAGAATGTAGGATGATAATTGCTTATGGGATATTAGGTAAGAATCTTAATTGATGAAGCTAAGGCTAACTTAGGATCGATATCATTCCAAGAAATGATGGATATGCAACAAAGGAGTTGCATGATGAGACAATTCTAGGTGAAGGAATTGTGTGAAAAGTTTGTTAGGAGAGCATAGATATAACCTTAATTACTGCTCAGAACTAGGAAATGGTCTGCAAGCCTATTTGAAAAAGAACCTTTGATTACATGTTAAAATATAAGGCATGTGTGAAATACATGCAAGTAATTTATTAATCATTTTGATATCATTTATGGTTAAGTTGCATAGGTGCACTGTAATGAAAATTGAATTATGAGGTAATCATGATGTTGTGATGTGTTGATTATATTAAAAAAAGGTCTATATGAAACTTGACTAAGACTACTCAAAGAATGGAGAAGGAAGATCCCAAAAAAGGGGACAAAAAAAGTGCAAGAGCAAAGAAGGAGAAAAGGGAGAATATTTTTCTCACTCTAAACTTTGATTTGTTTAACAGAGTCGGGTTCTTTAAAAGAAAACATATGTTAAAACAGAGAAGAATAAATTTAGCAATATGTTTAAATGAGTAACCTTGGTTAAGCCATAATTGTGAAAAGGAAGAGAAGCCTTGGAAACAATTTAGTTGAATTGAAAAATTTGAGATTGTTTCAAGGGGTTGGAAAACATGAGAAATCCTTTGACTCTTTTCTTGTTGTTTATTATGTTTCTATGAGAGGAGAAAATTGACATGTTGTTACGTACAAATGCTTAAGGAATGAGAATGTTGATGGCGGTATAAATACCAAAATAGTTGATAATATTTTTATGATTTCAATAGCAAGTACATTGAGGATAATGTAGTANGCATAGATATGCTTGGACATATCTGGAAATGTTTTTTTTTTTTTTTTTGCTGAAATTAAATGCTATGGTACACACAATTTATTTAATATGATAGATGATATAACTGTAAATGTGAGTATGCATGTTACATGTAGGAAATAATTGGAGCTGTTGGAGAAGGACAATTGCTAATGGTGGATAACCTCAAGTAGAGCATGAATTACAAAAAGGATTCTAATAGAAAAGGACTGTGGAAGGGACTGTGGGAGTCCCCATGGAGCACCAATGATGCGGAAATATCATAGAGAGTGTTGGAAACCATAACATGTATAAAAAATTTCATGTCCATGTGGCATGGGAATTGAAAGGGATTGGCTAAGAATCCCCTTCTAAAATGTTTTAATTAGTTTTTTTATATGCATGTGTTTTTGAGAGGCTGTGTATGTCATTGATACCCAAGCATGGTATGATTTAGGAAAAGAACCTACAATACAGAGGAAGAAATATTTGGTAGTCAAGGATGACTTCAATCCTTGCAAAAAAATCATGAACATATATGTCATGAATGCATAGATCAACATAAATAATTGAAAACAAAAAAATTCTCACAATCAATGCATGTTTGCATGAGTAGGTAGGTATAATACATCCCATTATGAAAGAAGGACCTCCCAATATTATACCAGAGTTTTAGAATGGTAAAGAGATGAAACCTAGGTGTCCATGAACATTAACACCCTGATTGTCAACAAAGAAAGAATGCTTGAATGCACTCATATGAAATTTTAATTTAATATAATATATGAATATTTGAAGTCATGATCAACTCAAGATAGGAATCATAGTCCTGCTATAATAATGAATTATAATAAAGAAGACATGAGGTGAGAGGTTGGCTGAGTTTGAACTCACTATGGAAAAGTACTCAACATGAAAAGTGGTCATTTAAAATTAATGCAAGGCTACATTATGTGTGAATGTGGCCATGGACATGAACACACTAATTGAATTCTTATGAAATTTGAATGTATTTTGAAAGGCTTGGTATACGAAAATAATGCATATGTAAGGATTGATAAATTTATTTTTATGTCATATTATGGAATATATAAAAGTGATTTGATTGTTAGTATGCACCATTTTGAAATTTTTTTGGAGCCACTACAAGTGTTCAATGAAAATGTATGTGTGAAGATGGAATTGTATGAAACATGGTCTTGGATAGGTAGCAATATAATCCCACTGGTTGCAAATGCACCAAACTGTGATGAGAAGGAAATATGATGCTTGTGGAATTTGGTTGCAATATGGAATATATATGAAAATGAAAAATGTGAAGTTGGAAATATGCGGGTAATAGATTTGAAGAAAATTTGATTTGAAATTGATGATAACATCTCACGATCATTGTATGCATGTGATACATGTGAGATGAAAGATTTTTCCTGGAGGGACAAATGATGGTTGTCAAGTTGGAAAGTAGGGAAAATGGCCATTGTTGTGACATGAGAAACTTGTGATAATCCATGATCACCATATAAGAATGTTGTGTTGAGGTAACACGGGACAGAGGGATGCCTCGACATAGAAAGTTAGAGGGACGTCTTGGCTGTAAAAATTGATGAAGTCTCTGAGACTCTTCTTGTGCGAGAAAACCTTGGAAGGGAAGATGGATTGCCCAACAGACTGTATAACAAATAAGGGCATGCCCGAGCCTAAGCCTGGAGGGTGAGTGGCTGCAAGGAAGAGGAGAATTCAATAACTCTTGTAAATTGTGGATTGGGATCATGAGAAGAGTGGGTATGCCAAGGAATATAGTGAGCCAAGAAAATGTGACATCTATATGGATGTAGATCCATGAAACTACATAGATATGTATTGTGCTGATATGAATATTTCCTCTTGACTTTTGAACAAAAATTAAATGTTTATGCATGAAATTGTGAGTTAATATGCTTGTGGTTTGAAATTGTTATAAACAAGTGCTAAATGTTGAGAGTTGGGAAACAACTAGAACAAGAAGAGGAACAACATTACTAAAGCAGTTGAAATATGAAGGAATTGTAGTTAATTATTGAGATGAAAATAACATCGAGGATGATTCTCCTTTTGAAGGGGGAGGGGATTGTCATACCCACCTATTTTTTGTGATTGGCGGAATCAACAACTAGTTGGGCACATACTCACATGACACATGGTCCCGTTATCCAACCACTACCACTATAACCTCCAGGTGTGCCCATGATTCCTTATACGTGACACACAAGGTAAGTCAGGGTTTCGAATCGATGACTTCACATAATGGAGTTCCTTAAAAATACACTCCATCATTGACTTCCCTACACCCTAGGGGTGTAATACCCCCTTTCTAAAAACCTTGATTATATGAAATTAATCATGTTGTTGATTTCCAAGGCATGACATACAAATATTGTATTTATATTATTATTTGATCGAAAATGCCAACCAACCGACTGTGGGATGAAGTCTTAAAAGTATTGGCCATGATACCACTAGAAGAAAGAGTGAGAAAACATAGAGAGGGGGTTCATCATGCCATGATGACCCAAGCCTCCTTGCTGAAATACTTAATCTGGAAATAATAAGTTATTTTCCTGGTCCCAAGACAAATTAGTTAATGAGGGAATATTGATAGTTGAACAACCAACCACCCTCAATGAATCAAACTATGGGGGGAAGACTCGTTAGGAAAAAATAAGATATCATCCTGAGGTAATAAAAAGAGTACCATTTATGGATACCTAGTTAACGCACACAAACTCATTCTGACAGAAGAAAAGAAGGGTACAGGTCGAGAACTTTCTGAGTAGTTTACATGTAAGAGAACACATGAGTGTGGGGGGAGAATGGGGAGAAGAACTCATGGAAGAGTTTTGAGCCAAAGTGGGAAAGGGGAAACTTCAGCTACTATCGGAGAAGGGGAGGAGAGCATCCTCCTGATTTATTTCTTGACCTGAAGAGAGAAAACCTAAAAACCAGAGAGGGATTTCCCTGGTGGTATCATGGCTTGACACGGGGGTGGCTAGAGTGGAAGTTTGAATGAATTTGAGCCTATGGTTGGGTGGAAAGGAAAACAACCACAATCAGTTGGTTGGATATAAATTTCTACATAAAGTATATTTTGGGCTTCATTTTTGTAGATGAATGAGTTTAGTAATAATTCAAAATACGTTCTAAACGACATGAATTTGATCTCATGTTAGATCATAGTAGAGAAACTCAAAGGTTCATGACATTATTTTAACACGAAAGAATTGTTGATGTCTCTTCTTACTGACTGTCCATATCCTTAGAAAGGGTTACTGTAAGTAATTGTTTGTGACCGTGAAGAGAAGCATAGGGTTGTCTGAGTATTCATAGAGTATTAGTGTGAATATATTTATATATAACTCCATGTGTTGTAGTGCATATTGAGTGGTTTAAGACTTCACAATATATATGAAGAAGTGAAGGTCTAATTTCTTTTTTGTCATGAATGTCATTTCCTACATCATTGGAGTCTTAAAACGAGTTTGGGAGGTATCTGCATGGTCAATGAATCTTAATACCCTACGAACCCCTATCTTGCAGTGAAGAGTTGTAGGAGACGAGAAACCTCACTTAATTGGAAAGAGGGAGAGCCTTAGTGGTTATCAGAGAAAAGAAGGAGCTCATGAAGGCTTGGTAAGCCTGAGAAAGCACTTAGATGACTTCCTAAAATTTTCCAAGTCCAAGTTTGGGATGATAAACCGTAGAAAAAACATGTTTTGAGACAGGATGGATCATAGCCTTTGATTCGGCATAGAGAATATATCTTGACCCTCCATCAGAGTAGGCTATGATGCCAGGAGATGATGCACTCTAGGTCAACAAGGGTTGTTTATCCATCAGAGAGTGACTCTGAAGAACTCTAGACCCTTGGATCTCTTATGGAGAGCATCATTGGAGAAGGACGGTCGGAGAAACCATGGGTGTCTGGAGTGGAGGTAGTTCGATGGGAGGACCCGAAGATGTATTCTAGACCATGGGATCCCTTTTGTGAAGGATTCAAGGAGAATATGGATCGTTGGAACCCTTGTGCATTGAGTATCATTGGGGAATGGTGGTCACAGTAACCCTGGAGACTCTAGAAAGGAGGCACTCTGATGGAGAATACCCCAAGGATTAATCTGTGTCATGTGTTAGTGAAAAAAATAGAAGGAACCTTAATTTTAGACCATCGTGGGACTACCTTAAGAAATGATAAGAGAGGAAGTGACATTGACATGATGTGTCATGCTAGTGTGGAAACCAATGTGTCATGAAGGATGATAGGTGTCGATACCTGGTTCATCGAGAGGACGAAGACAACCCCTATTGGGATTGAAACTTTGGAATCCATCCTTAAATTTCAATGTCGGATCTGGAGGAGAACACTCAAAGATCTGAACCATAGACCAACAGGAGGGGAATATTCAACTCCAGTCATTTATTTAGCACAATGAGTAGGTCTGGACCATTGGATCTGTTTCGATGAGTACCATTGAAGTTTGATAGTTAGAGTGACCTTGGATGCCAAGGTGGAGGTACTCCGATGTAGTAAACTTCGAGAGATGATATGGACCGTTGATCGAAGAGTGGACGTGGCGCGGTCTCTACTGTCAATTTGTTGTGGGTCCTACTAGTTCTCTTGGTGATTATTGACAAGGGGAGTGACGTTAGGGTGATGGAGGTGCAAATAGGGTGACTAGTGTGTCATAGGGAGGAGAGGTGTCAACACCTGAATGGATGAGCCAAGTGCTATGTGATGATGTGCAGACCAAATCAAGTCCACGTGAAGGTACATGTTTCAAGTGGTGGTTGTGCCATGTGTCAAGTTGATTTGGACTTTTGAGGGAGAGAAATGTGACGTAGTCTAAGTGCTATGTGTCAAGCTAGGTGGTGGATTGGGTAGGGCCACGTGTCCTAGGTGCCAACTTAGATGTTATGAGGGGTCTCGCCTAAGTGAAGCTAAGAGAGAGTGATGTCATGCTAACGAGGAGCACCAATGTGTCCCATAGGTTGACACTGTCAGCCTATAATTTGTTGGAGGGATCAAGAGTAAGTTCCTGGAGGTTTGTAACTTGGGACAAGTGCCTTAAATATTAACCATCAGATCTACAAGTTGAGATATCTCGACTGTTCATCGGAGGGGTGTTTGTTGGAGTGAGTTTTGGTCCCGGAGGAGATGCGCTCCAATGGGAGGTACTTCGAGGAATGATTTTCACCATTGATCGGAGTGTGGACGAGTTACAACAATAGTTGTAGATCTATTGTGGGTCCCATTTATTCTCATAACATTGCTAAATAAGGAGGAGAATAATCGTCGGGTAAATTGAGGCAGTAATGAAATTAGAGCCGTCAATGGTCTTCCTTCTAGATCTATTGGATCCAGAGGTGATATTCGTCGGAGAGAATTCATCGGAGTGGGATATGTAACGTTGTTTCCTTTTGTTCCAATAAGAAAGGTTCGGAGTGAATTTTCGGGCTGTTGATTTGGAGGACAATAGGCCAATGACCGATGGTCCAGGTGGCAAGTGCCACATCAATGCCACATTGGTTGGCACAAGTGACAAGGTGCCACATGGCAATGAGGTGGAACTGATGGAAGAAAGCCCATAAAATTTGGGAGGTCATAACTTTTGATCCAGAGCTCATAATTGAGCATGGTTACATTTATTGGAAATCTCATGAAAAGGAGAAAATGATGATGCCCACGAAAAAATCCTTTGAAAGGTTTAAGGAAAAAACAAAATTTTGACACCGCATTTCTTAGAAGAGTACTTAGGGGGTCGAGGTCTTACAAAATCACATTTCATAAAAAAAAAAATCCCAAAAACATAAAATATTACCACTTATATCACCAAGTAAAGTGCATATATAAATCTACAACTTAAGAAAATAGTCACTACATATAGGGATCTCCAACTTACAAAAATAGAAAAACTACTCATTGCTTAATTGCTATAAGTTGAAGAGACATAGATATCTGCATTATCACCATTTTCTTTAAAGCTAAATTTCACTAATTTATTTAAATCTAATTTTCTTTTTCTATATAAATATACAGCCTGAGTGGGCCTAATGGTTAAGAACATGTGTTTCCTCTTAAGAGGTCACAACTTCAAATCCAGAGGAGGGTAGGGTATGCATACCTTCGTAGACTTTACTAGTCAAATAGCTAGGTGGAAGGGGGCCCCTTGTCCCACAAACAAGGGGGTCTCATACACCAATTTGGTGTGTTGTCTTGGCTGTGACCTTAAAAATAGATTATTATTATTATTATTATTGACATTATAATTAAAAATATTTTTTTTACCTAATTTATAATTATAATTATACATACATTTATTCTTTTCTAATTATAAAAATTATCATGAATATATAATAAAGATTACCAAGAATATATAATATACCTTCTAAATGGTGTAATCAAATCCATAATTATTCGTTTCAAAATGTAAACAATATTTGCAACATATAGAATTTTATGTAATAATGGTTATTTTTATATTTATAAAAATAGCATGAATATTTAATTAAAGTTATGTATATCTTTATAAGAAAATAAATGAATTAAATATTTTAAATAAATATTTAATTAGAATTTTATATAATAATGGTTACTTATATAAATATAAAAATATCATTAATATTTAATTAAAGTCATGTATATTTTTATAAGAAAACAAATGATTTAAATATTTTAAATGAATATTTAATTAAAGCAATGTATATCTTTATAGAAGAAAACAAGATATTTTAATTGTTTTATTTTTCAGGTAAATGGTATATCATATCTATAATTTTCATTATTATCTATTTTTATAATAATTTTTATTAATTTTATTTTAAAATACATTTTTTTTATAAATATTTTATTATAACTTTGGTAACTTATAATTTATATACTTGAAAACAAAAACATACACTCCCTTGAAGTATTGAATTGATTCTCTACCTTTCAATTATGATTAAGATATATTCATTCTTGACAAGTCATTCCAACATCTCAGTACCTTCTTGTGTTAAATTTGTATTAAATTGATTCTCTACCTTTCCATTATGATTAAAATATTCTCATTATTGACAAGTCATTCCAACATCTCAATACCCTCTTCTGTTTAAAATGATCCCAATCTTAAAAATTCATTCAAATATGGAGTTGGATATTTACCATTACCTTGTGTTTAAGATGATCCTACTCGTCTTCTTATGCTCAAGATGATCCCACTCTTTCACAAGTTTATCACAAAGAAATGAACAACATATCCCAGCTTTGTCAAAATGCTTGAATGAAGGGTGGTAACATGGTGTAGGATATTTCTAATGCATTAGAAAGCAATGTGGTAAGATATTTCCAAGAAAGATTGAGAGGTAAGGTTTGCATAAATGTGTTTATATAAAACTACTTACAATAGAATCATGTACTTTTTCATAATGATTCCATATATTAAACTAAATATGACTTCAATTATATTTTAAAATCTTACCTTAAAAACTAAATATATATATAGTTTAGTTTTTAAGGTAAGATTTTAAAATGTAAATGGGGTTATACTTGGTTTAATGTATGGAAACAATACTAAATGTTATCAGAAAGTACATGCTTATATTGTAAGTATTTTGAAGGAATACTGATATTTTTTTAGATATTATCTACTCAGAAACTGTTTTTGGTTCTCTAATGACTTTTTAATTGATTAAAAAACTTTTTTCTTAAATGTAAAAAAAACATGTTAACGACCAAAACTTAGAGGTTGGAAATTTTCCTTATATAATAATGATAAATCAACCCTATTCCCCACTAACAACTAATAATGACTCTTCTCACTCTAAATTACCAACTTAATTATAATTATAACAAGTTTTACCATTTTGATTTGAAATTGTTTTTGAATATTTGAAAACATTTTTTGTATTCTATTTCCTATTTCAAAAATAAACTGAAAAACGAAACACATAAAGCAGCGGGCCAAAAACATGGAGATAATTCCATGACTCCGCCCGCCAACCCATGCAAGAATCACTGGCTGTCTTTGTTAAATATGCATGTGCACACTATTCTTAATATTAGCCCAACACGGCACCTGAAACAACATAGAAACACTTGGTTCACAGCCACCTAATTACACCTTCCTCGCACGCCAATTGTCGACAACTTTGAAACCGTTCGTTCACACCAACTTAATTACACCCACTTTCTTCCGCGCCAATTGCCAATCTTGAAAATCTCAATATCGTAAACCCATATATCCGTTGACAACAACTCGCAATTTTCGTCGCTTTCAATACATCCATCTCGTGGCATTTATGATGGGGTTTTCGTCAGCGATCACTCAGCGTTCGCCGTTTTCTTTTGATGATGCTCATTCAGTAGTTGTGAGTTGCTTAACCATTAAGAATATGTAAGAATATGTGTAGAGGAACGTGATAATTCGATAGAGACTCATTACTATTTAATTAAAAAAAATTAAATAATTATTGTTAGATTTTTTAATAATTATTATTATAGAAATATTGGAGAGATTTTTTTAATTAGTTAAAGTTTTATATAGTAATAATAATAATCTATTTTTAAAATTAATATATATATATATATATATATATATATATATATATATATATATATATATATATATATATATAAAGTTGATACATGGCATTGCAAGGAATATAATATGTAAAGATATTAAGAGGAAGAGGAAGGTGAAACATATTGATGCAAGTGTATTGATTTTCAAAGGTTCATAAGAGTGCATGAGAGTGAAAATGTTGAAGAATGGTTCATGAACCATGCATAAGAAAAGGTCTCCTAGAGAATCCACAGATACACATGGTCGCAACCCATGTATTATGGTGGATGGTGACATTTTTATATGGACTTCAACAACGTTTATGTTTTGTAGGTAGAAGATGAAAAATTGAAGAAGATCGAGGATGACGAATGAAGAAGACCAAAGAACATAGAATATGAAGATGAAGATGAGACGAGTTCAAAAGACCAATGAAAAAGAGAAATTATTAGATCACAAGTATTCATTAAGGGGGAGTATGAAAGAATAACTCATGTTATGGTCACCTATAGTTATATAAAGGAACCAATTGTAAAATAGATATACACTCGGGAATGTTATAATTAATATAAATTGTTCTTCTGGGGGTTTCTACTCCCAATGTCCCTTGCTTTGTATATAAGTATGTTTACTTGTTGATGGTTGTAATTCAATGAAATATAGTAAAGATATCATAAGGAAAGAATAAGTTAACTTAGAAAGACCAACCTAAAGAGATGGATGTGTGGAACTTCTAGAAACATATGAATGAATAAAAAAGAGAAAAACTACTTGAGTTTTGAAAGAGTATTATGAATAAAACAAGAGTGTGTTCATGGCTTAGTATTAGCTTAGAGTAAAAGTTGAATGGAAAAAAATGAGAAGTGAAGAACTATAGAAATCCACCCCATATCAAATTTACTATGGAAATCCAAAATGAAAGCTCTCTTACCTTTTTGGATGTTCTCATCACCTGTCTTCCTCATGGCAACCTTACCCACCAAGTTTATAGAAAAAAGACTTATACCCTCACCCACCAAGTTTATAGGAAAAAGATTTATACTGACCGATACCTTCATGTCCATTCTCACCATCACCGTGTCCAAAAATCTCTCGTTCTTAAAACTCTTGTTACTCAAGCCATTCAAAGTTATAATTCTCATTTACTTGAGAAAGAAAAATCCCACCTATCTAGGACCCATGTGGCTAATGATTATCGTTCTTAAAACTCTTTTTACTCAAGCCATTCAAAGTTATGATCCTCATTTCTTTGAGAAAGAAAAATCCCACCTAACTAAGGCCCATGTGGCCAATGGTTATCATTCTTAAAACTCTTGTTACTCAAGCCATTAAAAGTTATGACCCTCATTTCTTTGAGAAAGAAAAATCCCACCTAATTAAGGCCCATGTTGTCAATGGTTATTGAACTTCTCAAATCAACAAGACCTTTTGATCCGTTTACCATTCTAAATCTAAAAACTCGCATTCCTCTTCCCAACCCTTATCTCTCATTTCTCTTCCATATAGCTCTCATTTTCCTTCCCTATATCAAAGGCACTATATATCATATCTCCAAGAATTTGGCCAAAAAGAGTATTAAAACTCTCTTTAAACCTCATAAAATCCTTAAAAAATTATTCATAACAACTAAGAAAAAATTTGATCTCATGTTTTGACAAAATTCTCTTCACTTGTGGCAAATCATACATACCCTTGGTAGATCATTTAAATCTAGTCTCAAAGAACATATAGCTAACACCTTCATAATTACAAATCTAATCATCTCGTTTTCTTTGAACATTCTAAAATTTTAACATCAGAACCCTAATCATCTATTCATAGTATTGATCATTAGTAATTTATTTTTAAAATAATTTATTTATTTCATTTTTTATTATTTAACTTATTTCTTTTTTATTTTTTGGTTAATTTCTACCTTCTGTCATTTATAACCATCTTTTTATTTCCTTGAAATAAAATATTAACAAATTATATTTCTTAAAATTTATTTTCTTTAACCTTTCTTTTTAATTTCAATTATGATGTTTGCATTAAATATCTTTTATTTATAACTATTATTTTAATCATTAATTTCAATTTTTATTTTTTTTTGTTTGTTAATTTGTGCGGGACCTGTTGGCTACGCGATTAACCTGTGGCTTGAGAAACCGCGACTCAGGGGCATCTAAGCCGTCAAAATCACCCCGGGATCGCACCCGGCCTGAGCCACACCAACCCTTAACATGGTTGGATTTTTTGTCCCCATAGGTTTTGAACCGGTGACTATAACATCACGGAGTGGCTTAACAACACACTCCGTCACCGAGTGTCCTACACCTAGGGGACTATCATTAATTTCAATTTTAATATTTGAGTTAAATATCTTTTATTTTCAACTACTACTTTACTATTTTAACTATTTTTCAGAATGAGGTGTAATTGTTTATTCCACAACGTGTTAAGCTTAAATATTAACCCTATAAATATCCACTCAAGCACTATTTTTCTATTATTATTTCTTCTTTATTTGTCATGATCTTTCACAATGTTCACCTTAATTATTAACCTTATGAATATTCACCAAAACAATCTTTGTTATTATTGCTTCATCTTTATTTGTCCCTGATGATGGGTGGAGTGTCCACTCATGTTGGATGTTTAAAAAATTTATACACAACTTATCTCGAGCACCAACAACATTATCATAATAAATAGAATTGTTTGACTATGATAATTCCATAACACTCGACATCATAATTTGAGAGCTATGTTGACAAATTGTTCTCTATAAGTATACAGATTATTATAAATAAAATTTACATATTCCAAAAACTAATTTGATTTCTTACATTTAATCTTGCACCATACACAAATTAGTTGTAAAATTAGCTTGAAATTGAACAATGGAAATTACCTTAAAATTTAACAATATTTCCATTACCACTAACACCTCATAAAAACCATCATTTAACTTGTAATCACTCTTAACATATTTATCATAAAAACAAATTTCATAAAAATAATTTTTATATATACATTATTATCCCCAAAACATAAAATATTACCATTTATATCACCTATTAATTTTAGGTATACAATGTTATCCCCAAAACATAAAATATTACTACTTATATCACCTATTAAAGTGCATATATATATTTACAACTTAAAAAAATATTCCCCAGGGATCTACAACCTACAAAGCTATAAAACCTACTCATTGCTTAGTTCCTAAAAGTTGAATGAAGAGACATAAATACCTATATGATGAACGTTTTAGTAAGAGCTAAATTTTATTTCTTTAAATCGAAGTAAAAAACTTATTCAAATATATAAATATATTGATATTATAATTAATTTTTTCTTTTACTTAATTTATCTTTATAATTATACATGCATTTATACTTCTCTAATCATAAAATATTGTCATGAATTTACAATATAATTTATTTTTTATTCTAATAAAAGGTAAACAATACGTAATAATGGTTATTTATAAAAATATAACAATATTATGAATATTTAATTAAAGTCATAAGAAAACAAATAATTTAGACATTTAGACATTTTAATTGTTTTATTTTTTCTATTTATTAGTAGTTCGTGTGGAAGGTTAGGCCTATAGTATTTGATTCATTCTTATTATATATTGTTTTTTTTTTTTACTACAAATATTTTTCTTGTTATTCAATGTTGTACATATGCTTAATAAAATGATTACTTTTCATAATATTTAAATTAATTTTATCACACATCTCATTGGGTGACCAATTCGACGAATCTTAAGTTATACCTATTTTTTTTTTTTGTAAGTTAGAGATATATATTAAAACCTTCTAGAGTCAAAAAATTACAGTTGTCAAGGTAAACAATGAGACAGTGGCGGCATCGCCCAGATGGGAAACCAATGCTACCACATCTCCATACAATTCACAGATGTCCAAACAGTTCACAATTGCAGTAAAAGGAGAGAAAAATGTCATGTGACAAATTGTTGTGTTAAGCCTAGAAACTAAGGTGCCTCGCAGAGCTAGAACCCAGAGAAATAAACCGTCTAAAGAAATAAAAAATCCAAGAAAACCTGTGAACGTTGATTTCATCTAGAGCTTGGGCTTGGCTTCCGTTCCTTCTGAGGATCATTCACAATGTCCTTGGCTGGAGTCCCTGTGTCCGGAGTGGTGTGCAGGAGAGATCATAGGAGAGTCTCCAAGCGCTTCTTGCGGCTCTCCTCACAGTCGTCTTTGTTCAGCAGCTTTGTCATGTCGCGCTTAACTTTGAAGATCGAGTTTTCTGTGATGTCTAGAGAACTATGAAGCTTCATAAACCTGTCACATCGAGCACAAGAGGGCGGGGGAGGAAGAGGAGGTGAAAGAGGTGGTGGAACCTCAGAGGAATAGTGTGGGAAGGTGGAAGAAGGGAGAGGGGAGGAGGAAGAAGTGAGGGGGGTGGTCAAGCTAGGGAGATAAGATGGAGAGGGAAGGCGGGAGGGAGGCTAGTGTGTGGGCGACGGTTCTGGGTTGATATTAGGTGCGAAGCCGAGGGAATTTCCCATGCTGTCAAACCATTCCACTCTACATGCTCATGGGGAGGACAAGGGAGGGAGATCTGGAGTGGAGGCACAGTCTGGAGTCTAAGGCAAGTTATGAGTATATTGTCATCCTTGCCCCCTCGAGTTACACCATGTCACCCCTTTCTTAGGTTTTCCTATTTTCCTTAGCATCAGGAAGAAAAATAGGAGAGGAGGGATGAACACAAACCAGAGATGGAGAAAACTGGAGTTGAGGTTGTGAGGAGAAAGGACCAAGGTGTGAGAATGAGCAGAAGAAACCATAGGCATGGAATAAAACCCATGGAGCCAGAGCTTGCGATGGGACTGATTGGGAGGCCAACCCATCACGTTAACCTGTTCTTCATCCTGGCGCACCATCTCTGTAACTAGAGTTGTGCGAGGGAGATAATGGGGTTACGCAGCTCTAAAAATTGAATGGATGGTGTTAAATACTAGCATTGGAGGGAGAGAGTGCAGTGTGCGGTGGCAAGACGCTGAGTGGATTAAGGTTAGGTGTCCTCCCGCCTATCAGAGGCCCAGATGATGTGCTCAGTGACACCCCATCCGGGGTAAGTTATACCTAAGTTTTGAGTTATAAATCTACCAAGTACTTGTTTTTGAACGATCTTGTAACCAAATTTGTAACCGAATTTACAGTTATCAACATTCCATTGTGCAATATTTTTTATCTCTGTTTATTTATTCTAGTTTGATGTCTCATTTCTTTCCCAACCTATTTTTTCCATGCTATCTTTATATCTTTCTATAACTAGCATAGATGGTTGTACATACAATTAAAACCCTTATCTACACTTCCTGGTAGAGCATCCATGAACGGAGTTCCATCATTTCCTTCTCCCTCTCACATAAATTACGGTCTCTTTAATAGTAATATCAACCACTGATTCGATCTTAGGTACCATGAGGTGGGTGGAGCTAGATTCACGCATAGTGAATGAAAATTTAGAGCTTAACCACTCCAATGAAAATGACATATACATGTATACCATATGAAGTGGATTATTCAACTTTTTCACATGAGCCAAGTTTTGGCCCTTTTTAAAGAACTAATTGTTGGGATCGGGAGGCCCGGAACACATAAGTTAACCAACAAATAAAGAAAGAGAGATATACCAATCACATACAACACATCAGAGACACACATAAATGGGGGGCAATGAAATCTTTGTTTCTCTATGGAAAAATGGTTTACAAGTCTCAAGAAGCTCCTCACGAGTTTCTACATTTAACCATGATAGATCTCAAACATTTCTAGGCATACGAAAATCCAAACGCTTCAGAAACTTACAAAAGAATGTAACGACAAGGGTATGTGTTGTCACAAATAAACACTAATTACATTGCAAATGTTTTGATTCTAAATTCATGGTCATGGTAATTATTTGTTTTGATTGTGTTAGGATCCGATCCTAACCCCTCTCCATGGGTCATTAGTTAGTAGAATATGTTTTCTATTTAATAAAGGCCAACATTAGTTAATAAGTCCTAATAAATAAATAAGAATTTTTCAATGTAAGAAGACTTAATAGAATCTTTCGCTTCTAGAAAGATCTTCCTGTAGAAGTTTCCTTAGAAGGTAGAATTAGTATAAATAAGAGTAGGAGGCATTGGATATTTTCTCTTGGATATTATTGTAATAAAAATCTTCTCTGCTGGAGGTTTCCCCCTAGAAGAGGCAAGTGAACATTGCTATCATAATAAAGTTTCTCTTCCTTGTGATTATTCTGGTGTTTAATCTGGTGTTCTTCTAATATTTTTCTGGATATATCATTATTATTCTATCATTTCCTTCTAGATATTTTATGTTCTGCATAATATATTGTATCAGGAATATTGCAAGTGGTATCAGAGCTCTTTCCAGGGAAAGACTTGTGGACTAAATTTTTTCAGGGTAGAGACATATTCCGACGTATTTAATCTACAAAGTTCTATCATTACATGCATACACTTGCGATCGGGGAGTCATACATGCATGAAATACAAGTGATTCTTAAGCGCACATCTGTTGGCCACCCTTGTAACCCCTGTTGGTACCCCTTCAAGTGGTATCACATCAGACAAATCCTATATATGGATCGACCTAGGCATCCTTAATCCCTCCATATATAAATTGAGTGACCTCCTTACTGCTGTAGTTTCATCATGAACAACACTTGGGAGGTGACTCTCTAGTACCTGGGTAGTACATTAGTACAACTAAGGTTATGGTCTAGCCTCCTTAGCTGGTGCCCTGAGATATTGGGCCAAGTACTACTATTGGACCCCACACGTATATAAGAGAGCTATAACACAGGGAAAAACCTTGACTGTGGATTCCTTGCAAAACCTAACCCTTGGGAACATAACCGAGAAACAAAATACAATATCTATTGCAGTGAAACCTTGTTGTCTGCATCGGGGTTGCAAAATTTCTACATCTTTTCTCCTATTAAGAATTTGGGCATTTCGCTTCTGTAATATTATTCAGTTTGGAGTATAACTATGTAGGAGTAAAAAAAAATCAACACCCTTATTTGTGACCTATCCCATTGCATTCCTCTGTTCATTTTGATTGCAGTGGTACCCTTCAATTTTAAGCCTTTTTTTTCTTTTATACCTAAACCCCTATGGGACACCTTTCTTGAGAGCTATCCCATGGGATTCCTCTCTTTGTCTTGATCAACCAGGTACCTATCATTTTTAAGCCCATTTTTTTCCATCCTAACACCTTTGTTGCTGCCTAAGCCTTCACCATGCCTACCACTCACTCTCAGTCCCAAGAAACCTTGGAAAATAGAATGTGCCACCTAGAACAACAAATTGAAGACAACATGGCTTCCCTCCACAATGAATTTACCACAAACCTTGACCAACAAGTTAAAAAATTGGTGCAACTCTTCAGGGGTAAGAATGTTGAGCCAAACCCAAAAGAAATCTAGTCTTCTCATTATGAACATACTCAATCCTCCTGCTCCCCTTGGGGTTCTCCACCTTCTTGGAATAAGGTGCCCAAGGTTGACATGCATAAATTTGATGGTTCCAACCCAGTTGGGTGGGTTTCTTAAATGGAACAATACTTATCCCTTCATGATATTCGAGATGATGAGACCAAACTCCATGTAGGGGTTTTGTACTTGGATGAAGAATGTTGGTAGTGGTGGAAGTGGCATAAAAAATGTTATCCAAAACCTTCTAATTGGAACATGTTCTCCAAAGTCGTTTGTGCCCGTTTTGATAGGGAATCACAATTTTTGGGAAGACTCACTAAGCTTCACCAAACTGGATCTATCACAGACTTCATCATGACATTTGAACAGCTGTCTATCTATACCGAGGTCTTTTCTGATGAATTTTACCTTGAATGTTTTATCAGTGGTCTAAAATAAGCTATAAAGGATCATGTGAAAATGCATCATCCTACTACCTGGTTGTAGGCATGCCAATTAGCTGGGAAAGCAGAGACGATCCTCCAAACACCCTCCCTGGAGGCTCTATTTACCACCCATCCTCACCCAGGGGCTACCCTACTCCGACCCAAACTTTCAAGGTCCAAAAGGTTTCTCACGCCGAAATGGAGGAACGTCACAAGCAAGGACTTTGCTACTATTGTGATGAAAAATATGCACCAAGGCATAAATGTCAAGAACAAAATTTATTCGAGATTGATGCCTTAACTTAATATTCCTATGCTGACATCCCATCATATGAGGTTTCATACCAAGTGGTGGCTCAATCAAGTGATCCTGTCGAAGATTTAGTTGTCACAATGATAGAATCTATGGACCCGATCATCTCGCTTCATGCACTCTCAGGTATTTTGGCCCCACAAAAATTTAAGATCTAGGTCTACATTAAACATAGGCCGATTGTGGTGTTGATTGATAGTGGTAGCACCCATAATTTTATTCATTGCAGGCTCGTTGATGAGATCCATTGCTTTGTCTACCCTATTTCTAATTTTCAAATCCTCATCGCTAATGGTGATACTATGAAGTGTGTGGGATGCTGTGAGAATTTCAAACTCTAAATGGGTGGTTACCATCTGAAAACCCACATGTTCTCTATTTCCATGGGTGTTTGTGATATTTTCTTAGGCATAGAATGGCTTCTTACTCTAGGGATGATCACAATGGATTATCAAGAATTATATATGAGATTCACCCAAGAAGCTCACCCCTATACTTTTAGGGGTCTCCAAGTGGGCTCTCCTAAAATCATTAGCTCTCACAGGATGGAAAAACTCTTGAAGAAAAGACACCATGGTGTGATTTCTCAATTTCATGCTATCCAGGTCATTGCATAGGTCTCTCAGGTAGTTTCTCCTAGCATGCAACTCATCTTGGACAAGTACCTCAAGATCTTTGAGATTCCTACAACCGTACGTCCTTCCATGGGTGAGCATGATCATAGCATCCCTTTCCTTCTGGGAAGTCAACCCCCCAATGTACATCCCTACAAGTATCCCTTTTCTTAGAAAAATGAAATAGAAAATATGGTACATGAATTACTGGAGGCGGGGGTAATTATCCCTAGTATTAGCCCATATTCTTCACTAGTGGTGATGGTTTTACAGAAATAAGGTACTTGGCACATGTGCCCTGATTTTCGTGCCCTGAATAAAATGACCATCAAAGATAAATTTCACATTCATGTCATTGATGATTTTTTGGATGAACTACAAGGTGCCTTTGTATTCACCAAATTAGACCTTCGCTCCGGTTATCACCAAATCCGAATGAAGGAGGCATATATTTCGAACACTTCTTTCAAAACTCATGAGGGACATTATGAATTCTTGGTCATGCATTTTGGCCTTTGCAATGCTCCATTCACCTTCCAAAGTCTCATGAATAAGCTATTGAAACCTTACCTTCATAAGTTTGTCTTGGTTTTCATTGACACCATCCTCATTTATAGCCTCACTTGGGATATACATATTATCCATGTGGAAAAAGTCTTTCACTTGCTGTAGGAAAACCAATTGTTTGTAAAAAAGACCAAATGTTCATTTGGCACCAATGGAGTGGAATAATTGGGGCACATTGTTAGCAAAGATGGGGCAAAAGTGGACCCCAAAAAGATACAAGCTATGCAATAATGGTCGTGCCCAACAAATTTAAAGCACCTAAAGGGTTTTGTTGGTCTCACCAACCATTACATGAAATTTGTCAACCATTATGGAAAAATTGCTAAGCCCTTGACTAACCCCCTTAAGAAGAATGCATTTCATTGGACACCTGTAATTGAACAAGCCTTCACAGAGTTAAAGAGGGCCATGTGCACTACCTCTTTCCTAGAAGCTCTTGACTTCAACAAAACCTTTGTGGTGGAATTAGATGCTTCCGCATGGGTATAGCTGCAGTGCTCACCCAAGATGGTCGACCCTTGGAATTTACTAGCCAAGCATTGAGTGGTCGCAATTTGGGCCCGATCCAAGACGATCTAGAGAACATCTCAGATGTTTCAGAAGTGTCATAGGAGGATTAGAATGGCTTCAAAAAATGAAAGAGGGAAAAAAATCAAAGTCCTCAAAACTCAGAAAATTGGCATCATCGCAAAGAGCGCGTTGTAAGCTTTCCAACGACGCAAACGATTCGTCAAACAGAGTTACGGATCGAAAGATATTCACAGTCAAAGTTTTGGTCAACCTAGCCGAGTCAGCAGTGATGAATCAACATCCGTACTATTGACATTAGAATTAGTACAAATGATGTCAACATTCGTACAGGGTACATGGAACAATCAGATATCGACACGTGTCATGATGACATCAACATGGTGACATGGCAGCACTAGAGGCTACCACACGTCACTCATTTTTTGCATTTTTAGGTCGACATGTGGAACAATGTTGAATTTCCACATGGTAGTCTATACAACCACGTGGCAGGGCATATAGGACATGGGAGACACATGGCATCCATACAACCACATGGCAGGTGATGTGGCATCCATACAGGACATGGTAGGTGAATTGGAAGGCACAATGGAAGTGACATCAGCATGACATCAGAATGTTGACATGGCCGAATGATAGTGTGCCATGTGGAATGCTGATTTGGCACTTTGGGCAGCCAAATGGGGCAATAAAATGTGATGCATGGTACCCCTAGGTGACACCATGTGGCACCATCTAGGAGCCACAACGTGGTCCTCGCATAGACTAACACATGAACCATTAGCCAGATGACACGTGGTAGGGACACATGTGCAGGTGATTGTACTAGGTTTAACAAATGTATGGTCACCACATGGCCCAGTTATGGGCTGCCACGTGGCAGCAAGAAAATTCTCGATGAGGGCCAACAACTAAATTTTCAAAATTAAATAGGGGTTGGCCAATGACCATCCCCAATCCTCCAAATTTAGAGTCGGTTCCACCAAATCTGGTGGCAAGCCCCCCCACAAAATCCGATGAGATTTGATTAAAGGTTAACATATATCCAAAAGGGGGAGTTCCACGAGCTTGACCCTGATACCTCCCCAACCATAACACTAAATTAGCCACTTGCCAACCACTGGGCCAACGACCTTTGTTGGTAAGTCTGCCCAAGATTTTTATTAAAAGGTGCATATTACCACTGCACGGGAGGAGAAGTGCACCTAGTCCATATGAGGCCATATGAAGACACAAATTTCGATGCATTTCAGTGCATTAATTGTAGAGTTTCACGTGGATCAAGGCAGAGGACTAGAGGAGGCCTAAAGTTTGACAATGTCCGATGGAGATGATTTGACAGTGAAATTTATGCTATTCGACAATGCGAATCCAACGACGATGTTTGTTTCGGTAGTAGAGACTCCGATCAACAGGCTAAATTCTGGAAGAGCCAATGTAAGCATGTGTTTTATTATGTTGTTTTGTCATTGAATGTTGCAGCATAACATGCTTGATACAGGTCTGAAGGAGCATGGAGAGGCTGCAGCAAGGCAACAAGACCAACCTATTCCTTCTATTTCTTCCTTTGTGGCACTTGGATGATAAGTGGCCAATGAAGGAGTTAAGAATCTCATAGTTTCAAGATTTGTGTATGGGTTTCATATATGCTTGGATCTTAGCAACAGATCTAAGGCATTCTATGACTCCATGATGATGGAGGTCATTTCTTATTCTTCCTATTTTTTTGTATTGAGTATGTGGGAATGATGTCCATGTCAGCATCATGGATGCCTCATGAGCATGAGAACTTGTGAAGCTTGTAACCATTCCTAATCACATTACGATCTCTTGTTGCCGTCACCAAAAAGGGACTTTAGCCTTACAACTTGTAAAGGAGAGACATCATTACAACAAGGAGAATAAAGAGGCCAAGATTTGGAGCAAGACCCGAAGACATAGCCCACATTGGGTGAACTCTGTTATCAAGGGAAGTGTCATATCTCTTATGTGTATTATGTTCTTATGTTTCTTTTCATGAATTTCCGCACATAGATTATTAAATGCAAACATGACATATAACACATAAGGAAGCAAAAAGATGCTTTAATTCAATTTGGATTCGAGTCTATCAAGACTTCAACTATACCTTTAATTGACCCTTTGGAGGAGTGATAGGATCAAATAATTATTGGAAACTAATCACCCCCGGGTCCAGATCAAGTGGTATCAGAGAAGGCTTGATATTGGTTATAGGTCTTGAAGATGAGAATGGTGAGATCACCCAAAAAGTTGTGGTTCGATGAGCTTCAAGAGCTCAACCAAATCCTTCAAGCAAAGAATGTTGGATTGAAGACATTCTTGGATGTTGCAGAGGAGGAGAACTAAGGGCTGCAAGAGCATATGCAAGACATGAAGGTGCAGATAGGGGAAGGCTCTACGAATGAGATGGTGATAAGACCATTTTGTGCATCGAAACTTCACTAGTTATGGATTCGAGCATGGAAGTGAAAATCTATGCACACTTTTTCAAGTAAATGAAGATGACATCCAGACATCCAGAAACCAAGGAGGATTTCTAGAAGCATCATCCACTAATCCTTCTCATCGGGAACAACTGGACACATCTCAGGAAGCAGAGAAAGAGTCCCATCTTGGGATGAAGGTAAATAAACCATGTTTAGTTCCTTTCATGATAGAGGATTCAATACATCTCTAGGGAGAGATGAGCATCACAATGAAGGAGCTAAGACCAATTGTTTTTTCCATTTTGACTCCAGAGACAACTCACCGAGGTATAATAAATCTCGAAACTCAAAAATTCCATTTGATTATAAGCATGTTAATAATATACAACAAAGATTGTGGCATCAAAGACCATGCACTTTTTGTGGATTGAATAACCATGCAGTTTCCCAGTGTTGGAAGAGTAAATCCTTATACAGGAAGGTTAT
>ML779342.1:254682-278251 GCA_009831015.1 Picea engelmannii
GATACCTTCATGTCCATTCTCACCATCACCGTGTCCAAAAATCTCTCGTTCTTAAAACTCTTGTTACTCAAGCCATTCAAAGTTATAATTCTCATTTACTTGAGAAAGAAAAATCCCACCTATCTAGGACCCATGTGGCTAATGATTATCGTTCTTAAAACTCTTTTTACTCAAGCCATTCAAAGTTATGATCCTCATTTCTTTGAGAAAGAAAAATCCCACCTAACTAAGGCCCATGTGGCCAATGGTTATCATTCTTAAAACTCTTGTTACTCAAGCCATTAAAAGTTATGACCCTCATTTCTTTGAGAAAGAAAAATCCCACCTAATTAAGGCCCATGTTGTCAATGGTTATTGAACTTCTCAAATCAACAAGACCTTTTGATCCGTTTACCATTCTAAATCTAAAAACTCGCATTCCTCTTCCCAACCCTTATCTCTCATTTCTCTTCCATATAGCTCTCATTTTCCTTCCCTATATCAAAGGCACTATATATCATATCTCCAAGAATTTGGCCAAAAAGAGTATTAAAACTCTCTTTAAACCTCATAAAATCCTTAAAAAATTATTCATAACAACTAAGAAAAAATTTGATCTCATGTTTTGACAAAATTCTCTTCACTTGTGGCAAATCATACATACCCTTGGTAGATCATTTAAATCTAGTCTCAAAGAACATATAGCTAACACCTTCATAATTACAAATCTAATCATCTCGTTTTCTTTGAACATTCTAAAATTTTAACATCAGAACCCTAATCATCTATTCATAGTATTGATCATTAGTAATTTATTTTTAAAATAATTTATTTATTTCATTTTTTATTATTTAACTTATTTCTTTTTTATTTTTTGGTTAATTTCTACCTTCTGTCATTTATAACCATCTTTTTATTTCCTTGAAATAAAATATTAACAAATTATATTTCTTAAAATTTATTTTCTTTAACCTTTCTTTTTAATTTCAATTATGATGTTTGCATTAAATATCTTTTATTTATAACTATTATTTTAATCATTAATTTCAATTTTTATTTTTTTTTGTTTGTTAATTTGTGCGGGACCTGTTGGCTACGCGATTAACCTGTGGCTTGAGAAACCGCGACTCAGGGGCATCTAAGCCGTCAAAATCACCCCGGGATCGCACCCGGCCTGAGCCACACCAACCCTTAACATGGTTGGATTTTTTGTCCCCATAGGTTTTGAACCGGTGACTATAACATCACGGAGTGGCTTAACAACACACTCCGTCACCGAGTGTCCTACACCTAGGGGACTATCATTAATTTCAATTTTAATATTTGAGTTAAATATCTTTTATTTTCAACTACTACTTTACTATTTTAACTATTTTTCAGAATGAGGTGTAATTGTTTATTCCACAACGTGTTAAGCTTAAATATTAACCCTATAAATATCCACTCAAGCACTATTTTTCTATTATTATTTCTTCTTTATTTGTCATGATCTTTCACAATGTTCACCTTAATTATTAACCTTATGAATATTCACCAAAACAATCTTTGTTATTATTGCTTCATCTTTATTTGTCCCTGATGATGGGTGGAGTGTCCACTCATGTTGGATGTTTAAAAAATTTATACACAACTTATCTCGAGCACCAACAACATTATCATAATAAATAGAATTGTTTGACTATGATAATTCCATAACACTCGACATCATAATTTGAGAGCTATGTTGACAAATTGTTCTCTATAAGTATACAGATTATTATAAATAAAATTTACATATTCCAAAAACTAATTTGATTTCTTACATTTAATCTTGCACCATACACAAATTAGTTGTAAAATTAGCTTGAAATTGAACAATGGAAATTACCTTAAAATTTAACAATATTTCCATTACCACTAACACCTCATAAAAACCATCATTTAACTTGTAATCACTCTTAACATATTTATCATAAAAACAAATTTCATAAAAATAATTTTTATATATACATTATTATCCCCAAAACATAAAATATTACCATTTATATCACCTATTAATTTTAGGTATACAATGTTATCCCCAAAACATAAAATATTACTACTTATATCACCTATTAAAGTGCATATATATATTTACAACTTAAAAAAATATTCCCCAGGGATCTACAACCTACAAAGCTATAAAACCTACTCATTGCTTAGTTCCTAAAAGTTGAATGAAGAGACATAAATACCTATATGATGAACGTTTTAGTAAGAGCTAAATTTTATTTCTTTAAATCGAAGTAAAAAACTTATTCAAATATATAAATATATTGATATTATAATTAATTTTTTCTTTTACTTAATTTATCTTTATAATTATACATGCATTTATACTTCTCTAATCATAAAATATTGTCATGAATTTACAATATAATTTATTTTTTATTCTAATAAAAGGTAAACAATACGTAATAATGGTTATTTATAAAAATATAACAATATTATGAATATTTAATTAAAGTCATAAGAAAACAAATAATTTAGACATTTAGACATTTTAATTGTTTTATTTTTTCTATTTATTAGTAGTTCGTGTGGAAGGTTAGGCCTATAGTATTTGATTCATTCTTATTATATATTGTTTTTTTTTTTTACTACAAATATTTTTCTTGTTATTCAATGTTGTACATATGCTTAATAAAATGATTACTTTTCATAATATTTAAATTAATTTTATCACACATCTCATTGGGTGACCAATTCGACGAATCTTAAGTTATACCTATTTTTTTTTTTTGTAAGTTAGAGATATATATTAAAACCTTCTAGAGTCAAAAAATTACAGTTGTCAAGGTAAACAATGAGACAGTGGCGGCATCGCCCAGATGGGAAACCAATGCTACCACATCTCCATACAATTCACAGATGTCCAAACAGTTCACAATTGCAGTAAAAGGAGAGAAAAATGTCATGTGACAAATTGTTGTGTTAAGCCTAGAAACTAAGGTGCCTCGCAGAGCTAGAACCCAGAGAAATAAACCGTCTAAAGAAATAAAAAATCCAAGAAAACCTGTGAACGTTGATTTCATCTAGAGCTTGGGCTTGGCTTCCGTTCCTTCTGAGGATCATTCACAATGTCCTTGGCTGGAGTCCCTGTGTCCGGAGTGGTGTGCAGGAGAGATCATAGGAGAGTCTCCAAGCGCTTCTTGCGGCTCTCCTCACAGTCGTCTTTGTTCAGCAGCTTTGTCATGTCGCGCTTAACTTTGAAGATCGAGTTTTCTGTGATGTCTAGAGAACTATGAAGCTTCATAAACCTGTCACATCGAGCACAAGAGGGCGGGGGAGGAAGAGGAGGTGAAAGAGGTGGTGGAACCTCAGAGGAATAGTGTGGGAAGGTGGAAGAAGGGAGAGGGGAGGAGGAAGAAGTGAGGGGGGTGGTCAAGCTAGGGAGATAAGATGGAGAGGGAAGGCGGGAGGGAGGCTAGTGTGTGGGCGACGGTTCTGGGTTGATATTAGGTGCGAAGCCGAGGGAATTTCCCATGCTGTCAAACCATTCCACTCTACATGCTCATGGGGAGGACAAGGGAGGGAGATCTGGAGTGGAGGCACAGTCTGGAGTCTAAGGCAAGTTATGAGTATATTGTCATCCTTGCCCCCTCGAGTTACACCATGTCACCCCTTTCTTAGGTTTTCCTATTTTCCTTAGCATCAGGAAGAAAAATAGGAGAGGAGGGATGAACACAAACCAGAGATGGAGAAAACTGGAGTTGAGGTTGTGAGGAGAAAGGACCAAGGTGTGAGAATGAGCAGAAGAAACCATAGGCATGGAATAAAACCCATGGAGCCAGAGCTTGCGATGGGACTGATTGGGAGGCCAACCCATCACGTTAACCTGTTCTTCATCCTGGCGCACCATCTCTGTAACTAGAGTTGTGCGAGGGAGATAATGGGGTTACGCAGCTCTAAAAATTGAATGGATGGTGTTAAATACTAGCATTGGAGGGAGAGAGTGCAGTGTGCGGTGGCAAGACGCTGAGTGGATTAAGGTTAGGTGTCCTCCCGCCTATCAGAGGCCCAGATGATGTGCTCAGTGACACCCCATCCGGGGTAAGTTATACCTAAGTTTTGAGTTATAAATCTACCAAGTACTTGTTTTTGAACGATCTTGTAACCAAATTTGTAACCGAATTTACAGTTATCAACATTCCATTGTGCAATATTTTTTATCTCTGTTTATTTATTCTAGTTTGATGTCTCATTTCTTTCCCAACCTATTTTTTCCATGCTATCTTTATATCTTTCTATAACTAGCATAGATGGTTGTACATACAATTAAAACCCTTATCTACACTTCCTGGTAGAGCATCCATGAACGGAGTTCCATCATTTCCTTCTCCCTCTCACATAAATTACGGTCTCTTTAATAGTAATATCAACCACTGATTCGATCTTAGGTACCATGAGGTGGGTGGAGCTAGATTCACGCATAGTGAATGAAAATTTAGAGCTTAACCACTCCAATGAAAATGACATATACATGTATACCATATGAAGTGGATTATTCAACTTTTTCACATGAGCCAAGTTTTGGCCCTTTTTAAAGAACTAATTGTTGGGATCGGGAGGCCCGGAACACATAAGTTAACCAACAAATAAAGAAAGAGAGATATACCAATCACATACAACACATCAGAGACACACATAAATGGGGGGCAATGAAATCTTTGTTTCTCTATGGAAAAATGGTTTACAAGTCTCAAGAAGCTCCTCACGAGTTTCTACATTTAACCATGATAGATCTCAAACATTTCTAGGCATACGAAAATCCAAACGCTTCAGAAACTTACAAAAGAATGTAACGACAAGGGTATGTGTTGTCACAAATAAACACTAATTACATTGCAAATGTTTTGATTCTAAATTCATGGTCATGGTAATTATTTGTTTTGATTGTGTTAGGATCCGATCCTAACCCCTCTCCATGGGTCATTAGTTAGTAGAATATGTTTTCTATTTAATAAAGGCCAACATTAGTTAATAAGTCCTAATAAATAAATAAGAATTTTTCAATGTAAGAAGACTTAATAGAATCTTTCGCTTCTAGAAAGATCTTCCTGTAGAAGTTTCCTTAGAAGGTAGAATTAGTATAAATAAGAGTAGGAGGCATTGGATATTTTCTCTTGGATATTATTGTAATAAAAATCTTCTCTGCTGGAGGTTTCCCCCTAGAAGAGGCAAGTGAACATTGCTATCATAATAAAGTTTCTCTTCCTTGTGATTATTCTGGTGTTTAATCTGGTGTTCTTCTAATATTTTTCTGGATATATCATTATTATTCTATCATTTCCTTCTAGATATTTTATGTTCTGCATAATATATTGTATCAGGAATATTGCAAGTGGTATCAGAGCTCTTTCCAGGGAAAGACTTGTGGACTAAATTTTTTCAGGGTAGAGACATATTCCGACGTATTTAATCTACAAAGTTCTATCATTACATGCATACACTTGCGATCGGGGAGTCATACATGCATGAAATACAAGTGATTCTTAAGCGCACATCTGTTGGCCACCCTTGTAACCCCTGTTGGTACCCCTTCAAGTGGTATCACATCAGACAAATCCTATATATGGATCGACCTAGGCATCCTTAATCCCTCCATATATAAATTGAGTGACCTCCTTACTGCTGTAGTTTCATCATGAACAACACTTGGGAGGTGACTCTCTAGTACCTGGGTAGTACATTAGTACAACTAAGGTTATGGTCTAGCCTCCTTAGCTGGTGCCCTGAGATATTGGGCCAAGTACTACTATTGGACCCCACACGTATATAAGAGAGCTATAACACAGGGAAAAACCTTGACTGTGGATTCCTTGCAAAACCTAACCCTTGGGAACATAACCGAGAAACAAAATACAATATCTATTGCAGTGAAACCTTGTTGTCTGCATCGGGGTTGCAAAATTTCTACATCTTTTCTCCTATTAAGAATTTGGGCATTTCGCTTCTGTAATATTATTCAGTTTGGAGTATAACTATGTAGGAGTAAAAAAAAATCAACACCCTTATTTGTGACCTATCCCATTGCATTCCTCTGTTCATTTTGATTGCAGTGGTACCCTTCAATTTTAAGCCTTTTTTTTCTTTTATACCTAAACCCCTATGGGACACCTTTCTTGAGAGCTATCCCATGGGATTCCTCTCTTTGTCTTGATCAACCAGGTACCTATCATTTTTAAGCCCATTTTTTTCCATCCTAACACCTTTGTTGCTGCCTAAGCCTTCACCATGCCTACCACTCACTCTCAGTCCCAAGAAACCTTGGAAAATAGAATGTGCCACCTAGAACAACAAATTGAAGACAACATGGCTTCCCTCCACAATGAATTTACCACAAACCTTGACCAACAAGTTAAAAAATTGGTGCAACTCTTCAGGGGTAAGAATGTTGAGCCAAACCCAAAAGAAATCTAGTCTTCTCATTATGAACATACTCAATCCTCCTGCTCCCCTTGGGGTTCTCCACCTTCTTGGAATAAGGTGCCCAAGGTTGACATGCATAAATTTGATGGTTCCAACCCAGTTGGGTGGGTTTCTTAAATGGAACAATACTTATCCCTTCATGATATTCGAGATGATGAGACCAAACTCCATGTAGGGGTTTTGTACTTGGATGAAGAATGTTGGTAGTGGTGGAAGTGGCATAAAAAATGTTATCCAAAACCTTCTAATTGGAACATGTTCTCCAAAGTCGTTTGTGCCCGTTTTGATAGGGAATCACAATTTTTGGGAAGACTCACTAAGCTTCACCAAACTGGATCTATCACAGACTTCATCATGACATTTGAACAGCTGTCTATCTATACCGAGGTCTTTTCTGATGAATTTTACCTTGAATGTTTTATCAGTGGTCTAAAATAAGCTATAAAGGATCATGTGAAAATGCATCATCCTACTACCTGGTTGTAGGCATGCCAATTAGCTGGGAAAGCAGAGACGATCCTCCAAACACCCTCCCTGGAGGCTCTATTTACCACCCATCCTCACCCAGGGGCTACCCTACTCCGACCCAAACTTTCAAGGTCCAAAAGGTTTCTCACGCCGAAATGGAGGAACGTCACAAGCAAGGACTTTGCTACTATTGTGATGAAAAATATGCACCAAGGCATAAATGTCAAGAACAAAATTTATTCGAGATTGATGCCTTAACTTAATATTCCTATGCTGACATCCCATCATATGAGGTTTCATACCAAGTGGTGGCTCAATCAAGTGATCCTGTCGAAGATTTAGTTGTCACAATGATAGAATCTATGGACCCGATCATCTCGCTTCATGCACTCTCAGGTATTTTGGCCCCACAAAAATTTAAGATCTAGGTCTACATTAAACATAGGCCGATTGTGGTGTTGATTGATAGTGGTAGCACCCATAATTTTATTCATTGCAGGCTCGTTGATGAGATCCATTGCTTTGTCTACCCTATTTCTAATTTTCAAATCCTCATCGCTAATGGTGATACTATGAAGTGTGTGGGATGCTGTGAGAATTTCAAACTCTAAATGGGTGGTTACCATCTGAAAACCCACATGTTCTCTATTTCCATGGGTGTTTGTGATATTTTCTTAGGCATAGAATGGCTTCTTACTCTAGGGATGATCACAATGGATTATCAAGAATTATATATGAGATTCACCCAAGAAGCTCACCCCTATACTTTTAGGGGTCTCCAAGTGGGCTCTCCTAAAATCATTAGCTCTCACAGGATGGAAAAACTCTTGAAGAAAAGACACCATGGTGTGATTTCTCAATTTCATGCTATCCAGGTCATTGCATAGGTCTCTCAGGTAGTTTCTCCTAGCATGCAACTCATCTTGGACAAGTACCTCAAGATCTTTGAGATTCCTACAACCGTACGTCCTTCCATGGGTGAGCATGATCATAGCATCCCTTTCCTTCTGGGAAGTCAACCCCCCAATGTACATCCCTACAAGTATCCCTTTTCTTAGAAAAATGAAATAGAAAATATGGTACATGAATTACTGGAGGCGGGGGTAATTATCCCTAGTATTAGCCCATATTCTTCACTAGTGGTGATGGTTTTACAGAAATAAGGTACTTGGCACATGTGCCCTGATTTTCGTGCCCTGAATAAAATGACCATCAAAGATAAATTTCACATTCATGTCATTGATGATTTTTTGGATGAACTACAAGGTGCCTTTGTATTCACCAAATTAGACCTTCGCTCCGGTTATCACCAAATCCGAATGAAGGAGGCATATATTTCGAACACTTCTTTCAAAACTCATGAGGGACATTATGAATTCTTGGTCATGCATTTTGGCCTTTGCAATGCTCCATTCACCTTCCAAAGTCTCATGAATAAGCTATTGAAACCTTACCTTCATAAGTTTGTCTTGGTTTTCATTGACACCATCCTCATTTATAGCCTCACTTGGGATATACATATTATCCATGTGGAAAAAGTCTTTCACTTGCTGTAGGAAAACCAATTGTTTGTAAAAAAGACCAAATGTTCATTTGGCACCAATGGAGTGGAATAATTGGGGCACATTGTTAGCAAAGATGGGGCAAAAGTGGACCCCAAAAAGATACAAGCTATGCAATAATGGTCGTGCCCAACAAATTTAAAGCACCTAAAGGGTTTTGTTGGTCTCACCAACCATTACATGAAATTTGTCAACCATTATGGAAAAATTGCTAAGCCCTTGACTAACCCCCTTAAGAAGAATGCATTTCATTGGACACCTGTAATTGAACAAGCCTTCACAGAGTTAAAGAGGGCCATGTGCACTACCTCTTTCCTAGAAGCTCTTGACTTCAACAAAACCTTTGTGGTGGAATTAGATGCTTCCGCATGGGTATAGCTGCAGTGCTCACCCAAGATGGTCGACCCTTGGAATTTACTAGCCAAGCATTGAGTGGTCGCAATTTGGGCCCGATCCAAGACGATCTAGAGAACATCTCAGATGTTTCAGAAGTGTCATAGGAGGATTAGAATGGCTTCAAAAAATGAAAGAGGGAAAAAAATCAAAGTCCTCAAAACTCAGAAAATTGGCATCATCGCAAAGAGCGCGTTGTAAGCTTTCCAACGACGCAAACGATTCGTCAAACAGAGTTACGGATCGAAAGATATTCACAGTCAAAGTTTTGGTCAACCTAGCCGAGTCAGCAGTGATGAATCAACATCCGTACTATTGACATTAGAATTAGTACAAATGATGTCAACATTCGTACAGGGTACATGGAACAATCAGATATCGACACGTGTCATGATGACATCAACATGGTGACATGGCAGCACTAGAGGCTACCACACGTCACTCATTTTTTGCATTTTTAGGTCGACATGTGGAACAATGTTGAATTTCCACATGGTAGTCTATACAACCACGTGGCAGGGCATATAGGACATGGGAGACACATGGCATCCATACAACCACATGGCAGGTGATGTGGCATCCATACAGGACATGGTAGGTGAATTGGAAGGCACAATGGAAGTGACATCAGCATGACATCAGAATGTTGACATGGCCGAATGATAGTGTGCCATGTGGAATGCTGATTTGGCACTTTGGGCAGCCAAATGGGGCAATAAAATGTGATGCATGGTACCCCTAGGTGACACCATGTGGCACCATCTAGGAGCCACAACGTGGTCCTCGCATAGACTAACACATGAACCATTAGCCAGATGACACGTGGTAGGGACACATGTGCAGGTGATTGTACTAGGTTTAACAAATGTATGGTCACCACATGGCCCAGTTATGGGCTGCCACGTGGCAGCAAGAAAATTCTCGATGAGGGCCAACAACTAAATTTTCAAAATTAAATAGGGGTTGGCCAATGACCATCCCCAATCCTCCAAATTTAGAGTCGGTTCCACCAAATCTGGTGGCAAGCCCCCCCACAAAATCCGATGAGATTTGATTAAAGGTTAACATATATCCAAAAGGGGGAGTTCCACGAGCTTGACCCTGATACCTCCCCAACCATAACACTAAATTAGCCACTTGCCAACCACTGGGCCAACGACCTTTGTTGGTAAGTCTGCCCAAGATTTTTATTAAAAGGTGCATATTACCACTGCACGGGAGGAGAAGTGCACCTAGTCCATATGAGGCCATATGAAGACACAAATTTCGATGCATTTCAGTGCATTAATTGTAGAGTTTCACGTGGATCAAGGCAGAGGACTAGAGGAGGCCTAAAGTTTGACAATGTCCGATGGAGATGATTTGACAGTGAAATTTATGCTATTCGACAATGCGAATCCAACGACGATGTTTGTTTCGGTAGTAGAGACTCCGATCAACAGGCTAAATTCTGGAAGAGCCAATGTAAGCATGTGTTTTATTATGTTGTTTTGTCATTGAATGTTGCAGCATAACATGCTTGATACAGGTCTGAAGGAGCATGGAGAGGCTGCAGCAAGGCAACAAGACCAACCTATTCCTTCTATTTCTTCCTTTGTGGCACTTGGATGATAAGTGGCCAATGAAGGAGTTAAGAATCTCATAGTTTCAAGATTTGTGTATGGGTTTCATATATGCTTGGATCTTAGCAACAGATCTAAGGCATTCTATGACTCCATGATGATGGAGGTCATTTCTTATTCTTCCTATTTTTTTGTATTGAGTATGTGGGAATGATGTCCATGTCAGCATCATGGATGCCTCATGAGCATGAGAACTTGTGAAGCTTGTAACCATTCCTAATCACATTACGATCTCTTGTTGCCGTCACCAAAAAGGGACTTTAGCCTTACAACTTGTAAAGGAGAGACATCATTACAACAAGGAGAATAAAGAGGCCAAGATTTGGAGCAAGACCCGAAGACATAGCCCACATTGGGTGAACTCTGTTATCAAGGGAAGTGTCATATCTCTTATGTGTATTATGTTCTTATGTTTCTTTTCATGAATTTCCGCACATAGATTATTAAATGCAAACATGACATATAACACATAAGGAAGCAAAAAGATGCTTTAATTCAATTTGGATTCGAGTCTATCAAGACTTCAACTATACCTTTAATTGACCCTTTGGAGGAGTGATAGGATCAAATAATTATTGGAAACTAATCACCCCCGGGTCCAGATCAAGTGGTATCAGAGAAGGCTTGATATTGGTTATAGGTCTTGAAGATGAGAATGGTGAGATCACCCAAAAAGTTGTGGTTCGATGAGCTTCAAGAGCTCAACCAAATCCTTCAAGCAAAGAATGTTGGATTGAAGACATTCTTGGATGTTGCAGAGGAGGAGAACTAAGGGCTGCAAGAGCATATGCAAGACATGAAGGTGCAGATAGGGGAAGGCTCTACGAATGAGATGGTGATAAGACCATTTTGTGCATCGAAACTTCACTAGTTATGGATTCGAGCATGGAAGTGAAAATCTATGCACACTTTTTCAAGTAAATGAAGATGACATCCAGACATCCAGAAACCAAGGAGGATTTCTAGAAGCATCATCCACTAATCCTTCTCATCGGGAACAACTGGACACATCTCAGGAAGCAGAGAAAGAGTCCCATCTTGGGATGAAGGTAAATAAACCATGTTTAGTTCCTTTCATGATAGAGGATTCAATACATCTCTAGGGAGAGATGAGCATCACAATGAAGGAGCTAAGACCAATTGTTTTTTCCATTTTGACTCCAGAGACAACTCACCGAGGTATAATAAATCTCGAAACTCAAAAATTCCATTTGATTATAAGCATGTTAATAATATACAACAAAGATTGTGGCATCAAAGACCATGCACTTTTTGTGGATTGAATAACCATGCAGTTTCCCAGTGTTGGAAGAGTAAATCCTTATACAGGAAGGTTATAGAAACCAGGAAAAAGGCGAGGATAGAAGATCGCTCTCCACACATAGAAAGGAGTAGGGAAAATGCACCTTTGAAGGAAAAAGGATACAACAACCATTGTACAAGAGATGGACATCATGAGTCCACTTGTTGGGCCTTGCATCTAGATCTACGTCCAAAGAGGAACAAGAAGACTGGGTAGACACCTCCAAGGGAGAAAGCCAATTAGGCAATGTTGCAGGGAAATCTACCACTAGGAGGAAACCAACTACCAGAGAAAGGAAAACTTGGTAAAGAGGACCTATTCAGCGTAATGACTGAATGAATGGAGAAAATAATTGAGTTAGTCGAGAGTGGCCATATTTGTAAATCATGTTGCGATTCAGACCCCATAGAAGGGCATTGTGAAAAAGTAATAATTGTTTGATATCACTTCTTTTCTTGCACATGTTGATATTTTTAGGCCTTGTGAGGTAGTTTGGGTATGGGTTTTATTTTATAAGTACAATGGACATGAAACTTATAATGTAAATAGTTTTGGGGACCAAAATTCCTTTCAGTTGGGAGGTGTGATCCAGGAGGATCTAGAGAACATCTCAAAAGTTTCAGAAGTGTCCCAGGAGGCTCAGAATGGCCTCGACAAATGAAAGAGGGAAAAAATTAAAAGTCCTCAAAACTCAAAAAAAAATTAACCATCGAGAAGAGCACGTCACAATCTTTCCAACAACGTAAATGGTTCATCAAACAGAGTTACAAATTGAAAGATATTCGCAATGAAAGTTTTAGTCAACCTAACCCAATTAGCATGGATGACTCAACATCCATACTGTTGACGTCAGCATCAGTACATATGATGTTTGTGTCCTTACAGGGAATGTGTCACAATCATAGATCGACATGTGTCATGATGACAATAGCATGGTGATGTGGAAGCACCAGAGTCTACCACATGTCACTCATTTTTGGAATTTTCAAGTCGACATGTGGACCAATGAGAAAATGTGATGTGGCAGTCTATACAACCATGTGACAGGCCGTACATGATGTGGAAGACATGTGGCATCGAATCCGTACAGAATGTGGAAGGTGACGTGGAAGACACAGTGGCAATGACATTAACATGATGTTAGTATGCTGACATGGCCCAATGACATCGTGCCATGTGGAATTATGATTTGGCGCTTAGGGCCACTAAATGGGCAAATAAAAATGTGACACATGGCACCCATAGTTGATGCCATGTGGCACCATCTAGGGGTCGCCACGTGGTCCTCTCGCGGACTGACACATGGACCATTATTCGAAGAACACGTGGCAGGGACAGGTGTGCAGGTGACTATACCAGGTTCAACAAATGGTTGGACGCCATGTGGAAGCGGGAAAATTCCCAATGAGGGCCAACAACCAAATTTTCAAAATTAAATAGGGGTTGGCCAACAACCAACACCGATCCACCAAATTTAGAGTCAGTTACACCAAATATGGTGGGAAGCCCCTGCACAAAATCTAATGAGATTTGATTAAAGGTTAACATATATCCAAAAGGTGGAGGATACAAGCTTGACCCCAAGACCTCCTCAACCATATCACTAAATTATCCATCTGCCAACCACTAGGCCAACGACCTTTGTTGGTAAATCTGCCTAAGTTTTTTATTGAAAGGTGCATATTACCATTGGATGGGAGGAGAAGCGTACCTAGTTTGTATGAGGTTATACGACGACACATATTTCGATGTAGTTCAATGCATTAATTGTAGATTTGCATGTAGATCGAGGAAGAGGTCCAGAGGAGGCATGAAGTTTGACAGTGTCCGATGGAGATGATTTGAAAATCAAATTTATGTTATTCGACGATACAAATCCAATGGCGATGCTTGTTTCAATAGTAGAGACTCCAATTAATAGGATGAATTTTTGAAGAGCTAATGTAAGCATGATTTTTATTATGTTGTTTTATCATTGAATGTTGCAACATAGTATGTTTGATACAGGTCTGAAGGTGCATGGAGAGGCTACAACAAGGCAACAAGACTAGTTTATTCCTTCTATTTCTTCCTTTCTTCTGTTCTTACACATAAAAAAACCTGCTACATGTGAAAGATAATTTGTGGCACTTGGATGATAAGTGGCCAATGAAGTAGTCGGGAATCTCATAGTTTTGGGATATGTGTATGGGCTGCATATATGCTTGGATTTGAGAAGCAGATCTAAGGAATTCTATGACTCCATGATGATGGGGTTCATTTCTTATTCTTCCTATTTTTTTGTATTGAGTATGTGAGAACGATGTCCATGTCAGCATCATGGATGCCTCATGAGCATGAGAACTTCTGAATCTCGTAACCATTCCTAATCACATTACGATATCTTTTTTTCGTCATCGAAAAGGGAATTTGGCCTTACAACTTGTAAAGGAGAGACATCATTACAGCGAGGAGAATAAAGAGGTCAAGATTTGGAGCAAGACCCGGAGATGTAGCCCACATTGGGTGCACTCCACTATCAAGGGAAGTGTCATATCTCTTATGTGTATTATGTTCTTATGTTTCTTTTCATGAATTTCCGCACATATATTATTAAATACAAGCATGAAATATAACACATAAGGAAGCTAAAAGAGGCTTTAATTCAAATTGGATTCAAGTTTATCAAGACTTCAACTATACCTTTAATTGCAATCCGCTCAAATAAAATGATCTATAACTGACCCTTTGGAGGAGTGACAGGATCAAACAATTATTAGAAGATGATAATCCCCAGGTCTAGATCAGGGCCGATCTACGTATGAAAAAGAAATGATGTTCATTATCCATGTGGTGCACACCTAGATACAATATCTCTTGGGACATCATTTTCAAATTAAAACATATCACCATAGCCTGAACTATTTTTTGGAGTAGCGATTATCATCCTCAGAACAAAATAAGTGGTTGAAAAAATGTTGGGTTATGATTATGAAATCATATACAAAAAGGGAAAATATAACTTAGTAGCAGATGCATTGTCATGAAAACATGAGGATGATAAATCCCTCTTTTCCTTATCCTTACTGGTCCCTGATTAGATTGAAGAAGTGCGCCAAGATGGCTAACGCACTAGACTAGCTCCAAATTAATTCAACGTTTTCAGGAGGAACCTAATCCTCCCACTGGCTACACTTGGAGGGATAATATTCTTCGATATAAGGATTTCCTAGTTCTCTCACCCTCCTCAACACTCAATCCCATGCTCTTAAATGAGTTGCACTCCTCAGCTATGACAGGTCATTCAAGCTTCCAAAAGACAAATGCTCGTGCTCATCGTTCATTTTTTTGGACAGGAATGAAGAAGGATATACCTCAATTTGTCACAGAATGTGAGGTGTGCCAACGTAATAAAGGTGAAACGGTCAAGTCTCCAGGCATGCTACAACCCTTACCCATTCTAGCTTCTTTATGTACATAAATCTCCATCGAATTTATAGTGGGCCTTACTAAAGATGGGAACAATTATGTCATCATGGTGGTGGTTGATCACCTCTCCAAGTATGCTCATTTTCGTCCCTTACCTCACCCTTTCACACCGACACTTCTAGCACAAGTCTTCCTTGATTAGATTTTCAAGCTACATGGCATGCCAACCTCTATTGTCTCTAATCGTGACCTAAATTTCACCAGCACATTTTGGCAAGAGTTGTTTAAATTGTAGGGCACCCAAATGAACATGAGCACATCTTATCACCCCCAATCTGACGACCAAACATACATAGTCAACAAATGTTTGGAAACCTGCTTTCTTTGTTTTCCTTCAAACAAGCAACACTAGTGGGTGTAATGGCTTCCCTTAGAATAATGATGGTACAATACTTCCTATCATACGACCACTAAAATGACCTGATATAAAGTTGTGTATGGCCAAAGGCTACCGACAAACATTAGCTATCTTCTTGGCACATCCAAGGTCCAATCTATTGATACAATGTTGCAAGGTCATACAACCACTCTAGTATCTCTGAATGATAACCTCCCCATGGACCAAAATCACATGAAGCAACAGGTAGACCAACATCATTCAAAAAATGTTTTTCACGAAGGTGATCAATTGTTTCTCAAGCTCGAACCTTATAAGAAAACATCTCTCAAAGCTCAGGGACATCACAAATTAGCACCTAAGTTTTATGGACCCTACCAAATCATTAAGCGTATTGGTTTTGTGGCTTACAAATTGGCCCTTTCTGCTACTTCCAAAATCCATCTGGTGTTCCATATTTCATGTCTGAAGAAAGTGGTGGGACCGAATTTCCAAGTCCAAACTATCCTGTCGGAATTAGATGAAGAAGGTTCCATGTAGCTCCAACTAGAAGTAATCCTCAATAACCGTGAACTTCAGCCACATGGATTCACTATCAAGGAAGTATTGATCAATTGGAAGGACACAACAGTAGAGGAGGCAACCTGGGAACCCACAACCATACTTCAACAATTTCTACACATGTAGCCTTGAGGAAAATGATGCTTTTGAAGGGGAAGGGCATGTTAGGATCCGATCCTAACCCCTCTCCATGGGTCATTAGTTACTAGGATATGTTTTCTATTTAATAAAGGCTGACATTATTTAATAAGGCCTAATAAATAAAGAAGAATAAGTCAATGTAAGAAGACCTAATAGAAGCTTTCGCTTCTAGAAAGATCTTCCTCTAGAAGTTTCCTTAGAAGGTAGAATTAGTATAAATAAAAGTAGTCCCATTGGATATTTTGTCATGGAGATTATTGTAATAGAGCTCTACTCTGCTAGAGGTTGCCCTCTCGAAGAGGCAAGTCAACATTGCTATCATAATAAAGTTGCTCTTCCTGGTGATTATTCTGGTGTTATTATGGTGTTCTTCTTATATTTTTCTGGATATATCATTATTATTCTATCATTTCCTTCTAGATATTTTATGTTTTGCACAAGTTCTTGGATATAGTAACAATATACATTAAATTCAATTATCACAATGCTTATAAAATTAAAATTTTCCTTTATTACTAATTCCAATAACGGATAGTTTTTCCTTTTCCTTCCATATATCTCTCAAAATTGATTTTAGAAAATATCCACTAAATTCCCATAACACCATCTTAACTCTAAAAAGAATAGAAAAAAATAATAATTACAAAATCTACATAAAATAGACTAAGTGACAATGAGTATTAATAAAATAGAATACAGTTAAAGTTAAGCAATATTGTATAAAACCAAAATAATGACAACGGAGTCAAATACCATCCTATTTTAGAATAGGAGGAAATGATTTTATGGTGGTTATCCATATGGTTATGAATAAAGTTCATTATCAAATTTATTGAGTCGTTATCTAATCCTCTCAAATCCTTAAAAAAATAATAACAATAGATATGTGGATGATTTCTTGGACTTATATTTTGATTTAACCACATAAACTCTTCCCTTTATAGTGATATGTTAACCTAATGGTTAAGAACATGTGTTTCCTCTTAAGAGGTCCCAAGTTCAAATCCGCTTTTGTGGCATAAGAAAAATATGCATGCTCACTAATTTTTAAGTTGATATCTCTTTTATATAATTATTATAATTTTTATAAATAATTTAACATTCGGTATTCTAATTTCAGAAGTGAATGCTAATGCAGTTTAATATTGATATAAACATCTTCAAAATGCTTACATTATATTTGGTTTTTCTATTCTATTTAAAAATGAATTGAAAAACGAAAAAAACGAAGGCTCCAAAATCACGGGTATAATTCCATGATTCTACACGCCAATGTATACAAAAATCACTGGTTGTTTTTGTTAAATATGCATGTGTAGTGTTACTACAACACGGCACGTGAAACAAGATCACAACTCTTCGTTGACAGCCAGCTAATTACACCTTCTTCTTACGCCAATTGCCGACAACTTTGAAACCGTTCGTTCACACCAACTTAATTACGCCCTCTTTCTTCCGCGCCAATTGCCAATCTTGAAAATCTCAATATCGTAAACCCATATATCCGTTGACAACAACTCGCAATTTTCGAACAACGAAGAAGAGCGAAGATTAAGGAAGAAGAAATCATTAGAGAATGGGAATGAAATCACAAAAGGGATATTGGCATCTTGCAACAAAGATCAAAGAGGTGAACTTGATATTTAGAAAGCAAAGTTGGGAGAGAAGATAACATTTTAAGTGGATTGATTTTGTGTAAAAATAATGAAGAATACACAATCCAAGGAGGAATAGATTGTCTAAGCTATAAAACAAGAATGTTTTGTTGTTATTCTTGAAAATTGCCAGAGAAACCCAATAAATCCAATGATAAATTTGATAGCTATCAATTCCATTGTAATTTGAATGTATAATGAAATTAATTAAAGGAATTTTGCAATCATAAAGAAAATTCAGTTTTGGTCAATGCACAATAAGGTGTTATTCAGTTTTGGTCAATGCACAATAAGTTGTTGAATACTTAGATTTTAATTAGTTTTCAATCCTTACTTTATCACTATATTAGTATGTTTGAACTCTTCAAGAATATATTTTATACACTATATTACAATCTACAAATGAGAGTTAGGCCTAGTCTCAGTTAGGCCTAGTCTAGGATAATAGACCATATTTTTACAATTAAATTAATTCTACATTTAGTGTTTGTGTTCGTAAGACACTATCATAATTCTATTATTTATGGATCATTATCTAACTCATACTTTTACATGTGTATATACTACATTGCATTGGGCTATGAGATAAAAAAATATACAAGTGCTAAAGATATGATTGATTAAATAATTTCAATTGGATCTAATCTTGGTTGTTGAAATAGTGAATGTTATCCATGATCCAAATTGGTGCAGATATCTTTCCTCGCCCCTTCTATAAACCCTAGCTTTTGGTTGGCCCTTATGGCTTCGACCCCTAGAGGGGGTGCATGCTCCCCCTCCACGAACATCACCTCTTTCGCTTCTCGGATTGCCCCACTCCTCAAATCCACCAAGCAACCCCTTTCTTGTTTTGTTAAGAAGATCGATGAAATCTTGTGCGTTTTCATTCAAGACAACTCCAGGACCCCTGCCTTGGATTTTTGGAGAATGGTTTAATTGACCAATTCACTGGCATCTAGCCTTCCCCCTGAGCCATTGCTTTATGGGTGGAAGAAACTGGAAACCCCACATCAAAGTAAAGCTTTCCCATTCCTTTTGTGGAAGGGGCTTCTTTGCCTTCTTGTTTGAGGAAAAAGTGGAAATGGATCTTATTTTCAGAAGTGGCCCATATTTTATGGGATTCAGAGGTATGTATCTAAATCATTTGACACCAAAATTTTTCCCTGAGAATGATATTCCTTCTATTGTCCCTATCTAGGATAGATTATGTTATGACCTAAGGGGGGAATATATAGAGTTAAATGTATATGATATGGCCTCAAAGTGGGAGCATATATGGGGATAAATGTACATGCAATGTGTACATACATATGTAATAAGGTTAACATAATAGTAAAGGGGCTTCATGTGTAGTGTGTGAATATGTATATATAGAGATCATGCATTCATTATTGTAAACATGTGAATTGTGGTGTATGAATGTAATTAGTTATGTGGAATATTTTCTCCTTAAAGAATAGGAAAAACTCCTCCACATAACCAATTGCATTCATACATCACAATTCAGATGTCTACAATAATGAATGCATGATCTCTATATATACCTATTCACACACTACACATGAAGCCCCTTTACTATTAGGTTGACCCTATTACATATATATTTACACATTGCATGTACATTTAGCCCCATATATGCCCCCCATTTGGGGTCATATCATATACATTTAACCCTATATATTCCCCCCTTGGGTCATAATAAATTACCCTTTCTTCCTCTTCATTATTGGAATAACAACATTATATGAAACATTGGAAACACACTTGAAAAATACACAGGTCAAGCTAATCCTAGAGATGGTATGCAAACATGTGCTTGAATATGCATAGAGACAGACATAGAAAAAGGGCTCCTTGAATTCGTTAAGGTTACACCAAATAATTAGACCAACCTCCAAACTATAGACTATGAATAACTCATGTTCAAATGCAAGGCTTTCCATGAGTATGGCCACTTTGCCAAGAACTCCCCTAAGGCAATTCCAGAGAAATATCCACTAGAAGAAAACGAACAATGGAAACAACCCAAGAAAAGAGGTGTAATGTCCCCAAGGCCGAGCCCAGTTGTAAATCTGATGTATGAAATGAATTGTAAATATGTGTTATAGGCTGGTGAGCCAAGTTTGTATAAGTCGGTGGGCTTATGTGATTGTTAGGCCAGAGAGCCTAAGGGTTGGAGGCCAAGGGCCTGATTTTGTACTTGTATGTATGCTGATTTTGTACTTGTATGCATGCAGCACATTAATAAAATATAAATACCGCCGCGTGCAGACCGAACACGATAAATGAGTGATGGGGAACTGAGCTTCCACAGAGTGGGCAAGGAATTAGGGGCTGGAAGGTGGGAAAAAGGGTCTAAGTGTTGAGCCTAACGGCTAATCCTAAGGGCTTAAGCCTTGGGAATAATATTTTATTATTATTCCAAAAAGCCACATGAATTATGTTGAATGTGATTTTCTACCCTAAGTTCTTGGTGAAGGACGAGGGACTGCCAAATGGGAAGGAATGTATGCTGATGGAACACATGCAGTCCCATGGGTGACAATTGTCAACCCTGGTGCATGTGAATAAAACCGCCAAGATGAGCCGTGAGAGGGGTTCCTCGCCCATTCCACCCGACTACCTGAGCGTGTACGGAGCTCTGAGAAGTACGACCGACTCGAGCTTTGTAGAGAACCTTCGTGCTTCCCTGTGAGCCGAAAAGCCTGTGTTTGGCTCTAAAAACTGTGTATATCCTCTGTTCTGAAAGCCGAGAAGCCTGTGTTCATTTCTGAAAAGGTCGGGTTCACCCTCTCCATTTTGAGCCATGGAACCTATGTCATTCCCTGCGTGAATGGTTTGTCACACGTTCCTGAGAACCAACATTGTGAGACCTTGCGCCATTGCTAAGCCTGTTTGGGAAGCCCATGTTTGTTTTTCTGGTTGGCTGTGGTGGCCACACAAAGATGGACTGCACATGGCTTGCTGGCTAGTGCAGGTTGTGATTGAACCTGTGTATGACCTCTCTCCAGGTGAGGGAGGTGACTGTTGTTGGAAGAGGCAGATTGTCAGGCCTGTGAGCAATTCTCTCCAGGTGAGAGAGTTTGCTAGGAAGTGGTTTCTTCCAGAGAGTGTCCAGCACTAGCTTCAGGCTCTGAGACTTTCTGATCTGGCCTATTGCCGAGACCCAGAGAGGGAGGTTAGCACCAATGGACTGTGCTTATGAAGGTGTATACTCCTGGGTGGAACAAGCATATGGGGAATGAGAGTCTGGTAGTAGTGGGCGTAAGATGGCATCTTGGGAAGAATCCTTCCGGTTTTCTGTGTTGTTTTTCCTGTAACCCCAGCCTAGCCTAGGATTCCTTTCCTTGGGGTGGAGCTTAGTCCCAGCTCGGGGGTGACCCACTACTAAGATGATGAGAAGTGCGGTCTAAGGCTGGGAGGTTCATGGAAGGCCTACACGTGGTTGGTGGAATCTACCACTATTTCAAAGATAAGTATCAGATGATGTTTATTCATGTATTCCACTGTGTATATCAATTTAAATTTAATGATATCGATTGTTGATTATAGAAGTAAAACTTATGTTTACTCTGAGTTTAACTGTATTTCTTGATTAAATGCATGTTATTACTATAATGCTGGTATGGGCTATGTACAAAGTGGTGTTATAGTTTTTTTTTAAGAACGATTAAGCCTTGGTAACCGAAAAGTGGTGCTACAAATTGGTATCAGAGCCAAGGTTTCGACATTGAGCCTAGATGGGCTCGTTGAGTGGTATTTGGACTGAGGATGAGAGGAGAAATTGTGTCTAGAGGACCAATTTCGAACCCTGGTATGGTCCGAAGTGTCAAGGAGTTGCTTGACCATGCCTATAATCTTAGGAGGTATAACGGTGTTGTGAAACCGTAGCTGGGGTGGAATATGGCCACAGGGAGAGAGGACTCCATACCAGGAGTGTTGGAGACTTATGATCGGTTCGGGAAGGAACGTGAGCCCTCGTGACCGTCGGATCTAGAAAATGTGTGCAGGGATTAAAATCCATTTTGAATTGCACAGGAGTGTGGGAATCGCGATACGCGAACTGCCGAAAACCTGAGAAGATCTATGTTGTAGATCTGGGAGGAAGGCTCGACTGTTAGAGATGGCGGAGTCGCGCTCGAGTTAGTCACGAAAACATTTCGGATTTTGCAAAGTCGGGATATGGGAAGTGAGGAAAGTGAACACCTCTGAAACCCAAAACGTCGAAATGATCTACACCGTAGATCGTAGGAAGGTAGTTGACCGTTCGATTCAGCGGAGGAGTAAACCGTAATTTTAGGATTTTCGTGAATGGAAGTTTGAGATGTGGGGTGTACGAACTCCTAATGCCCGAAACCCCGAAATGCCGAAAGGATCTGCACCGTAGATCTAAGAAAGATCTGACCATTGGATTTCATTTGGAATGGACGTGGACACACGGGTGTGTACCACATGCCAGTGAGTCGAGAAGACAGGCGAGAGTAGTGGGACTCAATGACATCACCGAGGGTGACGTGGACCCTCCAGAACATGCCACGCGCCACTGCAGTTAAGGGCGACAACTGTGTTGTGGGCCCGAAGAATAAAGTAAATCGAAATTTTGGATTTCGGGGATTTTAGTGATAAGGAGTTGGAAGTCGCTGCATAGTGAACTTTCAGGTACTGAAAACCCGAAGTCCCGAAGCCATCGAAGACTGAAGAACCATAACAGGTTTTAAGGGCGACAAATGTGCTGTGGGCCCGAAGAGCAAGGAAACCAAATTTTCAGAATTCTGGAATTGAGGCGATAAACAGTGGGAGTTGCTGCATCGGGAATTTCTGGTCATGAAATCCCGAAAGGATCTGTACCATTAGATCCAACTCATCGAGGATCGTTGGATATCGTACAAGAAACCATGTATCGGATTTCGGGGATAGGAGTGACAAAAGGTTGGGAGTCACTGCATCATGAACTCCCGGGGACCGAAGATCCGAAAATCGAAGTTCCAGAAACCCAAAATATCTACCATAGTTGGTGACAACTGTGTTGTGGGCCCAACGAAAAGAGTTCAGAATTTCAGTAGTCGGGAGTCAAAGAGAGAAGCGAACGTGAAAACCTCTGGGGAACCAAAACCCCAAAACCCGAAACCCTGAAATCCCGAAGTCCCGAAATTTTTGAAGGACATAAGAACTGTCGAGGATTTAACTGTTGGATCCTCATGGACAAAAACCCCAAAAAATGAAGTCTTGAAACTACAGAGCCATCAGAGCTTAGAAAACTTTGTGAAGCCAAAATGTTTTTTCACTCACGTTGAATTATGAATATTGTGATTTTGTAAGGGTTAAGTGATCCAGATTATTTTTGGCACGAAATGAGAGCGGAGATATAATAAAGAAATGCACAGAGATATTAAAGATATTCAATAATATAACAGAAACGTATAAGATATGCAACCATAAACATAGATATACAGTAATACATGATTTCTATTAATCAGAGAAATGCAGAGAGACTGTAAAAATACAGAGTGAAAGACTCGCTAAAATGGTGGCAGCTTATCTCTGAGAAGAGATGTGACGGCTACTCGCATTCGCAAGAAGATGATTACAATGAGGCTCTGAAGGCCCTTTTACAATAAATGGGAATTCCA
>ML779342.1:280563-313834 GCA_009831015.1 Picea engelmannii
ATGCCTTTGGATATCATTGAGAACCTCTATCTCTAAAAACCTTCATTTGGACCCTCAAAATGGCCCCGGAAGTTAAAACCTGCTAAAAATAGTAAATTGCCAAAATGGCCAAAAAACTATTTTGAGCCATTTGGAAAAGGTGGGTGGCCACCGATATCCACCTGGATCATTAAGGCATAAAAAAATTCAGTTGATTGCACATTGTGTGTGCAGAGTTCAATGAGTGTCAAGACAACTGAAAACTCATGTCGAGTATAGAAATGGAAGAGGTGCAGATTGCCTCCATTTCAGAGGATGAAAGAGAAGGAAGAGATGTCAACCTGGGAGTCAAAGGATCAAACTCCAATGGGCATGGAAGAGAATTATACAAGGAAGGGCACATCATGAAAATCATTGAAGGATTGCAAAGAGATTCCTAGGCACGCCGAGATGATGGCTGAAAGATCATAAAAGTCAGGGTTCGACAGGGTGAATTCAACTTAAAAATGTTGAAGAGCCTGGAAAGAATAGAAAAGAAATTAGAAAAAGAAAGTGACACAAGCAGATCAAGAAGTGTTAGAAACCCTGAGAGGAGAAGAAGATCGAGGAGTGGTAGCGGACATTACCATCTCTCCCCAAAGCATTCTGGCAAGGAAACACACAGTAGTTCAAGCCCATCCCCTACCATAAAACACTAAAAATATGGAAAGGATGAATTGAAAGGGGAGATGAACAAGATTAAGCCTCCAACATTCGATGGAGAACATAAGAAGGAGGAAGATGCTGATACATGGTTGCTTGTCATGAGGAAATATTTCCAACTGCAAAATTATTCCACCCATGCAGAAGGAAGAATTGCAATGTATCAATTGAAAGGAAAAGCATCCATGTGGTGGGATCAGTTTGTGAAGGTGCAACACATCAGAGAGAAAGAGGTCACTTGGAAGGAATTTAAGAGGTATTTCGAGAAGAAATACCTGACGAAAAGATACTATGACAGAAAGATGAAGGAGTTCTTTGAACTCAATCTAGGTAGCATGACTATTGATGAGTATGAACAAATTTTTTTGGAACTACTAAAGTATGTTCCATTCATCAAAGACGAGGCTGTCAAGATTTAGAGATATCTGAGTGGACTGCCACCTTCCATGGGTGACGAGATTTAGTATGACGATCCTTAGACTATGGAAGAAACAATAAGAAGGGAGAAATGCTTGTATGAATAGCAAGGAGAAAGGCCTATCCTTCGGAAGGCTTGGAATGATCAGAGGGAGTTTAAGAAGGAACAAAGGCAGAAGGGAAACACACCTTCCTTTCTCAGAAATAGTCTTTAGGGAAAGCCATTGTTTAGAGAGCCGAGAATGAATGAAGAGGGAGCACAAAGACAGAGACAGATGCCCATTCAGTGTTGGGGCTGTAAAGGAAACTACAAGTATAGAGATTGTCCCCATAAAAATGGTAAAGAGAGAATTGTTCATACTGTTCAACAAGCTGAAACAGTGGAGGATATGGGCAGAAGAATGTCGAGGATGTACGCAGCCCTGAACAACAAGAAAGAAGAATTTCAATCACACATGATTGAAGTGGAAGGTATGATTAACAACCGACCACTAATTATTTTAATTGTTTCAGAGGCTAGCCATAGTTATGTAGATCCTAGGGTGGTGGAAAGTTTTCGTTTATCAAGGAGAAAACATGAAAAGTCTTGGCTAGTGCAGTTAGCCACAGGAACTAAAAGGAAGGTCCCTGAATTGGTTAAGTCTTGTTCAGTGGACATGAAATGATTGATCACTAAGGCTGAATTGAATATTCTGCCTTTAGGCTCTTATGACTGCTTAATTGGGATGGACTGGTTGGACCAGCACCATGCCCTTCTGGAATGTCATAAAAAGAAGTTCACATGCCTAGATGAAGAGGGAAATTAGGTAACAGTCCAAGGAATTCCTAGAGCCATGGCTGTTAGAGAAATCTCAACCATGCAGCTGAAGAAGTGTTACAAGAAAGGTTGTCAGTTATTTGCAGCCCGTGTGGGAGAAGCATCCAGTGATGTAGTCTCAAATCTGGAAGACCATGAGGTACTCACAGAGGTCAAGGACGTATTTTAGGAGGTACCTGGACTACCTCCGAAGAGGGACATCGATTTTTCTATAAATTTTTATGCCTGGAGAAACTCCAGTTTCAAAGGCTCCTTATAGAATGAGTACGCCAGAGTTAAAGGAGTTGCAATTGCAACTCGAAGAGCTACTAAAGAAGGGATACATTCACCCCAGCGTGTCACCTTGGGGAGCCTCAGTCCTATTCATGAAGAAGAAATATGGGACGTTGAGGCTGTGCATTGATTTCTGACAGTTGAATAAGATAACTGTCAAGAACAAGTATCCTCTGCCAAGGATCGATGATCTTTTTGATCAGTTGAAGGATGCAAAAATATTTTCAAAAATAGATCTCTGATTAGGATATCACCAAATGAGAATAAAGGAGGAGGACATTAGCAAGACCGCCTTTAGAACAAGGTATGGTCATTATGAATTCATAGTGGTACTGTTTGGATTGTCAAACACACCTATTGTTTTCATGTGCTTAATGAATGGTGTGTTCAGGGACTATTTGGACAAGTTTGTCATAGTCTTCTTGGATGATATCTTGGTGTATTCCAAGTCAGAGGAAGAGCATGAGCAACACCTGAGAATGGTGCTACAAGTATTGAGAGAACACCAGTTGTACGCCAAGCTGAGCAAGTGCTCATTTTATCAAAGGCAGATTCATTACTTGGGACATATTATATCGGAAGAAGGGATCGTTGTGGATCCTAAAAAGGTGGAGGCTATTCGAGAATGGTCAGTGCCAAGGAATGTGGCAGAAGTTAGATCTTTTATGGGTCTGGCAGGCTACTAAAAAAGGTTTATAGTCGGATTCTCAAAGATAGCTCACCCTATCACTTCCTTTCAAAGGAAGGAGAAGAAGTTTCAGTGGACAGAAGAGTGTGAGAACAACTTCCAGCGATTGAAGCAGCTGTTAACCAGCGCTCCAATCCTGAGTATTGCAGAGCCAAATATGGATTTCGTGGTGTGCATAGATGCGTGTAAGGATGGTCTGGGAGGAGTTCTCAACCAAGAGGGATTTGTAATCTGTTATGAATCCCGAAAGCTGAAAGAGCATGAAAGAAATTATGCCACTCATGATTTAGAGTTGGAAACAATCTTCCACGCATTGAGGAAATGGAGACATTACCTCATGGGAAGGAGATTTGAATTGAGAACAGACCAAAAAAGTCTGAAGTATTTATTTGATCAGCCGACTTTAAATGCTAAGAAAATCAGATGGCTGGAATTTCTGTGTGAATATGACTTTGATATCAAGCATATCAAAGGGAAAGAAAATAAGGTGGTTGATGCACTCAACATAAAAGTGCACGAATTACATGCTACAACCATTAGCATGTACGAGACTGAGATTAAAGACAGAATTTTGGAAGCTGCAAATGTTGATTTGCAGTACAGAGGTCTAGTAGCAAAGCTACAACAACATGAGAGACCACATACCAAGGAAAGTTACACCTTGGGAACTGATGGCTTACTTTTGTATAAAAACAGAGTGTATGTACCTAATGTTCGAGATTTGAAGCTGACAATTCTGAAAGAAATGCATAGCGTGGCTTATGCTGGGCATCCCGAATACCAAAAAACTGTGGCAGGAATCAAAAGACATTACTTTTGGTTGGGTCTAAAGAAGGAAATTGCTTAATACATCACTAGATGTATGGAGTGTCAAAAATTTAAGGCTGAGTATAGGCACCCAGTAGGGTTGTTGCAGCCTTTACCCATTCCTGAGTGGAAATGAGAAGTGGTGACAATGGATTTTATCACAGGATTGCCCAGAACAAGCAAGTAACATGATTCAATCATCGTGGTGGTGGACAAGCTTACAAAAGCTGTCCATTTTATTCCACTGAAAACCACTCACAAGGCAGCAGATGTTGCTGATATCTTCTTAAAAGAAGTGGCATGCTTGCACAGAATTCCTTAGACAATTGTGTCTGATAGGGACCCAAAATTCACCTCGAATTTCTGGAAAGGACTGTTCAAGGGATTCAGAATGAATCTGAACTTTAGTACAGCGTATCATCCTGAGTCTGATGGTCAGACATAAAGGGTGAACAGAGTAATAGAAGACATACTAAGATTGTATGTGATGGATAAACCATCAAGGTGGGAAGACTACCTTCATTTGGTAGAATTCGCCTACAATAATGGGTATCATACATCATTGAAGATGAGCCCATTCGAAGCACTTTATGGAAGAAAGTGCAACACTCCAATGAGCTGGGATAATCCAGTTGACAGAGCAGTAGTTGGGCCTGAGTTGCTCAAAGAGATGGAAGACCAAGTGATAAGAATTAAACATAATCTAAAAGCTACCTAGGACAGAAAAAAAAGTTACGCTGATAGTAATAGAAACCACAGAGAATTCAAAGTGGGTGACCATGTTTTCCTGAAAGTGAAAACTAACAGGAGTTCCTTGAAGTTGGGAAATTGTGCCAAGTTAGCAACGAGATTTTGTGGTCCATTTGAGATCCTGGAAAGGATTGGACCAGTTGCATACATGCTTGCATTACCTGCATCTATGACTGTACATAATGTATTTCATGTTTCACTTCTTAAGAGATATATACCTTATGCTAGTCATGTTATCAATTGGAATGTGATTCAGGTGGAACTAGAAGGTGTCCTGTAAGTGCATCCTATGCACATATTGGACAGGAAAAACAAACAACTCCGGAATCGAGCTATAGATCTTGTAAAGGTCCAGTAGACCTGGTACGATCCTAAGGATGTGAAATGGGATCATGTAGATGTTATGCGGGCAGAGTACTTGCATATTTTTGAAATTTTTTGAAAATCTTGCAGAGGTTGTGTAAAGTTGCACTAAGGACATTGTAGAAATAAGGGAGGGGGATTGTAATGTCCCCAAGGCCTAGCCCAGTTGTAAATCTAATGTATGAAATGAATTGTAAATATGTGTTATAGGCTAGTGAGCCAAGTTTGTATAAGCCGGTGGCCTTATGTGATTATTAGGCCAGAGAGCCTAAGGGTTGGAGGCCAAGGGCCTGATTTTGTACTTGTATGTATGCAACACATTAACAAAATATAAATACCATTGTGTGCAGACCGAACACGATGAATGAGTGATGGGGAACTGATCTTCCACAGAGTGGGGAAGGAATTAGGGGCTAGAAGGTGGGAAAAAGGGGCTAAGTGTTGAGCCTAAGGGCTAAGCCTAGGGGCTTAAGCCTTGGGAATAATATTTTATTATTATTCCAAAAAGCCACGTGAATTATATTGAATGTGATGTTTTATCCTAAGTTCTTGGGGAAGGATGAGGGACTACCAAATGGAAAGGAATGCATGTTGATGGAATGCATGTAGCCCCATGGGTGACAAGTGTCAACCCTGGTGCACGTGAATAAAACGACCAAGATGAGCTATGAGAGGGGTTCCTCACCCATTCCACTCGACTTCCTGAGCGTGTACGGAGCTCTGAGCAGTACGACCGACCCGAGATTTGCAGAGAACCTTCGTGCTTCCCTGTGAGCCGAAAATCCTGTGTTTGGCTCTGAAAAACTATGTATATCCTCTGTTCTGAAAGCTGATAAGCCTATGTTCGTTTCTAAAAACTTCGGGTTCACCCTCTCCATTCTGAGCCGTGGAACCTATTTCATTCCCTGCGTGGATTGTTTGTCACACGTTCCTGAGAACCAACACTGTGAGACCTTGCGCCATTGCTAAGCCTGTTTGAGAAGCCCGTGTTTGTTTTTCCGGTTGGCTGTGGTGGCCACACAGAGCTAGACTGAGCGTGGCTTGCTAGCCAGTGAAAGTTGTGATTGATCCTATGTATGACCTCTCTCCAGGTGAGGGAGGTGATTGTTTTTAGAAGAGGCAGGTTGTCAGGCCTGTGAGAAATTCTCTCCAGGTGAGAGAGTTTGCTAGGAAGTGGTTTCTCCCAGAGAGTGTCTAGCACCAGCATCGGGCTCTGAGACTTCCTGATCCAACCTGTTGCCGAGACCCAGAGAGGGAGGTTAGCACCGATGGTTGTGCTTTTGAAGGTGTATACTCCCAGGAGGAACAAGAATGTGGGGAATGAGAGTCTGGTAGTAGTGGGCGTAAGATGGCATATTGGGAAGAATCCTTCCGGTTTTCTATGTTATTTTCCCTATAACCCCAGCCTAGCCTAGGATTCCTTGCCTTGGGGTGGAGCTTAGTCCCAGCTCGAGGGTGACCCACTGCCGAGCTAATGAGCAGTGCAGTCTAAGGCTAGGAGGTTCGTGGAAGGCCTCCACGTGGTTGGTGGAATCTACCACTGTTTCAAAGATAAGTATCAGATGATGTTTATTCATGTATTCCGCTGTGTATATCAATTTAAATTTAATGCTATTGATTGTCGATTACAGTAGTAAATCTTATGTTTACTCCGAGTTTAACTGTATTTCTTGATTAAATGCATGTTATTACTATAATGTCGGTATGGGCTATGTACAAAGTGGTTTTATAGTTTTTTTTAAGAGCAATTAGGCCTTGGTAATCGAAAAGTGGTGCTACAAGAGGACAAGCTCCAAATTAGGGCCAACAACCAAATTTGGAGAAGGTAGAGTCTTCATCTAGAGCTTCCTCCAATCCATGATCCCATTTACGACCATCAATTTTTTCTCATCAGGAAGAAAAAGGACCAATGGAAAGTAAAAATAAATATGAATCTCTTTCTAACATGGAATAATATCCCACAGAAGAGCACCAAGTAGATCCCAAGACCCACAAGACAGGGGAAATAGATCCAAATAAATAATCCCCCCAAAGTTTCCCCACCCCCTAAATCGATAGTCTCTCACCCTCGCATTCTAGATCCCAGATCAAAAATCCTAGTGGGTATTAAGGAGGGGGAGATAGTAGAAAGTTCTATAGATTACATGGATTAAGAATCCACCCAAAATTCCCTAGTTAAAATATTTGGGCAAAATTCCAACCAACATAGAAGAGAAGCATTAATCAAAAGTTAAACAAATCTTGGAAAGAAGGGCACACTAGATGGACATGTCTAGAAAGAACCATGAGAATCCATAAATCAAGGTGGACCTAACCCCCCCAAAGGGTAAAATCCTAAATCTACTAGTAAATGATCAAGAGAATTTCTTGGAACTGTAGAGGTATTGGGAGTAGAGGTAAGTTATTCCTTATAATAGATCTAGTAAAAGCATAAAATCCACATGTCCTCATGCCGTAAGAAATGGAATTGAAGGATTCTTGTGTCCTTTCTGAAAGTGAATTCATTTGGAATTCTTGGAAAGGTCCGGTGGTTAGCTCGAGAGGCACCTTAGGAGGCCTTTGTACTCTTTGGAATCCATTGGTTTTCAGGTTGGAAATATGGCAAGACACTTTTCACTAGTTATAGGTGCACCTTTTCCATCTTCCCTAAGGTATGTATCTATTCTTTATCAATATTTACATGCCCTCCACACCCCAATAAAAGTCTGCATGCTAGAATAATCTATTAAACCTTCAAGAAATTGATAGATCCCCTAAGTATATTATAGTTGAATATTTTAACAAAACCTTGAATCTAAATGAGAATAAAGGGGGCAATATTGTTTGAGACCCCCTTCATGAAAACATGGAGGACTTCATTTCCACTCACTACCTAGTTGATATCAATCCTATCAATGGTCAACTCACCTAGTCCAATAAGAGGCTGGGCCCTAGCCACATAACTACTAGGATGGATCTATTTTTACTCAGTGGTTCTATTTTGGAAGATCCCATTATCCCTTCCTCCCTTATCCTTCCTTGGGATAGGTTTGATCATCATCCCATCTCTCTTTTATTGGCTGACTTGGAGAACCTTGGTCCCATCCCCTTTTGATTCAACCCTCTATGGACTTAGGACCCCTTTTTTTATATCTAGTCTCTACCTCCTAAAACCACTGGACCACTGGCTCTCCCATGTACATTTGGGAGAAAAAAATAAAATTTACTAAGTAGTTACTTAAAGAGTGGGAAAAAGTCAAAGATAATCATTCCAACAATAAAATCAGAGTTATCTCAAAGAGAATGGAAGAGATGAGTGGAAAATTAGAAACTGAGCAAGTCACCCAGGAACTTATAGTAAGGAATAAAATACCTTCCACAACTTTCAAAAAGCATTATGATTTGAAGAAGAGAAATGGCATCTCAAATCCCATAGCATATGGCTGCAAGTTAGGGACATGAAAACCAAAAAAATTCATTATCAAGTAAAGACTAGGATTTTTAAAAACAAATTTAAGGATATAAAAAATGAAAATAGGGTAAATGTAATGGGATTCGAACAAATAAAACTCACAACATTTGAACAAATAAAACTCACAACACAACGAAATTTCGACAATATATATAAAGAAGAAGGTGGATTCGATATGGATGCAATGGAGAGGATGTTGGATAATATTCCCTCTCTAATATGACCTAAGGACAATGCAATGATGAATATACCTATGAAAGAGGAAGACATATTAGGGGTTATACAAAAAATGAACCCAAATAAGGAACTAGGCCCAGATGGATTCGCAACACACTTTTATAAAAAAATGTTGTCACATAATTAAGCGATAAATTCTTATAACGGTTCAATATTTTCATAGATCCGCAAAAATGGGAGGAAATACCAATTCTACGTTTTTGTCAAAAGTCCTTAAAGACGTTAGCCCCACCTCCTTCACAAGGTTTCAACCTATTTCACTGTGTAATGTGTCTTTTAAATATATCTCAAAAGTCATCGCGAATTTCCTGAAGCATCTTCTACCCAAAATTGTCTCTCCGAACTAAGGTGGCTTTGTTGAAGAAACATAGATGGTTGACAATACCTTATTGGTTCAGGAGACAATTTATTCTAGAAAGGGTAAAGGGGAAAAGGGGATGGTCATCAAAATCTATATAGAGAATTCATTTGATAGGGTGAGACATAAATTCTTATTTGCAATTCTTGCAAGGTTTGGATTTGGGGAATAACTCCTCTCTTGGATTTCATCTTGCATCAGTGATCCCTAGATTGCACCTTTGGTAAATGAAATACCTATGGAATTCTTTAAATTTTCTAGAGGACTTAGGAAAGGATTCCCTTTGTCTTCCCTATTATATATTATGATGGAAGAATCCCTTAGTAGAAAATTAGAAAAGGAAATGGAACTTAAATCTATTATAGGGATCAATATCATGCAAGGGCCCCAAAGTATTAATAATTCACAGTTTGATGATGCAGATACTCTCCTCTTGGGAGGATAATCTACAATTATTTCTACCATATTCAAAAAAGTGTTGGATGATTTCATGAGAGCCTCGAGAGGTTAAATTAACAATTTAAAAAGTAAACTATATGTCTAGAACATTAATTTTATGACATTAGCAGTTATAGACAGAATCCTCCAATTCCCCTTAGTGGGCAAGTGCCAAACCTTTAAATATACGGGAATCCAAATATGCCTCAAATCACTTCCATCTTGAACCTAGCTCCATATTCTGGATAACATTAAAGCCAAATTCACCCAGTGGGGCTCCCAATGGCTCAATCCCATAGGCAAAGTGGTCTTAATTAAATTTGTCCTATCAGTATTACCAGTCTTCCAGTTCTCTATTCTTCTAGTGCCAACCAAACTCAAATTATCTATCGTCCAAGAAATTATAATATTTCTATGGAAATGAAGGAAGTCCGATACAAATAGATTTCATTTGGTAAATTGTAATATTTCCAAGGATCCAAAAGCTAAAGGAGGTCTAGGAATAAAAGTTCTAGTCCTCTCCAATATAGCCTTGGGTTCTAAGCTTCTTTGGAGGTTAGTCTAGGATAAAAATGAATGGTTGAAAAATGTTCACCATCAAAAATATCTTTTAGGAGATAGACTCAGGTGTTTTGATGCTACCCCTCAAGAGAAAAATGTTTCACATATTTGGCGGTTGTTGGAGGCCTCTCTCCCATTATTCTAGAGAAAAATCACATGGATCCTAGGGAATGGAAAGAATATCTCTATTTGGTCAGATAACATCATCAAAATCCCTCCTCTTTAGCAGGACCTCTCCCGTCTTCCCATTTTCACTTGGTTACAGGCCCATAGGAATTTCACTCTCTTTGATATTCCCAATGGAGCATATCCTTTGGTTTTTGGTATAGCTAGTCTTTCGGGGATCCTCCTAGTCATCTTTTGGAGTTAATTCAAGTCCTAGTCCTCCATCTACACATACATGGCCCCATTCATAGGAATCATAAAGACTCTCGAGGCTATGGGAATCATAAATACTTGGTCAAGAAAGGTTATGAATGTTTGCTATATTAATTTTCCCTTCCTCCATGCTCAAATATCTGCAAAGCTATTTGTAATATAGACAACCTCTCGAAAGTAAACATATTATTAGACATTGACACATGGAAAACTTCTAACTAGGGAAAATTTTCTCAAAAGATGCTTTTGCAAACCATTCAAGTGCGTGTTGCATTGTCTTCACAAGAATCTATATATTTTTTAGAATGTCCTCTTTCTAGGGATATTTGGCAGGTTTCCCTATAATTATTGTACCAAAGAGTTAGATGGCCCTCTTCTCCAAGCAATATTTTCAATATATGGAAATTTTCCTATAGTGGCTCCCTCTTGAACAAGCCCGTCTTTAAAATAATTTGGTTGGCACTTCCAAAATACATCTATTGGAAGATTTGGCTTGTGTGAAACAAGGATTTTTTCTATGAGGAAAAGTATCTCCCCTCTTATGTGGTGGGAAAGAATATCAATCTCTTATATGAGCATCTTAAATTCATAACTAAAAAGGCCTCCTCCATGCAACACCTAGAAAACTAGGAATCCAACTAGATTCACCAATTCTCTCTTTCGACACTCCTTCCTACCCATAATCACACCAAAACATCTTGAAAAATTAAATTAATATATTTGTACTTCATTCAGTGGAGAAAATATAATCCTTTGCATGTCCTTATCTTTGATGGAGCCACGAAAGGAAACCCCAGAGTGGCAAGAGTAGGAGGGGTACTCTATGACCTCGAATGAAAGGAAGATGTTATATTCTCCTTGAGCATCGACCATGCCACTGAAAATCAAGCTAAGATATATGCCCTTTTTAAAGGATTATGATTGGTTAGTTCTTTTGGCGTCCAAAACCTTACAATCCTCGGTGACTCTAAAAATACTAATAGACGTGTGGTTGAGGAGTCTCCTTAGTGACGACCATTTCAAAGTTATTTTTTAAAGGATTAAACATGAAGTCCAGACATTCCACAATGTAGAACCTCTTCATATTCTTAGACACAGTAATAAAGAGGCCAGGAATAAGCCAGCTTATAAGTTGATGAAAAAAGTGGGGTGATTCACATAAACGGGGGTCTCTCGATTCAACATATACCATGAAATATCATAACACAATAAAATATCACCAAGGTGTTGTTCCACCTGAGACAATTAGGACATTCATGCACACTTCAGGAGTTAGTACGTGAGTCTCGCACACATCGTCCCGATGTTGTAATATCTCCCCTATGTTTGAATATAGTTATATTTTGTGCTCTTGCTAGAACCATAGAGCACATGGAAAATATCTTCTCATCATGGATCTACCATAATTTACATGTATACATGAACATTGGTGGTTAATGCTCAAGGTTTTTCATTCAATCCATGTATCATCCATCTATGTTTGGATACTCTTCATCTTTCCCATAGAATATCCCTTGTATTTGGGGAACTTTTGGAAGGTCTTCTCCCATCATGGATATGCATGGTCGTACATGCAATCACAGTCTAAGGTAGCTAGTGCATTCAATGCTTTGTCTAGTTCCAATGTCTTTAACCCATGTATGGATTTTCCTTCTTGGCCTCAAAAATTCATATCACATCAACCCATGCTTGTTTAATGTTGTAGTGGGGGGCATCTCTAGTGTCTTCATCCTGCATTTATGAATTATTTATGATGCAACTTGTCTAATGGTGAAGGGAGGCACTGGAATTTTGAAGAGGCATAAGGATAATCTGGTAGATGAGATTCAAGACTTGCTCACCATGGTCCGGTCACTCAAAATTCAATTCAACAGTCTCTTGACTCAATTCATAACCATTATAGAGATCATAGTGCAACAACATCAGGTTCGGTAGAAGCACCAGGATGAGTGTGCCACTTTGTAGACCTATCCTGAAGAAATCCTAATTTCCCAGGCAATAGCTCGCCACCTAGGTCAACACATGTAAATTCAAATGCAACTTTCTCACTGGGTAATATCCAACCTCTGTTGGACTTGAATTCTCCTGCTTCTAGTTTCAAGAACACTAATTTTGGTAGATAGGGTTCTACCATGTCTTCCTAATAATATGTATAGCTTATCCATACTTATATTTGGAGTTTTTTTCTAAATTTACTTAGTTAAACACACTGTAGTAATTTGTCAATTTGACTGCCTAACTCTTCAACTTGAATGCCCATTTTGAAGAAAGATTGGGCCCTAGGGGGGTTTACACTCATAAATTTTGGATCATTTGTACTATTATTGTGTACTTTGACACAACTTCTCTTAATGCAATTTTCCACTGTTTTTGTTAAAAAAAGGAAGAATGAGTGTTATCCTACATATGTTATTATATTAAAATTTTAGATTATTGAAATATATTTTTTTTAATACAAAAACTGATTAGTGAGGACATTGAAAAAGAAGGGCCAAAAGCCTAGGAATTGAATCCAAGTGTGGAGGATGACATTCATTCCTCTCAAATATTCAAGCTAAACCCAATGACCACATATATACATACATATAATTGAAAGTAAAATATTTATTTTTTTGTTGATAGGTGCTTTCTACAACCAGTGTGAGGGAGATATGTAATTCCTTTAGTGCTTAACATGGAGTTTACAAGTGGTATTTTAAAAAATATTAAGCACTCAAAAAATTGAATGTCTACCATAAATTAAATATTTCAATATTCCCATGAAATAAAATATAATTTCAATATCAACTTTTATATATAAAACACTTTTATATTTATATATATATATAGTGTTAAAGGTTGAAAACATATAAAAACAAATTGCACATCAAGATATTTGATTGGGAGCATATAATTTCAATATCAACTTTTATATATAAAACATATATATATATATATATATATATATATATATATATATATATATGGGGTTAAAGGTTGAAAACATATAAAAACAAATTGCACATCAAGATATTTGATTGGGAGCATGATATATTTATACTTAACCTAGATTTATGTTGCAATTTCCATTATTATTAATGGCTCATTACGTTTTAATAGATTTATTAATATTAAATATAAAAAAATATAATTACAATTGTTATCATTATTATTATGAGAGTATTTTAAAAAATTGTTGTAAACTCTTTTATAAAAATTTATTTACATTAATTTATTTGCATTATTAGAAAAATATATATAAACTAATTTAAAATATCAAATATTTCAAATCTAAACTTTTTTTTAGAATGCAAAATTAAAAGAGAATATATTATTTATATTAAACAATAGAAAGAACTTATAAAACTAAATTTAAATTGTAATAGAAATATTTAAAAGTGTTAAATACACATTTTTCTTAAAAACATTAATTTTAACTTTTCAAAATTATACTTTTAACTAAATTTTTATGATCAAATTATTATAATAATGTACTTCAAAAATCAAAATTATAAAATATTTAACATCTTTTATTTCATAAAATATAAAATTACAATAAACATATTTTATAATTTTGTTGTTATTATTATATTTTATAAAAAATATTCATTATTAAAAAGTCATTACACTTTATTGGATTTGATGATGAATATATCAAAGGTTTTAATACATATATCTAAAATGATCCTTTTATATAATGTTCTATTTCAAATTGAATTTACAGAAAAGAAAACACTAAACACCGCTTGCTCATGGATCCTTTTATATAATGTTCTATTTCAAATTGAATTTACAGAAAAGAAAACACTAAACACCGCTTGCTCATGGTGCATGAAGCACAAGTGATTGCCACTATGGATCTAAATTGAAGTTGTTATTGTTCGTCAAAAGTTTGGTATAAAAATATTTTCTATGTAAACTAAATTAAAATTTAGTTTTTAAATTTGAAATGAAAATTATTTTACAATTTTTAAATTAAAGAGTAAGAATCTTTTTTTTAATATATTTTATTTGTTTTTTTTATATAATTTATTTTTTATTTTTTTAATACTCATTTTCTAGTGTATTTTAGAAAAAATAAATTATAATATTCACATTTTTCTCCCTAAAAAAAATGTTATCATTTTTATGTAATACATTCCTATTTTTATGGAACTCATGTATCTCCTATTTATTAAATCTATAAGTTATTAATGAAGATTAAAAATCAAATACTTTGATTGTAATAAATTCTCTTGTTACTAAAAAAACAATTCCAATCAACCCCATCCTCTTCATACTTAAATATCTACAAGTATCTTCTTTTATATGCTCCACTTGCTCACATTTACTATTAGTACTTACCCACCATCTTCTACAGATACACCACACGTTTTGAAACATACCGTGGCACATACCCACCTTCTAGAGATCCACCACTCCACACATCTTCTTATGCATGGTATGCAATACTTACCCATCTTTTGTAGATCCGGTGGAAGGTACCCATCTTGTGCGTCTTCTTCTACACATGAATGTAGTAATAATTTCTTTTAATTTGCTTATATTGTATGTTTGTATACTGAATGCATATATGTTTGTAAAAATGATGGAAAGAGGGATTTGTCAAAATTTGATTTATTAATATAATTTTTCCTTATAAAAAGGATTTGTTAAAATTTGATTTCTTAAATATAATTTTTCCAAACATATTAAGTGTAGATTGTTTAGATATTATTAAAATATTTTTAGAAATATTAAATGTAAAGATAGACCAAACCACCTTAATTTTGTTTATTTTACTCATATTATTTAGGTGACACAAAATTTTCATAATATTTTCATAATAGTTAAATAAAATGTTGTAATCTTGCAATAAATTTCATTTTACGAAAATTTATTTAATATTTTATAAATAATTACAAGAAAAATTATATGAGTAGAATTTTTGCACTTCTGAATAAAATTTCGTATGTTTGCACAAATTTAATGTGATTAGCACAATCACTTTTCATTTCATTAAAAAAATAAATATCATTTTGTTTATATTTGTATTGAAATTTTATTTCATATTTTCCTTGTAATATTTTATATTTATTAAATGTTAAGCTACCATCATGACACAATCCTTTTGATATTTTATATTTATATTAAATGCTAACCTACCATCATGATCCTTTTGATATGATAATTCTTTCTTATAAATCAATATTACTCCAATTAAAATGAAAAATATTAAAATAGTAATTGCATGATATGATGTTAAATTATTTCTTATAAGTTAATATAATTCAAATTAAAAAAAAATAAAAAAATTACTAAAGTAGTAATAATAGTAACAAGTAGTAATAATAGTAACATGGTTATGTAGAATTTCCTTTTATATTGCTATTAAGGCATGCTTTATTATTTTTTTTTATGTCTATTTGAAAAATGAATTATTTTATTTTAATAGTAACTACTAACATAGACACTCATACATTTATTAGTTTTTAAATGTTTTTATTAAAGCATTTTATTAAATTATTGGGGAAATAAATACATTTTATTATTTGTTTTTTATGTTATTTTTTATGTTCATGTTAAAAAAATTTATGTAAATTTTATCATTCTTTTCTCTATTAAATAAAACTTAATAAAAAAAATTATACATTTTATTTAAAAAAAATATTTTTTAATTAAATTTATAAATTTAATAAATTAATAATAAATATTTCATGAGAAATAGATGAGCAACGAAGGCATGACAACCTCTTTCATTAGTTGGAGGAAGTTAAAATGTCATGATTGTTATTTTATTCAATTTTGTAATGTTTAATATTTTGAGTAATGCATTTAAACGAGTATTTTATGTGAAGTTGTACAAATATTGTCATTATATGTATTTAGTTAACAAAATTAATTTTTTTGGGTATGTGTTATATTCTTTGCAATATTGGTCCTATGTAATATGAGAGAACGGGGGAGGGAGGGCGAAGCCCCCAATTTTATTTTTTGGTAGTTTTTTGTGTCCGTTTTGGCGGTTTTTTGGCACATGATTTTTGTCGATGGTTTTCTAATTCCGGTTAAGGACTTAAGGTTGTTGACTAATCCGAGTCATTGGAATAGGAGTTTGGATGCTGAAGGATCCTATATGTATATTATATTGTAAACAATAAAAAAGATGATGAATAAAGAAGATTAGAGGTGTGGCTTTAAACAGGTTGTTGGTTTTCCCAGGTTAGGTTTATAGGGTAAAATATCTATGTAGTGTGTGTGCATGCCATTGTATATTTTATATTTTTATTAGGAATATGTTTTTATTAATTAATTGTAGAAGATTAAAATACACATTTGGTATTAGATTTTTTATTGGCTTTAGGGGGATGCTTTTATGGCTAAGGGTTTGGCTTGGGTCTATGATAAACCTTGTTTCAGTAGGAGATCTGCAATGTCGATTCTTTAGGTGGAAATAAATGAAAATCAATTCAAAAATGGAGATTGAGAAATTTAATGGACAAATTTTTGAGCTGTGGAAGCTCAATATGGAAGATCTTTTGGTGGACAAATATCAATGGACCATTGTGGATCCAAGTACTGCACCTATAAGAACATCAACAGAAGACTGGAAAGAATTGTATCGGAAGGAAAATAGCACAATATGGTTGCGTCTCTCAAATTCAATATTGTTGAATGTGTCAGGGGAAGCTACAACCAAGGAATTATGAGATAAGTTGGGGGCTTTGTGTCAATCAAATTCCATGGTAAATAAATTGTCCTTGTAGAAGAAGCTATACAACCTGAGGATGAGAGATGGAGACTCGGTGATAGAGCATATGAACACCTAAAATATTATGGTAAGACAACTATTATCTATTGATATTGAGATTTATGATGAAGATAAGTGTATCGGTTTATTGTTCTCATTACCAGAATTGTGGGATAATTTAGTTGTGGCCATAGGTAGTAATACAACTACTTTAAGTTTCGATGATGTTGTCTCATCCTTGTTTTCAGAGGTGATGAGACAAAATAACATGGAAGGAAAAAGAACATATGCATTATTTGCAAGAGGACACTACCAAAAAAGAAATATATCTATGTCCTCAAGTGGGAGATCTAAATATAAAGGAAGACCCAAATCTTCAAAAAAATTGTTAAGGTATGTTGGAGATGTGGAAAAGAAGGGAAATTAAAGAAGTAGTGTAGATCCAAAATTGTTGAGAGATTGAAGGGATCTGAAGATTCTCCTTTTAAAGAATAAAAAACCACCACGGAAGGAGGGGATGCGTACTTGGATTCTTTAAGCACACATGAAGATCATAAGGCATGGTTGGTTGACTCGGGTGCATCCTTTCATATGAATCCTCACAAGGAGTGGTTTTGCGAGTATGAAAGGTATGATGGAGGTGATGACTCAAAATCCAAAATCATAGGACGAGGAAAAGTCAAGTTGAAGCTCATGGATGGAAGGATTAGAACACTGCCTGACATTCTACACATCCCAGGATTGACTAGAAATTTTATTTTTGTAAGAAAAATGGACAATGCAAGGGTAAAAACATTATTTGAGAAAGAAACCTACAAGATGGTTCAAGGAGAAATGGTGTTGATGAAGGGAGTTTGGTTTGGAACCTTGTATAAGCTACAAGGAAGAACTATTAGTGATGGGTGTAATAGTTTTGTTGTTTCTCAGATTGGAGATGAAGAAGGAAAGAATCCTACAATCTCTAGAGAAAATATTATGTTGTTGTGTCAAAGAGTCGGGTATATCGAAGAGAAGGGCCTTCGACTACTATAGGGTAAAGGTATGGTTGAAGGTATGTCTAATTTCTCTCTGGATTTCAATTTATGTGAAAATTATTTTTATGGGAAGCATAATTGGGTAATATTCCCCTCTGTTGCAACGAGGGCAAAGAGAATTTTAAATTTTGTTAACTGTCATGTGTTTGGACATGTGTCGGTTTCATTAGTGGTAAAATATGTGTACTATGTCTCATTTATAGATGAATTCTTGAGGAATACATGGATTTATTTCCTCAAGAAAAAATCTAAAGTATTTGACAAGTTTAAAGAGTTTAAGTCTCTTCTGGAGAATCAAACAGAGAAAAGAATTAAGGCGTTGAGGATGGATAATGGTGGAGACTTACACAGAAATGAAATCGAAGAATTTTGTAATAAGTGTGGTATGGAAAGGAATAATATTACTCCATATAAACCTTATCATAATGGAGTTGCAGAAAGGATGAATAGGACGCTGATGGAAAAATCAAGGTGCATGCTTAGTGGTGTCAGGTTAGGACAAGAATTCTGGGAAGATGCAGTGGGTACTACATGTTACCTGGTCAATCAATCACCCTCATCATCGTTGGATGAAAATACTCCAAACAAGGTATGGAATAGTAAGAAATGCTCTCTTACACATATCAAGGTATTTTGTTGTGATTCCTATGTTCACGTTCCAAAGGAAAACATGAGTAAGATATATAAAAAGGCTGAAAAGTGTATCTTTATAGGGTATAAAGATGGTCTGAAAGGTTATAAGGTTTGGAACCTAGAAACTAAAAATGTAGTGTATAGAAGATCTATGGTATTTAGAGAAATCAAATATGTTTTCAAATAGGAAATCCTACCAAATGAGGAAGAACCTAAGAAAATAGAGTTTGACTTGAAGAAAAATGATCCATACTCTATAGAAGAACATGAATAATAAGAATAAGATCATCATACTCCAGTATCGAGGAGATCAGTTTGGGATAGAAGGAAACCAAAAAGGTATACTCCACTTGATTTCCTTTCAATATTTTTTTTCTCTATTATGCATGACGATCCTAGAATTTTTAGGGAGGTAGTGGATTCAAAGGATGGAAAACTATGAAAAAGGGTCATGATTGAAGAAATGGCAGCCTTTGATAAGAATGAGGCTTGGGATCTAGTGGAGTTGTTGATTGGAAAAAAACCCATTGGTATAAAATGAATGTTTAAGAAGACGTTGAATGCAAAAGGAAAAGTGGGGAAATGCAAATCTCAATTAGTAGAAAAAGGTTATCCCCAGGTAGAGGGAATTAACTTTGGTGAATTTTTCTCTCCTATTGCCAAGTTAACTTCTACCAGATTTTTTGTTGTTGTTGTTGCATTTTATTTTGAAGTAGAATAAATGGATGTGAAGAAAACATTTCTACATGGGGATTTGGGAAAAGAAATCTACATGAAGGATTGAGAAGGCTTTGTTGTGAAGGGAAAGAAAGAGCTAGTATGCAGGTTGGAAAATTCCATGTATGGGTTAAAGAAATAACCAAGGATGTGGTATAAAAAATTTGATACTTATATATTGAGACTTGGAATCACAAGGAGAAAAGTGGATCATTATGTGTGTATTTAAGATTAATTGATAATCATCTAATTTATTTGTTCTTGTATGTGGATGATATGTTGTTGATAGGAAACAACAAGAAGATTATCTACGATGTGAAACCTCAACTGTCCTCTAAATTTGACATGAAGGATCTTAGTGCTGCAAATTTCATTTTGGGCATCAAAATTAAAATTTATTCGGAAAATATGAAAATCTAGTTAAATCAAAGGAAATATGTCGAGAAAATAGTGTAGAGGTTTAAGATGCAGGAATGTAAACTTGTCAGGGTTCCTATTCATGTAGGTGTAAAGTTATTTGTGGATCAATGCCCAAAGACATAGGAAGAGGAAGAGGACATGTCCTATGTTTTGTATACTAGTGTGGTTGGTAGTTTGATGTATGAAATGGTCTGTACAAGACCAAACATTGCACATGCAGTGGGATATTTGAGCAAGTATATGTCAAAACTAGGGAAGGAGCATTGAACAAGAGTAAAGAGATTTTTTAGGTATTTGCATGGCACTACTAGTTATGGATTGTGCTACCAAGGAATATCGAGATTTGACAGTGTGTTGGACATACATGGGTTTGTTGATGGAGACTGGGATGGATATTTTGATCGTAGAAGATCTACAAGAAGGTATGTGTGTAATATATTTGGAGTAGCAATCAATTGGATGAGCAAAAGATAGTCTCTAGTGGCACTCTCAACTACAGAAGCTGAATACATGACAATCACTAATGCAAGCAAGAAAACAATATGGTTACATAGATTGTGTTCATGTATTGGGTTGGTACAAAAAAATGTAAAGATACATTGTGACAGTCAGAGTGAAATATTCATGGAAAAGAACCCAAATTATCATTCAAAGACAAAGCATATTAACGTTCAGTATCACTTTGTGAGATACATGGCTGAAGATAAGAAGGTGTCGCTGATGAAGGTGGACACTTTGTAGAATGTTGCAGATTCATTAAAGAAATCTATGAGCATTGAGAAGTTCTTTTCATGTAGAGGACCTATGGACATTTCTTCCCTAGATTGTCGACTATGTAATCCTATAACCCCCTGTAAACAAATAAAACAAGAAGTGGGAAAATGTTGGGTATGTGTTATATTATTTATAATATTCGTCTAATGTATTGTACAATGATATGTGAGAAAGGGGGGCTGGGGGAGCCGATGGGTTCCCCCTTGTAAGGGTGTTCGAGGGTGGATCCCCTGAAAAGTTTTCTTTTGGTGGTTTTTTGCATCCGTTTTTTGTGGTTTTTCGACACATGACTTTTCATTGATGCTTTTATAATTCTGGTTAAGGAATTAGGGTTGTTGACTAATCCGGGTCAATGTATTGGGGGTTTGGATGTCATGGGATCCTATATATATATTGTATTGTAAACAATGAAGAAGATGATGAATAAAGAAGATTAGAGATGCAACTCTAAACAGGTTTTTGGTTTTCCCATTTTAGATTTCCAGTGTAAAATCTATGTGTAATGTGTGTGTGTGATATTGTATCTTTTATGTTTTTATTAAGAATTTATTTTCAGTAATTAATTGTAAAAGGTTTAAAACTATATAATTATGTCAAATTATTTGATAATTAAGAAGTTATGTTTGAAAAATGATTAATTAAGACTTAAATTTTTTAAAATGAATAGGTTATAAAATAATCATTTTATAAGTGATTTTTCTTTTCATAAAAAAAAATAATTTATTTTAACTTATCAAACAACAAAAGTTACAATAAAATTAACTCTTTAATTTATAATATAACTCTTCCCATCAAATTTGATCCTTGATTACCAGCCGCCCTTACATGACACCTAAAACAACATAACTTTAATTTATAATATAACTCTTCCCATCAAATTTGATCCTTGATTACCAGCCCGCCCTTACATGACACCTAAAACAACATAAAAAACTATGCATTCCACCTCGTTATCTACACCTTCTTTTCACACCAATTTCCAATCTTGAATGTCTCAATCTCGTAAACATAGCTACTTTCAATAACGCCTCCTCTAAAAATTCTCTTTGCTTTTGAATACATACATCATGCAACATTCATTAAGCCTTCGAATCACATTTAATTTATTGACCATTTGTTATTGTCTTTTTAACACTCGTTTCACTTGTTCTTGAAGTATCATTCAAAATTTTGAAATGGAAAATTTTGGATATGATAGAAATTTTGATTTTGATGAAATTTTTATTAAATTTGTAATTTGGAAATAAAAATTTATTACAAAATAGTTCACTTTAAAAAATATATGAAATTTTTTATGATTCAAAATGCCTTAAAACTTTGAACATGATTCATCATATAAAAATTTGGATTGTGATAAAAAAAAGGTACTACCTTCTATTAAATTTATAATTTGAAAAAATAATATTTTATTATAAAATAACTTTATAATTACTTTAAAAAATAGATGGAAAATTTATATAAATGTATGTCCAATCTTCATTATTATATTGAAAGGCGCTTTCTGCAACATGAAGAAGATGTGTAATTTCTTCTGTATTCAACATGGAGTTGACACATGTCATTTAAAAAAAATATTAATAAAAACATATTTCAATGTAGACCATACATAAATATTTCAATATCTACCTTAAATAAAATAATGGATTTGACATGTGGGAATTAAAAAAATTATTTATAACAAAAAATATTTCAATGTCGGCCATACATAAAATATTTCAATATCCACCTTAAGAAAGAGAAAAATTTCTTTTTTATTTGATAGGTTCCTTTTACTTCTTACTTTGAGGGAGATGTGCAATTCCTTCAATGTTTAATATGGAGTTTACATGTGCCATTAAAACTATCAATAAGAAAAAAATATTTCAATATGAGTCATAAATAAAATATTTCAATGTCCATGTTAAGTAAAATATTTTAATATCATATAGAGAGAGAGATTACATGGGGTTGACATGTGGAATTAAAAAATATTAATAACAAAAAATATTTTAATATCCACTTTAAGAGAGATAAAGTAACTGAAAGTAAGAGTTTCTGATTCTGAAGATAGGTGCTTTCTACTTCCCAATATGAGAGAGATGTGTAAATGCTTCAATATTTAATATGAATATGATAGGTGGAATTTAAAAAAATATTATTAACGTGGAATATGTGTGGCATAAATAAAAAAATCATATCATCTTCACACACACACACACACACATATATAATCCCTTATGGATGCAGGGATCCTATTGAATTCAAAGGTTTGTGAAGGGGGCATTTCAGACCATAGACTCATTATTTTATGAATGAAGTCTGACAATGAATCCTCAAAGGGTGCTTTCAAATTTAGTCCCCTTTGGATGGAGGGAGAATATTTTATCTGCATAGTAAAGGAAACCTAGAAGCACTTGGACTCTTCCTCTTCAGTTTCTCTACTGAACCAGTTCACAAGGAACCTGTCCAAAGTAAAAGGGGCCATCAAAAAGTGGTGCAAGATCTACAAAGCCCATTCTCTTAGGTAGATAAAGGAGATAGAAGATGATTTTTTGGTCCTATATCAAAATATGGAAGAGGTTCCTTTAAATAGATGTAGGTCTATGAACTAAAGGAATTGAATGTTGTGCACCACTCTATCCTTGACAAGGAGGAACAAATTCTGATATTAAATAGCATGATGCTCTGGTTAAAGGCTAGAGACAACAACTCTAAGTTATTCCAGCATTATGTGAATCTCAGAAAAAATGTTAATACTATATGGGAGATAAAAACCAAAGATGACAAGATGGTAAGCTCTTTCGATGATAAATTAGAGGAGGGATCTAGGTTCTTTCATTCTCTCTTCCAAGACCTGACAAATTTTTCTATCCAATATATTTTGAAGGTGGTCTCCAAATGTGAACCAGTAATCTCTAAAGATATGAAAAAGGTTCTGGAGGATGAAGTTTTGGAGGTAGAGGAGCTTGCAACCCTCTCATCCATGTAGAGTGGAAAGAGCCCTAGTCCATATGGATTTATGATGGATTTTTTCAAAGGTTTCTATGACCTGATCAAGGATGACCTCCTTACAGTAGTAAAATAATCATAGAGGTCTAGAAAAATGTTTGGATCCTTCAATTCTACCTTTATTTCACTAATTCATAAAAAACAAGATGGAGTGTCCTTCGAGGACTACTGCCCTATATCTTGTTGCAATGTGGTTTATAAAATAATAGCTAAGGTGATAGACAATCATTTGAATCCTATCCCAAGTGTGATAATATCGGAGGACCAGTTCGCTTTTCTCAAACATAGACAATTTCATGATGTTATCAGAGTGTTGGCCCTTGACCAAGTTTTGAGGGACACTTGATCATATTTGACCGTTTTGCACTTCGCCAGCCTGTCAAAGAGAGAGCGTCAGGAAAAGTAGAGATCATGGGATCTCAACCCACTTTTGGGACCTTTTAGGGTTTTGGGTTAATGTAACGGGAAAGGGATGTCGGCTCGTGGGTTTACCCACACTTAGGCCCATTTTTGTAATCTATAAATAGATACTTAGGCAATAGGAGGACAATAGTAGTAGTAGTACATCTATGTGATGTATAGTTGATGGCTTAGTGCTAGTAATTGGATTTGTGTGATCTGATGCATATTGTAAGTGCTCTGTGCATGATTGTAAGAAGCTTGCAGAGCTCAGTGCAAGTTGTTGTAGTTTTGTGCTGAAGTGAAAGGAAGAAGGATCTAGTGAGCTGCACAAATATTCTGTCCTGTGCAAAGTAAGGATTATTGGAGCTCTGTGCTGTAACTTCTTGACCGAGATAATAAAGAAGAAGACTTTGTGGATGTAGTCCCAGGGTGGGGGTGAACCATGGTAACTTTGTGTGTTGTGCTATGTGCTTCAATCTGATGCTAAATGCCTTGATGTGTTTAAATAGATCTAGTTATCCTTTGTGCTTATGAGATAGAAATGAATGTTAGATCTGATATATAAATCGCTTAGTGCTTGATCTGCTGAGTCTAATCTATATTTCTGTGGCTAAGTACTAAATCATCTTAAATCTAAGTACTTACCGCGATGCTCTGTGCCATCTGTGAAGTATCTTAAGGGTTGAATATTGATGGATAATCTACACTAGGTAATTGCTAAGCAATATAATCACAGATCAGTGTCCCAACTAAGGTTGAAAACATCTGAGTCCTACAACCACCCTTGCCTCTACCTCAGGTGAGACTTCTTCTGCTTCGCAGGTGTTGCTGAAAGGGATGGTATTTAGGGTTTTTTTGGTGCGCTCTTGAGTGTTGAACCCTGGGTCTACCCTTGTGCCAATAAATGGTTCCGTTGCCAGGACCTCAAACTGTGATTGCTAGGAACTGAGGAAAAAGAAACTTTGTGCAAAAGGAAGCTCAGTGCGTAGATCTGTTTCCCTAGTGCACAGCTTTTTACTCGACCTACGAAGCTTTGTGTCAGGAATGAGGTCATATCTGAAGAAAGGAAGATCAGACTCAAAGAAAAGAAGCGAGATCTGAATGTTTTGTGCTCTAAGAAAAGTAAAAGTGGAAATTTCTGAAAGAAAGAAGTCAGATCTACAGAAAAGAGGTAAGATATGTAAGCCCTATGCTCTAATAAAGGTAATAATAGTCAAAAGTTCTTAGATCTAGGAGCTTTGTGCTCTGTAGAAGTAAGATAAGTGATTTTTTTTTTTGTTTCTAGAGCATGGATCTAGGTATGTTTGATAGATTCTATCCTATCTTGAAAACTAGGGCATTAATAGATGAAAGAAAGTTTGATATGAATAGATCTCATAAGTATAATGATAGATATGTTATACCTATGCATAGAAAGATTGTATGGACTAACAAGTGGATGCAGGATCCTAGAAAGAATTATTTGCAGGCTAGTTACCATGATCCTAGCGTGCAACAAAGAAGAATTTGGTGTTCATTTGAGAGAAAGAGAGGATTAACCCTTTGTTACAGCTGCAGAAGACTGGGACATATTGCTAAGGAATGACCTGGGAGAAAACCTAGTTGCCTCTGTTGTAAGGCTATGAACCATGAAGTACTGGATTGCCCTAGAATGATTACTAGAATTGAAAAGTTGAATATGGAGCAAGCAAACTCTGAAGGAGACCAAGAAGCTAAGATTATAGAAGAAACCCAACAAGAATCAGAGAAAATATTAATACAGATAAAAGAAACCCTGAAGGAACATAAATATGTCTGATTACCAGAGATATTCAAAGACAAGGAGAAATTCGAAGCAAGAATAGGGGACTTCGACATTGAATGTATTCTTGATGAAGAAAGACAAGTGAACATTATGCCAAAATAACTTGGGAAGGTATAGGAAAGCCTGCCATGATCCCTTCCCTAGGAGGAACAAGTTTATTCATAGGAAAGCTAGTAAACCTATGTGGAAGGCTCATCTGGATACCTATGACTATCGATGGAACTTCGACAGAGGAGGACTTTGAGATTATTAAATTTTTTGAAGACAACGCCCCATTTACCATGCTCATAGGAAAACCCTAGATTGATAAAGAACAATCTAGACAAAAAGAGGAAGAAGAAGTTTTGGAACAGAAGAAGCAAGAGTTAAAATACTTTATGACTAGAATGATCACACACTTGATTGAAGAACAAAAGAGATGATCGTAGATATTTAATACTACCAACCCTAATGTTGATGTTAAGAGAACGCTAGAGGATCCACAGAAGATCGAGTTACCTATTTTCGACACAGAAGATGTATTACCCAGGAACCCTAGGAAAGAATTTCAACAACGCGAAGCAACTAAGACCACAGAGGATAAGCACTAGAATGGTAAAAGAATTACTGAGATGAAGCTCACTGGGAAGAAGGCTAGAAAGTTAAGAAAGAAAAATGCTAATACTGTAAGGTCACACGAAGTTCTAGAGGATACTTCACAGAAAGAAACATTGCAGAATTTGAGCTTCGCTGAGATATCAGAACAACGACATAGAGTACTTCACCATGACGAAGCAATATAGCAGTTGGGGACGATATATCCATTTGACTTATTATTTGAAAGGGAAGAGAAGTAATAAAATTTTATCATCCAACCATTGAAAATCACCATAACAGATCGAACATGAATTAATGAAGGATCATACCCATTGCAAGCAGACCGTTGCTAAGTTTCCTTACTTAGTCCATCGCACCATGCACCGAGAATATTTTTTGCTAAATGAGAATTTGAGCATGAAACTTGAGATTAACTCACCCTGAGATCATTACCTTGTTTCCATACTATTCTCTATAGTCCTTGAATTCCTTTCGCACCTGAGCTAGCTGACCCAATCTTGTATGTCAGACGAGCTCAACGTTGCTGAGAAAATAGTTGAAGAATTTTTTATCGACTTAATGATTGAGAGAGTCATGTCGAAGCTAGGAGTGTCTACAGGTGTACATGCATCGTCCTTGGGAGAATTTCCAACTTCCCCCTCCACTGCTCGAGCAGGACCATCCCAACTTCCTTCAGAAAGATGATCTAAGCTCGAAAACGACTTCTCCACTATGAAGATGATCCCAAGTATCTTGCCTAGATATATCCCACCACTAAGCGACATAATGAATCGAGACATTGTACCCAGAGACTTTGAATATGATTTGGTCATTGCGTACCTCCCAAAAGGAGTGTGCGCAGTTCGTGCTAACCAAGATAAGCTCACTGCGCTGAAATTTAGTGATTTTAACCTTGGAGATCGCAATATTTACAGTATGCTAGCCCTGTGCAAGTACCTAACTATCACAGAAGGGAGGAACCCGAAGATTTTCTGTTAGCAATGGACCCATAACCTCACGCAGTTGACCCTCCTCAATGTAATGAAGATTCCTCACTTCGGGAGGCATCAGGAAGTAAATGCATGCGTCAGATTGTTGTTGTCCTGCTACCATAGAGGATACCTATGGTTGGATCGCCACATCACGGTGGATCCAATTCTGATCAATCAGATCACATGGCTGCGCATGCAGGGCCCGGACCTATAGGAGTTTTACCCTGGAAAGAACATAGATCGTGCTCTTGCCCAGTGAATAAAAGACACATATGGCGATGTAGATAAGGGCACGTGAGGCTATAAGGTAGCCTCCATCGAGAATGCAACAGTGCGCCTTGGATTCTATATGATTGCAGGAAATTTATTTCGTAAGAACAGACCCACACAGGTGATTGGATTTGTAGTTGACCTCGTAGGGAAGTGCACGGAGGGACTACAAATGAACTGGGTGAAGTACCTTGTAAATCAGCTAGATCTTGACCACAGAGAAGTGAAAAACCAGGAGTATGAGTTCCAATTTAGTTGGTTTCTCATACTCATATGTTTCATTGCCTGGGAGCTACCAGAAGGTTCCACTTTTTTGGAGATCGAACCCTTAAAACCACTGGCCACAAAGTTCTATACGTTGTGGTACTCCAACGACATGAACATGCAGTGGAAGTCCAATGTTGTCTTCCACGCTTATTACAACCAAGTGAAGAATGCCATCCAGTCTACACTGCACCTTACACTGAACACACTTCATAGGTTTTGACCTTTGGTCAAATTCAGCTCAGACCGCCACTTCACCTATATCACAGCGCGCGCTGATGAGCACAAACAACAACTCCAGTCATACTATAAGATGATATACGAAGACTTGGAGTCGATTACCAAGGAATGGTTGCCAGACCTCATTGTTCCAGCAAACCCCGCAGAAATATCCGACATGGAAATCCATGAAGCTATACTATATACACCTGGACCGAGAAAGACTAAGAAGGACGATGAAGTTAAAGATATCCTTGACACATCCACAAAGACGATTTCAATCTCACCTACGCAGGGAGGTGATGGTGAAGAACTAGGTGGAACGAAGGTTGGGTAAAACAAAGGTGAGTTTACTTGGCCTAGAAAGGAGGAGGAGCCCTCTAAGGAAAGGAAGGTCACCCCACCAAATCCCTCATCCCAGAAGAAAACTAAGGCCACCTAGACTACGTTTAAGACTACCCTCACATAGGATGACTTCGACTTCTTGATCGTCGTGCTGAATGATGCCTCACTAGAGATCGCAAAAAGGAAAGAAGTGAAGCAGGAGGAGATATTCAGTCGACTCAAGGGTGAACTCAAAGAAGTGAAAAAGACACTCCAACCTAGCCAATCCATTTCTACTACGCCCTTGACGACGAGAACAACAGGAACAAGCGATGATCCCACTCAATTACACCAGATCACCGAGAAAGTTGAAGCTCACCTTCGACAAGCTCAAGAAGACATAGTGCAAGCCACCCAGGCTTTGGAATAGGTACAAAGCGCACTTATAGTACAACAGAGGAAGGAAGAATAGGAACAAATTTCCTTACAAGCGAAGTGGGAGGAGGAGAAAGAACATTTACAGCAGAGTAAGGACCAATTACTAGCATAGCAACTTGATGTGCATGAATGAGTTCACAAAGCACTTCGTTGTGTGACGATCATTGAAGTGAATATTGAAGAGCATGTCCCTCAGCAGGTGACACAACTTGAAGAAATAATCCAACAAATTCAATAGCACATCGTAGATCTGGAACTTCGTACCATACCTGAGTCTCCCCAAGAAGTAAGAGATCTAAGGGAGGGAACTACCCGTAGCACAGTTGACAGGTTAAAAACCTTGGCTTTGGAATGTAAGTAGTTGAGCGCTCGAAGTGCCCAGACTTATGAGAACCTCACAAAGAACCCCAAACTATAGACATTAGAGACGCATCTCCAAGAAGCCAAGCATCATGTAGATACGCTACAGGAACAGTTAAAGGCCTTGACCCTAGTCGAAAGAATGAAGCAATTTCCAGAACAACGCACTGCCCAACAACAGGTACACATGATGAAAAGTAAAGTGATGGAATTCTCTCAATAACTTCAACGTCTCCAAGAGAAAGAATGCCAACTATTCACTGAAGTTGAGAGCCAAGCAACCGAACTTGAACAGGTTGTTATCACTGCAGAACAACGAGTGGAAGGACTAGTAAACGACACAATGATCCATGAATTCACTGAGCAAGAGGTTGTCGCACTGTAGTAGGTAGAAGTAACTTGGGCCAAGATCGAGACATTCAAAGCAGATTTGATCAGACCAGAGTGACTCGGGATGAGTCACAGGTGAGTGTTGGGGGCATGCTGGTCCTTGGCCAAGTTTTGAGGGACACTTGGTCATATTTGACCATTTTTGGACTTCGACAGCTTGTCAAAGAGGGAGTGCCAAGCGAAGCAAATATCACAGGATCTCAGCCCACTTTTGGGACCTTTTAGGGTTTTGGATTAATGTAAAAGGAAAGGGATGTCGACCCGTGGGTTTACCCACATTTAGGCCCATTTTTGTAATCTATAAATGAATACTTAGGAAACAGGAGGATAGTAGTAGTAGTAGTACAAATATGTGATGTATAGTTGATGGATTAGTGATAGTAACTGGATCTGTGTGATCTGATGCATATTGTAAGTGCTCTGTGCATGATTGTAAGAAGCTTGCATGATTGTAAGAAGCTTTTTGAAGTGCAAGGAAGAAGAATCTAGCGAGCCACATAGATCTTATATCCTATGCAAAGTAAGGATTATTGGAGCTCTATATTTTAACTGCTTGATCGAGATAATAAAGAAGAAGAATTTGTGGACATAGCCCTAGGGTGGGGGTGAACCACGTTAACTTTGTGTGTTGTGCTATGTGATTCGATCCGATGCTAAATGCCTTGATGTGTTTAGATAGATCTAGTTATGCTTTGTGCTTATGAGATACGAATGAATGTTAGATCTGATATATAAATCACTTAGTTCTTGATCTGTTGAGTCTAATCTATATTTATGTGGCTAAGTACTGAATCATCTTAAATATAAGTACTTACTACAATGCTCTGTGCCATCTGTGAAGTATCTTAAGGGTTGAATATTAATGGATAATCTACATTAGGTAATTGCTAAGCAATATAATCACAGATCAATGTCCCAGCTAAGGTTGCAGACATCTGAGTATTGCAACCACCCCAACCTCTACCTTGGCTGAGACTTCATCTTCTTCGCAGGTGTTGCCAAAAGGGTCGGTAGTTAGGGTTTTGTTGGTGCACTCTTGAGCGTTGAACCCTGGGTCTGCCCTTGTGCCAACACAAAGTTGATTAAGAAGTCTTCCATTGTACAAAAAGAGCAAAAAAAAAAGTGAACATCCTTAAACTTGACCTTTTGAAAGATTACGACAAGGTCGATTAGACCTTTCTTTGATTGGTATGCATAAAGTTAGGGATGGAACTTGTTGTATTACTGAGAGGGGGGGTGAATAAGTAATATCATAATTATAATCCTTTTTCTTCAAATGTTATGTCAATGTAGAATTATTATCCAATAATGAGCAGGAATAAATAAACAATCACATACATACATAATACACTAGTGTTTTATGTGGAAACCCAAATCAGGAGAAAACCACAGAATGATTTTTCTTATATGTCTTGAAGAATTACATTCATTGGAATCACCAACTTCCTCTATTTTCCAACTACAACTAGAAGGAGGCTCCAACCTCCTAGTTTCTCAGGCTACAACCTGAGGGAAGCTCCAACTCCCCAATTATCTGGCTACAACCAGAAGGAGGATACAACCCCCTATGTTCTCCAACTACAACCAGAAGGTGGCTACAACCACCTGTCCTTGCCCCATCCTGCCACCCTGATGTAGAAGTAGAATGATGGAACCACTGCCACACTATCATTGTGAGATATACCAATGTAAACCTGCACCAATAAATCTGAACCATGCATCAACCATGCATCGACCTATACCTCAACCTATAATCAACCTGTACCATAAACAAGTGCATCAACCATGCACCAACCTATACCAAACAACCCGTAATCAACCTGTACCATAAACAAGTGCATAAACCATGCATCAACTTGTACCAAATAACCTGTAATCAACCTGTACCATAAACAAGTGCATGCAACCATGTACCAAGTATGTACCAATCATGTGTCAACTACTCATCAACTATGACACATCAATATGTACCAACATCAGCAACTATACACCTCATGTCTATGCCAACTCATCAACTACTTGTCTCAACCATGTATTCAACATGTACCTCAACCAAAAGGCCTCATTAATTTCATCACCCAAATCTTATTTATAGCTCTGTAATAGACTTGGTGTATATGATCACATTCTTGCAAACCTTCCTTAACTTTAACAATAATAGACTAGCATTTTCATCAAACTTTTCTTTAGTCTCACATGCCTAGTTTTGGATTAGTCAACAACCCTAACTTGAAGTAATCATAACTTTGAACCTGTAATGTATAAATAAAGAAAACTGATAAACAATGTTCTTCAATGTGTTTTATGCAATTCCTCTAGGTGTCACTACTTGGAACCTCTCAGAAAAGGAGTTATAGCAAAAATGGCATACCTTGTTGAATTCTGGCTTATTCTAGAGAGCGACCTTGTAGAGAGTGCCCTACACAAATGTTCATTGAATTGATCTAAAAATGTTACAAAGAATACTAAATATTGTACCCTAACCAACACATTTTGTCTCACTGAATTTGGTTCCGTTATGAAGAATTTATAATGTTTTTACTCGAAACACCTGTTTTTGACTGGTTTCACGAGTAGCCACAAACCCTATTTTCCACGGAGTGTAACTCCCAAAATACAACAATCCACAAGATGAATTTTTTACCACAGATATTTGGGTATGTTTTCTCAATGGAATATCAATTTCATAGTCTGACTCATTATAGAAAACAATTTATAACAAAAATGGTGAGATGACCTGTAAATAACATAGCTTACAAAACACCATCAAAATAATTTATCCTTCCTTGCATTTCGGCCTTCTTTTCCTCACCTTCCTTTAGAAATTCGGATAATATATCCTTGGTTACCTCATAAACCTACATATATTCAATATTCTCAAGTGTGATTAAAATGAGAGATCCTTGCCTCTTATTTATGCTCTCCAAGTAACTTCCTTAAAAATATCTTCTAGGTCACTTTGCCCACTTTCCTTATTTTAGGGTTAACCCACTTCTAATTTCTCCATTAAATTTATTATTGAAATAATTTATTTTGTATTCACTTTGAATTATAATACACTCATCACTTCACTTTATTATTTACCTTTTAAAATCTCTTAAACCACTTTGACTACTTTGACCTTTTGGGGCTTCTATATGACATATAACTCTCAAATCGTGAGGAGTTATGTGACATTCCACATACCACCAGAAATGGAATGACATGTATTTTCCATATAGAATATTATTAACTTCAAATATAACAAAAATCATATCATTATCCATCAAACGAACTTGGGTCCATTACCCAAACCTGAGTTCTCCAACTTCACATGGTCATAACTCTCTAACCATGAGGAGTTATGTGACATTCTACATACCACCGGAAATTTAATGACAAGAACTATCCATCTAGGATAGTTTCCCTGATAAATTCATTATCCTTAATATAATTATTCCACAACTAAGAATGGTTTCTCTTGTAGAAATTTCGCTACAAATTAATGTATTCCTGCGATTCTCCTGATCTAACAATTACCGCAACTTGTTAAATACAGAATCACTTCTACTATTATTGCGGAAGCAATTTAAACAACCACGATCACAACAAAACCACAAAGCACAAAGTGAAATATCAATAACACATAACACAATAAGTTTTACCGGGAAAGCGTAAAGCTAAAAACCCCACTATCATATATTATGTATATCATGAATCATGAAACAATCTCGTACAAAACTCTAATCCAAGAGCTCTCAG